>OZ024756.1:20196985-20224485 GCA_964016885.1 Eledone cirrhosa
TGATCCTCAAATGATACTGCCAATACGCCCCCCCCCCATCCATATCTAGGAATATTAAATCAATCCTAGTATATGACTGGTACTTTACCTTGTTACCCTCACCTCCAACCCCATCCCAGAAGTATGTAAAGCGAGGTTGACTTTAACATGGCTTGAACCAGCATCTGAAGCAGGCATGGGCAACCTTTTTCGAGAAGTAGGCCGCATGATATGATATGGGTCATCACCAGACGAGCCGCAAGCGCTAATTTACATTCGCTAATTTACATTAAAAAAAGGGCAGTAACTCAGGTTGCTTTGATTTGTTTCTTCAGAATTCATACATGTTGCTTTCCTCGATCATAAAAATGATAGAAAGATAAATTACGACTGAAAAGTTGGGGTAAAACAATCTGAAAGATTTCACTTAGGTGACCTAGGTGAGCCATTCAGAAAGCTCCGCAGGCCACAGGTTGCCCACGACTGGTCTAAAGAGCTATATCTATATATCACAAACATTTATATACCACACTGTAAATGTGGTTGGTGTTAGGAAGGGCATCCAACTGTAGAAAACCTGCCAGACAGTCCTATGCGAGCAAGACAATCACTCTTGCCTCAAGTGGGAAAACCCCCGTCCAAACCCATGCAAGCGTGGAACACGGACGTTAAACGTTGATGATGATGATGATGATGATGATTTCCCCCAATCCTCTAATGATTCTGTGGAAAGATTACCTTGTACAGAATCATCATCATCATCATTGTTGTTTTAACATCCACTTTACCTGCTAATAAGATTTGCTGGCCACTGCCATCATGCCACCTATGAGGCTGTGTCCCCATTAGTGCTTTGGAAACCACAAGCAGTCACTAATAACAGGGGGCGCAAGCTCTCCTATCCCGATGTCATCTCCAGAGATTCTGGTATTGAAATCCAGGATTTAGTAACGGCAATGAATGACTGACCCACGTGGAGATCAATTGTTGAGTCGATCTTGGCTGAGGCCACCAGATGATGATGAGAAAGGGTTGGATGGGTCTACATAGAGCAAGGCTACTGATCTGTGTCTCGCATTCTACCGCGTACACAGAAGAGGTTGTCATGTCTTTGACACAACTGAGGGTTCTCCCAGCCCTATGTTTAGCAAGCTTTTTATGACTGGATGCCCTTCCTATCACCAACCACTTTACAGTGTGTACTAGGTGTGTTTATCGTGTAGATCACCAACACTAGGGAGTCTGTCATGTCCTTCACACAAGTAAGGAGTTCTCCCAAACCTATGTTTGGCAAGCTTTCTATAGCTGGATGCCCTTCCTAACACCAACCACTTTACAGCTTGTACTAGGTGTGTTTATCGTGTAGATCACCAACACTAGGGAGTCTGTCATGTCCTTCACACAAGTAAGGAGTTCTCCCAAACCTATGTTTGGCAAGCTTTCTATAGCTGGATGCCCTTCCTAACACCAACCACTTTACAGCTTGCACTTGGCGCGTTTATTGTGTAGATCATCAACAGTGGGGAGATTGTCATGTCCTTGACATGACTGAGGGGGTCCTCCCAACCTTTTGTTTGGCAAGCTTCCTAAAACCAACCACTCTACAGCATGTACTGGTTTGTAAAACTCAATTCAGAACTGAATTTCAAAGTCTATCAGGAGAGTATTAATCGCTTGCATGAAACTGATGGTTTAAGTAATAAACTGGTGACTCATATTATATGTTGTTAGCTGTATGGTGTTATAAAGCTGATGACACAGCCAGCTGGTCATCATCACCATTTAACATCCATGTTTCCATGCCAGTTGATATTTCAGTAAATTATTTACTGGGTGACTTTAGTCATCTCAGGTCACATAAGGGTCAATATCTACAAACTCATTATAAAAGAAAAGAAAAAAAAACTACATCGACACAACAATGAAGGCGGTGGATTGGCAGAATCAGTAAAACCTTGGAAAATAAAAAAAATCTTAGGTCTGTTTCAAGCCCGGAGGCTCATCAGGCTGGTGTTTATCCCAGTTTCCATGGCATCAGGCAACTGAGAATACAAGACTCCCCCCTGGACAGAATGCCAGTCCATCACATTGGCCGGTTTGAACATTAAAGGGTTACCCTTAATGTTCAAACCGGCCAAAACCGGCAAGAATTCTCTACCTCTTTCTGTTGAAACTGGCCACTCAAACTGATGTTAAGGTATTGTTCTCAAAATAAATACTTTAAAAATCTCATAGATTCGATATTACGTGAGATATTATGTGAGGTAAAGCCTTTACGATGAAAATACAATAGTATATATATAGTAATATGAATGCTAAAGGGTTAAACCCCCAGCTATTCTTGATGGTACTTATTTTCAGCTGAGTATACTGGAGCAATGTGAAATGAAGTGTTTTGCTCAAGAACACAACACACAACCCAGTCCAGGACTCAAACCCACAACATTATGATTGTAAGTCTAACACCCTTACCACTATTGCCAAGCAATATTTCTTCAGGCTTTTTACATTCTGAGTTTGAATACCATTGTGGTCAATCTCAACTTAGCTTTTCATCGTTCCAGGGTCAATGAAATAAAGTACCACTAATGGAGGAGAGTGGGAAGGTTTGAACCAAGAATCTTGTGCCAGTGAAGGAAACATCTTAACTCTTTAGCATTTAAACCAGCCTTAACCAGCCAGAATTTTCCCACCTCTTTCTGTTCAAATCAGCCATAACTAGCCACTCATAAGGTATCATTCTCAAAATAAATAATATCAAAATCTCAGAGATTCCATATTATGTGAGATAAAGCCTTTGACATGAAAATATAACAGTAGAGTAATGCCAATGCTAAAAGGCTAAACTACTCAGCCATAATTATTATATACCCATGCCAAATTTTTATAAACCAATTTGCCAGAAGAATAAAAAAAAAAGGGCTTCCCTCCCCACCACCACAAAAAAACAAAAAAAAAACAAATGTACCGCATTTCCCAGCATCAAAGACGCTACATTTTTCAGAAAATAAGTCTCAAAAATCTACCATGCGTCCTGGAGGCAAAAGGTTGTTTATCATTTATTTCAAGTTTTTGGTTGTCAAAATTAGGGTCTGTCCTCGAGAACGAAAGGGTCTTCAGCACCGGGGGGGGGGGGGGGGGGGAATACGGTAGCTTCCCTCCCCATGAAAAAAAAAGACCCTTCCCACCCCACCACCTCAAAAAAACAAATGTAGATTCCCTCTCTATCAAAAAAGGGGCTTCCCTCCCCACCACCATCACCACAAAAAACAACAAAAAAACAAATGTAGATTCCCTCCTCATAAAAACACATAATGGTGGCTTCCTTTCCTCTTCATCAATAAAAAACCCAACAAATAACCAAAGTGATCTTAAACTAACCTATCACATCCATTAAATGTCTCATTCGGTTTTCTGAATAAACAGGTTCACAATCCGTCTGTTTCCAGACATCATCCAGGACATCCTGGGTTGTTTCAATCAGTTCAAGAACATTTTGCATTTCCAGGCAGTCTAAACCATTGCCATAATCCTTGCAGATTGGTTGGAACAGTTCCTGGAAGTACTTGGCTCTTTCTCGCTCCTCCGTAGACTGGCTTGAAAGGACTACATCGGACCAAAACTGAAATTCATCTTCGGGGGTGATGATTCCTGATAAAATGGAAGAGAACATTTAGATTAACTGACATTTTTTTAGATTTATCTTTATTCTGGTGATCTACACAATAAATCCACCCAGTACACTCTGTAAAGTAACTGCTGATAGGAAGGGCATCCAGCCCCAGTCACTCTGTCTCGTCTTTTGGTAAGAATGAAATCTATCTAGCTGACATGCTCACCTGATCTATAGGTGATTAAGTGGTTGTCTCACTTTTTGAAGTTCGTGTTACAGATAAATAGGTCATTTGTGTCTCAGAATTGCAGCAGTCTGAAACCTTCCTTGTTTCTAGCACCAAACCCATAACCCCATGGATCCTGTCGAAGCCCTCACAGTGTTGCCCAATATGTCCTGTTAAAGTCTCCTGCAATGAGTATGAGGTTGCTATCGTTTATTTCAGAAGTAGTGTGCATTAGGGACTCATAAAACCTGTATTTTAGTATGTCTGGCAGTCAATATTGATGTATGTAAGCAGATATAATTGTCATGGTTGTTCTATTTAGTACAAGTCTAAGTTTAATATTCTGTCATTTATTCTATTTACAGCAATTATTTTGTTTACTCAATTTTCTGCTGCCAATATCCTTACTCCACCCAGCCCGTCATCATTTCCCACCCAGGAAAATTTGTCGCATTGTTTCTTGCCCATGAAAAATCTAGCTGACATCCCCCCTCCATCTAGTCTTATATACACAGCACACATCAATTTTATTTTGTTCAAGCATCTCTACAATCTCTCCAGATCTTCCTTTTATTGTGCCTACATTGATGGTGCCAACTCTGAAGTTATCAAGTTCAATGGAAGAGTGAGAAGAAGAAGAAGAAAACTTGGTAGGGGATGTGAGGGATGAGTTGGCATTGCTTTCCCATATCTGAAATAAAGAAGAGCTATTGCATGGTCATCCAGAGCAGGTTGGTGGGTTCATATTCATCATTAGAAATGCTCCAGCTTAGTAATCCATATGCCATACAGAACAAACAACAGGCCCATAACAACTGTACTAGAAGTAGTAGTGTCTATTGCAATAGAGATATATTAATTTATATCTCTATAAAGTTCACTGCCTTTAATACATAAATATCTCAATGCCAGGATAAGATATATTAATAAATTATCCACTGAGTAATAAAAAATATTAAATTTAAGCCAAAACTCATTTTTGGGGGGATATAAGCCAAATCAACTGAAAAAAAGTCAGTTTTGACTTATATAATGCCCTGACCATGGGCTCTGGAACCCCAAGATATTGGAAGAATTTAATGAAAGGAAAAGATATATATATATATATATATATATATATATATATATATATAGTTATATAATAAACAACATAAGGCAATTATTCCATTTACCAGTGGTTTCTTAAAAGTGGTTTCTTAAAAATATTACTTCATTTACACATATATATATATATATATATGGAGGCACATGGCTTAGTGGTTAGAGCATTGGCTTGCACGAAAGGTTGTGAGTTCAATTCTCAGACTGGGTGATGTGTTGTTTCCTTGAGCAAGAGACTGTATTTCACATTGCTCCAGTTTACTCAGCTGTAGAAATGAGATGATAGGGACTGGGGTTCATATCATTCCACTGCAAAATGGTCGTGTAGGCGCCACGGAAAAAAAAGCACCCAGCACTCACTGTAAATGAGGTTGGTGTTAGGAAGGGCATCCAGCTGTAGAAATCAAGCCAGAATCAGTTCCCATATGAGCAAGACATGGTCAGCCGACCGGATACTGCCCACAACTGGACAACCCGTCTAACCCATGCTAGCATGGAAGAACGGACGTAAAACAGTGATGATGATAATGATATATATATATATAAATATATTCAAAATTAAATTAAGGGTTGTCATGTCTGAGACACATGCGCCATATCCACTGCAGAATAAGCTCAAAGATTCCAATGAATAGATCCGAGCATTTTATATCGATTAGAAATTGATTGACATATATATATATATAAAATAAACATATGAAACAATCACAGTGATTGTTTCATATGTTTACTTTATATATATGTCAATCTATTTCTAGTTGATATATATATATATATATACACCCTCGTCCCACCCCATCCACACCGCCCCCTTCAATGCAAAGTTATGTTGGTGCCACAACATCCAGGCCGAAACAAACGAGATCGTGTAGGTGTCACGACAAAAAAACACAGTCCACGCTGTAATGTGGCCGTGTAGGCAACACGGTAAAAACCTCCCAGTCCACACTGTAAATGTGGTTGGTGTTATGAAGGGCATCCAGCTGTAGAAAACGCGCCAGGCAGTCCACGCTGTAATGTGGCCGTGTAGGCAACACGGTAAAAACCTCCCAGCCCCACACTGTAAATGTGGTTGGTGTTAGGAAGGACATCCAGCTGTAGAAAACCCGCCAGATAGTCCTATGCGAGCAAGACAACCACTCTTGCCTCAAGTGGGAAAACTCCCGTCCAAACCCATGCAAGCGTGGAACAGGGACGTTAAACGATGATGATGATGATGATGATGATGATATATTTATATATATAGTCACTTCAATAGGGGCTTCTGGTAATTCACAGAAATGCTGAAGAGTTTGATTGCCAGCCAAACTAATTATTTGTTGTCTCAAAAACAATGGCCGTCTCCGGAACTGAGGTTCAACAACCCAATTATATCATTGAGAAAACTATTAATTTGAATATATTACACACACATACATATAAACATATACTCATGCATGCACATACACACACACATACACACCCATGCACACCACATACATGCACACATACACACCCATGCAATCCACATACACACCACATACATCGACACTCATACACATGCATGCACATATACACACACATACATATATGCACACACACACACATGTACCATGCACACCCTATGCATATGTATGAGCACATAAATAGACACACATACACACACACACACACACATATATACACACACACATGCCCATGTATGAGCACATAAACAGGCACACACATACATATACAAGCACACACACAAACATACACACACAAACATACACACACGCCCATGTATGAGCACATAAACACACATATACAAGCACACACACATACACACACAAACATACATACACTCATGCCTATGTATGAGCACACACACATAAACTCACACACATATATACACACATACATATACACACATGCCTATGTGTGAGCACATAAACACACACTCACACACCTACACAGAACTAAAATACCAGTACCACAAAATTTTATTTTTCTAATACACACCACACTTGTGTATGTGTGTGGTGTGTATGTGAACATGTGTGTGTGAGTGTGTGTGTGTGCGTGTATGTGTATGCATGTGTGTGAGTGCATGTGTGTATGCTTGTGTGCATGTATGTGCATGTATGTGTGTGCACATGTGCATGTGTGTGTATGTATGTGTTCATGTGTGTATGTGTGCATTTTTATGTATGTGTGTATGTATGTGTGCATGTGTATGTATGTGTGTGTGTATATGGGTGTATGCATGTGTATGTATGTATGTGTGTGTATATACGTGAGTATATATGTATGTATGTGCGTGGACACAGACACAGGTGAATGGTCAAACAGCAGTTCATTTCACAATCAGATCAGTAGATTCAGTTTTTGATCCTTTGCCATAACCTCAGATCAACCCATGCTTTGTAGAGCAATATTTGGGAGGCAGAGACTGTTTGGAAGCCTGTCTGATTGACTATACCTGTAATTTAAAGAGCCAGTTGTGACATAAACTGTATCATACTGAATCATCGTCATTACTGTTTACTGTCTGTTTTTCCATACTAGCATGGGTTAGATGAGTCGTCCAGGTTATGAGACAAGTCTGGCCATTTGACTGCGCCGAACCTTGCTCAAAGAGAACTGTATTTTGGCTTTCTGTAACCATGGCGACATGACTTGAATGCTTTCTGTAACCATGGTGACATGACTTTGAATACTTTTTGTAACAATGGCGATATGATTTGACTGTTTTGTGTAACCATGGTGACATGACTTGAATGCTTTGTATAACCATGGCGACATGGGGTTAAATATTTTGTGTAATCTTGACAACATGACTTGGATCTTTTGTGTAACCATGGTGACATGTGTTTAAATACTTTGTGTAGCCATGGTGACATGACTTGAATGCTTTGTGTAACCATGGCAACATGAGTTTAAATTTTTTGTGTAACCATGACGATATGATCTGATTACTTTGTGTAACCATGGCAACATGATTTGAATGCCTTGTGTAACCATGGTGGCAAGAGTATACACATATATACGCTATGTAACTATGGTGACATGATTTAAACCTCTCATCCAGCTTTAGATTAGTTGTCGTTGACGAAGTAAATTATGCAAAAAAAAGAAAAAGACCTGAATCAGGTTGTTAGGCAACGCAACGCCACTAACTTAGTTAATTCTGTCTCTAACACTATTTAATGATTTCTTTCACACACACACACCCCCATCCCATCCACCCACCCTACCCCCTGCTAGTTTTTCATTCCAACCAATTCAGCAGAGAAATGATATCCATGGCATCTCTCTTGTATTCAAGTTAATATTCTGCTGTGTATTGTTTTCATATTATAATATTTTCTGTCGAAAGCATTGTTTCCTTTCATAATTGTTATAATTTCATTCTCATAACATATGTCTTCAGCAACTGTAAAATGTTCTTGTGCAGTCAAGTCTTAAATATTTAGAAGATGTTTTCTTTTTTTAAGGTTTATCGTCACCATCTTCATCATTGTTTAACCTGTTGACTGCTGCATATATTCTACACAGCTACAGTTGTTGTACAGGTTTTTTTTTGTTTTCAATAAAATGACTATTTTTTTAAACAAACATTTATCAACAACACATATCTGAATGATTGACAAACATCACATCAATAAACTAGTAACCCCATCTAGCTCTGAAGTTATGAACTGCTGGAAACGAGTTCATAACTTTGAAGTTATGAACTGTTGGAAACGAGTTCATAACTTTGAAGTTATGAACTGATGGAAAAGAGTTCAAACATGTTAAGATGAGTTATCTCGTCCGTGGCACTGGAATGCATACATGCTAAGATGAGTTATCTCATCTACGGCACTGAAGAGGTTAACAACGATTTTCCCCTCCTGTTAGCAAGCGTTGGACATGTCGCCACAGACTGGTCAGTATTTAAACTGACCTTAAAACCTCCAGGTGGGTTGGGGGGGGGGGGCAAGATATACAATCCCACACACTCTAACCAAGTACATTTTATTGTAGCACCTATACTAGGGATGTCTAAATTAAAAGAAAAAAATTGGGTCACATGCTCATGACTTTTTTTTTTTTGCTGGGGTCTCCAAGACTAGTGAGAGAGGAAATGGTATGGAAGAAACCACAACATATTGGTTTCTGTAGAAAGAAGCAGTTCATAAAGATTTAGAATCATCCCTAAAACAGAGACCTGGTTTAAATTCTTGCAATACAGTATATTCTACTAAAGAAACCTAATGGCCAGGTGGTGGTGTTAAACTCGGTGGTGGTGTTAAACTAGGTGGTGGTGATGGTGTTAGCCCTTTAGTATTTACATTACTCTATATTTACTATTATATTTTCATGGTAAAAGCTTTATCTCACATAATATTGAATCTATGAGATTTTGATATTATTTATTTTGAGAACAATAACTTAACATAAGTATGATCAGCTGGTTACGACCGGTTTAAACCGAAAGAGGTGAGAGAATTCTGGCCGGATATATCCAGTTTAAAAGATAAAGGGTTAAACAAAGTAGTGATGGTGTTAAACCAGGTGGTGGTGTTAAATCTACCTTCTAAGAACAGGTGTGGTTTTATCCAACAGGTTTCCATACAGTTTCCTTGACTCAATTTTATAGAAGAAACTTCCTCAAGATACAGCTCAGGGGGTTTGAACCAAGAACTCTATAGCTAATAAATTACCTTGCAGTTCTAAACATATCTCTCTGATCCTGCACTGAGTCTAAATATTTTCTAAACATTTTTCTGCATTGATAAAATATTAACTAATTTGACAGTCTAAAAACGAATGCCACAAATTATAAAGTAGAAGTAGTATGTATAAAATAAACCTAACCTCCAAAGTTGTTTTCATCCAGATACCCATCCTTTTTGTCTCCAGAATCAAGATTCTGTTTTCTCATAGAAGATTTCAAGCCAGTCATAAGTTCAGCAAGCAGTTTTTGGAGTTGTGGATCCATCTTTTGGTTCCATTTGGTATCCTCAAGGAATATGGGGGCATAGAGGTTTTTGACAACATGGTATAGTGTACTGAACGGTGAATCAATAACGGATGACATACAAATGTTTTTGTGCAGGTTATCAGGAGTGATGACTTCCGGTCGTAGTTTAAAGAAGATTAAAACCTCAGAAGCTAGTTTATCAATCTGTATTGAAACAAATAGAAAAGACATTTCATCTCAACTTAACCTTTAAAGTGCTGTGGGTGACAAATTGCAACTAGAGCAATCTCCCCTTACTACATAATGTTAAATTTATTAAAATTCAGTGTGTTGAAGATTAAACATGTATTTTATCAAATAAAATCTGTTATGTGAGTTAAATCAAATGTAGCAGAAACTGATTATAAATTAGCTTAAAGCGAGCTTCAATTATGATTAATTTTAAAGTTAGTATTAATTATAATCTAATTTAAACTTAGTATCAATTATAATTAATTTTAAAGTTAGTATTAATTATAATCTAATTTAAACTTAGTATCAATTATAATTTAATTTTGAAGTTAGTATCAATCATAATTTAATTTAAACTTAGTATCAATTATAAATTAATTTAAAGTTACTATCAATTATAATTTAATTTAAAATTAGTATCAATTATAATTAATTTTAAACTTAGTATTAATTATAATTTAATTTAAACTTCATATCAATTATAATTAATTTTAAACTTAGTATTAATTATAATTTAATTTAAACTTCATATCAATTATAATTAATTTTAAACTTAGTATTAATTATAATTTAATTTAAACTTAGTATCAATTATAATTTAATTTTAAAGTTAGTCTCAATTATAATTTAATTTAAACTTAGTATCAATTATAATTTAATTTTAAAGTTAGTCTCAATTATAATTTAATTTTAAACTTAGTATCAATTATAATTTAATTTTAAAGTTAGTCTCAATTATAATTTAATTTAAACTTAGTATCAATTATAATTTAATTTTAAAGTTAGTCTCAATTATAATTTAATTTTAAAGTTAGTATCAATTATAATTTAATTTTAAAGTTAGTCTCAATTATAATTTAATTTTAAAGTTAGTCTCAATTATAATTTAATTTTAAAGTTAGTCTCAATTATAATTTAATTTAAACTTAGTATCAATTATAATTTAATTTTAAAGTTAGTCTGTCTCAAACCTGGAGGCTCATCAGGCTAGTGCTTATCCTGGTTTCTGTGGTGTGAAGCTACTGAAAGTACAAGACTGTCCCCTGGACAGGACGCCAGTCCATCACAGGGTTAAACCCCCAGCTATTGTTGGTACTCATTTTCAGCTGAGTATACTGGAGCAACGTGAAATGAAGTGGTCTTGCTCAAGGACACAACACACAACCCAGCCCAGGAATCGAACCCATGACAATAATATATATAGAGTGATATAAATGCTAAGGGGTTAAGTTATTTACAGTAGTTTCCCCACTTGTCACTTACTCCAAGAACCCCCCCACCAACCTCATCAATCAACACTTACTCCCCCCCCCCCACACTTCCAGCTCCCAACTCACATACCTGTTCAAGTTATTTGTCACCTACTCCAAGACCCCAGCCCCGCCAGTCCATCATTCGAGACTTAGCCCCCTCCGCCCCCACCCCAATCCAAGCTTACATACCTGTTCAAGTTAATTTTCACCTGCTCACTCTCTCGTCACCTACTCCAAGATTCCGCCCACCCCTCCATCACTCAACACTGCCTCCCACTACTCCCAGCTTCCAACTCACATCGCTCACTTCCCATATCCTTGTCCAGCCATTCCAACACGGAAAGACAGTTGTACGTTGCAATATACTGCTAAGATGTCATCCTTTAAGACAGTGCCGAATTTACCATTGTGTTTAGGTGTGCTTAAGCACAGGGATCCGTTCGCCAGGGGGCGCCCATCTTCCGCCCCAAAAAATATTTTTTTGCCTCCTTCAGGGCCCAAGTAAGGGACCTCATAACTTAACTTGCTCAGGGCGTCATTTGTCCTAAATCTGGCACTGCTTTAAGTCCACCCTCCTTCTCAACCCTTCTGTTGCCAAACATGTAGCCTACCTATCCACCCACCCTCCTTCTCAACCCTTCTGTTGCCAAACATGTAGCCTACCTATCCACCCACCCTCCTTCTCAACCCTTCTGTTGCCAAACATGTAGCCTACCTATCCACCCACCCTCCTTCTCAACCCTTCTGTTGTCAAACATGTAGCCTACCTATCCACCCACCCTCCTTCTCAACCCTTCTGTTGCCAAACATGTAGCCTACCTATCCACCCACCCTCCTTCTCAACCCTTCTGTTGTCAAACATGTAGCCTACCTATCCACCCACCCTCCTTCTCAACCCTTCTGTTGCCAAACATGTAGCCTACCTATCCACCCACCCTCCTTCTCAACCCTTCTGTTGCCAAACATGTAGCCTACCTATCCACCCACCCTCCTTCTCAACCCTTCTGTTGTCAAACATGTAGCCTACCTATCCACCCACCCTCCTTCTCAACCCTTCTGTTGCCAAACATGTAGCCTACCTATCCACCCACCCTCCTTCTCAACCCTTCTGTTGTCAAACATGTAGCCTACCTATCCACCCACCCTCCTTCTCAACCCTTCTGTTGTCAAACTTGTAGCCTACCTATCCACCCACCCTCCTTCTCAACCCTTCTGTTGCCAAACATGTAGCCTACCTATCCACCCCACCCTCCTTCTCAACCCTTCTGTTGCCAAACATGTAGCCTACCTATCCACCCACCCTCCTTCTCAACCCTTCTGTTGTCAAACATGTAGCCTACCTATCCACCCACCCTCCTTCTCAACCCTTCTGTTGTCAAACATGTAGCCTACCTATCCACCCACCCTCCTTCTCAACCCTTCTGTTGTCAAACATGTAGCCTACCTATCCACCCCACCCTCCTTCTCAACCCTTCTGTTGCCAAACATGTAGCCTACCTATCCACCCACCCTCCTTCTCAACCCTTCTGTTGTCAAACATGTAGCCTACCTATCCACCCACCCTCCTTCTCAACCCTTCTGTTGTCAAACATGTAGCCTACCTATCCACCCACCCTCCTTCTCAACCCTTCTGTTGTCAAACATGTAGCCTACCTATCCACCCACCCTCCTTCTCAACCCTTCTGTTGTCAAACATGTAGCCTACCTATCCACCCACCCTCCTTCTCAACCCTTCTGTTGACAAACATGTAGCCTACCTATCCACCCACCCTCCTTCTCAACCCTTCTGTTGCCAAACATGTAGCCTACCTATCCACCCACCCTCCTTCTCAACCCTTCTGTTGCCAAACATGTAGCCTACCTATCCACCCACCCTCCTTCTCAACCCTTCTGTTGCCAAACATGTAGCCTACCTATCCACCCACCCTCCTTCTCAACCCTTCTGTTGCCAAACATGTAGCCTACCTATCCACCCACCCTCCTTCCTTCTCAACCCTTCTGTTGCCAAACATGTAGCCTACCTATCCACCCCACCCTCCTTCTCAACCCTTCTGTTGCCAAACATGTAGCCTACCTATCCACCCCACCCTCCTTCTCAACCCTTGTTGCCAAACATGTAGCCTACCTATCCACCCCACCCTCCTTCTCAACCCTTCTGTTGCCAAACATGTAGCCTACCTATCCACCCCACCCTCCTTCTCAACCCTTCTGTTGCCAAACATGTAGCCTACCTATCCACCCACCCTCTTTCTCTCTCTCATTCTCAAACACCTGTCACTGCCTTCTTAGTCTGGCTGAGGACACCATGAGTGTCTTAGCATCAAAAGGTGGTAGTGCTGGTGCCACAGTAGAATTCACTGTCCTCCTCCTCTTCCTTGTTGGAAGGGTCATGGGGGGCGGGGGGAAGTCTCCTAACACATCTTCCAGAGGACCCAATCAGAAGCAACTATCACCAATTAATCCAGGAGACCAACTGATCTCAAGAATATTATCCAACCATCTTGCATGAAATCTGTCCAGTGATTCTTTCCTGAGAAATTCTAACCACATGTCCATAGTGTCGGAGCTGTGATCTAACCACATGTCCATAGTGTCGGAGCTGTGATCTAACCACATGTCCATAGTGTCGGAGCTGTGATCTAACCACATGTCCATAGTGTCGGAGCTGTGATCTAACCACATGTCCATAGTGTCGGAGCTGTGATCTAACCACATGTCCATAGTGTCGGAGCTGTGATCTAACCACATGTCCATAGTGTCAGAGCTGTGATCTAACCACATGTCCATAGTGTCGGAGCTGTGATCTAACCACATGTCCATAGTGTCGGAGCTGTGATCTAACCACATGTCCATAGTGTCGGAGCTGTGATCTAACCACATGTCCATAGTGTCGGAGCTGTGATCTTTACCTGGAGTGAATCCCTCATTTCTGAGCTACGCACTGTATCAAGTAACGTTACTCCAAAGACCCTTTGGAGGAACCCCCATTTCAGCCACTTGTATTCAGTAAATGTAATCAGGGAAAACTGTATACATTTGACCATGTTTGCCCTTACGGAATCCTCCATGTGTGCTCCTTGGATTTTGTGTCAAATTTCAAAATTCATTGTTTTTACCAAATTGTTATCATTATAAATCCTGACAATGTTAAGCTTTGCCTTTCATCTTTACAGGGTCAATGAAATAAAGTACCAGTAATGTACTGGGGTCAATTTAATTGCTTTTCCCCTCCCCTAAAATTGTTGGGCTTGTGCCTAAATCAGAAACCATGAATTTATGTCTGATTGTGCAGGTGGTGGATTGGCAGCAATCGGTAGAGCGTCGGCCACATGCTTTGCAGCATAGAGTTACAACCCTTTACATTCTTAATTCAAATCCTTTTGAGGTTAGCTTCGCCTTTCATCCTGACGGGGTTGATAAAATTAATACCAGTAAGGCACTGGGGTTCATTAAACTGACTTTCTCTCCCCAAAATTGTTGGCCCTGTGTCTAAATCAGAAACCATGAATTTGTCTGACTTTTTTGAGATAATTTATAATTGGTGTTAACTTTTAGAGAATTCAATATTGATGCTAACTTCAAAATTAAATTATAATTGATGCTAACTTTGAAATTGTGGAGGCACATAACCTTCACAATTTCTCTATATATACTATTGTATTTTAGTGGTAAAGGCTTTACCGCACATAGTTATCTCACATAACGTCAAATCTCTGAGATTTTGATATTTTATTTATTTTGAGAACAATACCTTAACATAAGCATGAGCAGCCAGTTATGGCCAGTTTGAACAGAAAGAGGTGAGAGAATTCTGGCCAGATATGGCCAGTTTTAATGCTAAAGGGTTAAACAGGTAATCATTTGTTATCTTACACTATTGTTGAATAGTATTTCCTTGGATTTGTTTTTCAAGTAACAAGACAAGATAGTCGTATTCTCATCATCAAGAAAGTTATTAAGAGATTCATTCTGGTACAAGACATTGCTGTCTTCCGCCTGGACATTGAAGTGATTAGCCACAGAAGTCAGTAGAAATTCTTTACGGGAATCTCCAGCCATGATTTCTATTGAAGAAGAAATAAGAAAATAGAAAAAAAAAACAGAACATGAGCAAAACACATCAGTTTATATTAACCTGTTGACTGCCGCATATATTTACACAGCTACAGTTGCTGTGCCGGGTATTATTTTTCAGTAAAATGACTATTTTTTTAAACAAATATTTATTAACAACACATATCTGAATGATTGATAAACATCACATCAATAAACTAGTAACCCCATCTAGCTTTGAAGTTATGAACTTTTGGAAAAGAGTTTAAACATGCTAGGATGAGTTATCTCATCTGTGGCATTGGAATGCATACAAGCTAGGATGAGTTATCTCGTCTATGGCACTGAAGATCTTAATAAATAATAAAGAAATCATGCTTAAGGTTTAAAGATAAGCAGTGGATTGACAGAATCGGTAGAGCCTTGGACAACTTGCTTTGCTGCATAGAGTTATGTCCCTTTACATTCTGAGTTCAAATCCCACCAAGGTTAAGTTTTGCCTTTCACCCTTACCATTTAACATCTATTTTTTCCCTGCTAGCATGGGTTAGGCGAGTTGTCCTGTTGTGAGACAAGCCAGATCAAATGACTGTGTCTTGGTCAAACAGAACTGTTTCTGGCTTGGTTTCTACGACTGGATGTCCTTCCTAATGCCAACCACATAAAGTACTAGTAATGCATTGGAGTTGATTTAATTGACTTTCTTCTCTTCCCCACAAATTGTTGGCCTTGTGCCTAAATCAGAAACCATTATTTAAGGTGTAGAAGAACAGCAATGGATTGGCAGTATCGATAAAGCATCAGTCAAAATGTTATGCAATGTTTAGTTATGGTATCAAAAGACTGGTGTAGTGGTTCTGAGAACAATGCAGTTTTGCAGATGATCAATGCAAATTGACAATGGAAAGGCATTCCTGCTCGAGAAGAGAACTATTGACCTTCAGAAGAAGCAGTGACCCCTGATTGTATTCAGCAACGGAAACAAATATGAAGTACACCAAATCCAATGCTCCTAGGAGCGGCCTTGGTTCTTCTTATTTGCGAGTGTAAACTCAACCAGATTAGATTAGATTAGTAATGGCTTTTTGTGTTTAAAACCTATCATGGTCAACTTTGCTTTTTATCCATCCGGGGGTCAATAAAATAAAATAACAGTCAAGTACTGGGGTCAGATATGTTCAACTGTAGCCTTGTGCCAATGTTCATCATCATCATTGCGACCACAATCGAACAAAGTCTCTCCACAAGTACCAGTCATGTACTGGGAGGTCTTTTCTTCCTCTATATCTCTTTTTCCTTTACTTCGACTCTCCCTCTCTCTCTCTCTCCCTCATTTTCTGGAAGAAATCATCCATGTTCAGACCTGGAAAGTGGATGATCTTACAAGGTTTAAAAATGCTCAAGAAACATCGTATGCCACCACGGCGTTCCTACAACTCTATAAAGAGTTAAGGATCCATACACACACACACACATACACACACACCCACACACACATACAAATATGACATCGGCATGATTTGATCCCAGGGGTTAATGGGACGAAGCTAATTAACGATCAGCTGTTTGCCATCTACACACACACAAATAAAAAGAAGAAAATGCCGAAGAAGTTTCGTTTGTGAGAAAAGCATGAATAATTTATAAAAGAGAGGTAAAATACGACATTAAATAAACAACTGGGAAATCAAAAACCAATTTAGATCGATGAATTTCTCAAATCTAGTACGACATTAAAGAAGTAGAAATCAAACAAGTCCGTTCACGACCGGTAGCTAGTGGTAAAATCTAATAATAGAGTCGCATCATTACGTTTGTGTAATGAAAACTCCAGCCGGCAATAATCTTCATCCGAAATTACTAAGTAATATAAAGATATCATTCAGCGATGGAAAAAAAAAATGTATATATGTACGTTATATATATATACATGTATGTACATATATATATATATATATATATATATATATATATATATATATATATATATATATACATGTATGTACATATACATGTATGTACATATACATATATATATATATATATACGTATGTACATATACATATATATATATATGTATATACATATACATGTATATATATATATATATATATATATACATGTATATATATATATATATATACATGTATATATATATATATATATACATGTATATATATATATATATATACATGTATATATATATATATATATACATGTATATATATATATATATATATATACATACATATATATATATACATGTATATATATATACATATATATATATACATACATGTATATATATATATACATATATATATATATACATGTATATACATGTATATATATATATACATATACATACATGTATATACATATATATACATGTATATACATATATATATATGTATATACATATATATATACATGTATATACAAATATATACATGTATATATATATATACATGTACATATATATATACATGTACATATATATATATATACATGTACATATATATATATACATGTACATATATATATATACATGTACATATATATATATACATGTACATATATATATATATATATATATATATACATGTACATATATATATATATACATGTACATATATATATATATACATGTACATATATATATATATATACATGTACATATATATATATATATATATACATATACATATATAGTTTACTATTTCAAATAAAGTTTTCATATACTAGAAAATTATTCTTCCCAGACATATAAAAATGTTTATATTTCAATATCTAAAAGCGAAATTATCTCGTTAGCTCGCACTATAAGTACTTGACGTTAAAAGTTAAATAAACACTTTTAATATCTACAATAAATTATTTTTTAGGTATTGGAACAATTTAATTACCAAAAAATGTACATTAAAAATGTTTAAGTGCGTAAAATCTTTTTTTATAAATAATTTAAAAAAGATTCTTTTGTGATAACCCGACAATTAATTTGCGCACGAAGTAATGTACATTTCGTATGTTTTCAAACATTGCTATGTAAACGTCCTTTGTGTTTATAAAGGCTTTCGTTCCTAACCTAAACTTTAAAATTGTTAATTAAGTATATCGAGGTAGTAAAGGAAACACTTGTTACACGTTTGTTAAGATATACTTTAATAACTGATAATTAACGACAATAGAAAGCTGTAGAGATGTCAGTTCCCATAACAACGTAACGTTAATAACTGTGGTACGATACATTAATAAAATGAACAGTAAAAATTATTGAATATATTCCATTAATTTGTTTAAATAGAAAAATATAATAAATATGCCACAGTAGAAATTGAGAAAATACCTTTGAAATAAGAACGTTGGGTAACATGAAGGTAAGTCAGCGGCTAACTTATCTAAACTTTATCCAGTGGGCGGTGTAAGTGAAATCAAGAATACTTTTTGAAAAAAGTATTGATTAAGCGATGTAAGAAAATTAGTTAAAAGAAAAAATATATAATTATTATTATTTCTTTAATTATTTTCTATAAATAAAAGATGAAAATAATTTAAAATCTATATGGATAAACATTGAAATAGATTTCGGGATTATTTTTATTAAGGCATCATTGTCATGAAACACCGATAAACAAGCTGAAAGCTGTATGTTGATTGGTTGATAGTTGTCAGGTTTATACTTCTATTGCGTTAGTAAACAATAGCACTCTCTGTCCACTTGCCTCCACATAGTCACTCGCCCTGCCAGAAATAGCAGCCAAATCTCCAGAATACAGGACCTTCTGATCCGAAACAGATATTTCCAAAATAAATACTTGATAATACTATTGCTTTTGGTTTAAACACATGCGCTATTGCGAAAGGTTTACAAATAATTGTTTCTACTTTTGGCACAAGGCCAGCAATTATCCCAGTGTATTACTGGTACTTTATTTTATCGACCCCGTAAGGATGAAAGGCAAAGTTAACCTCGGCGGGATTTGAACTCAGATCATAAAGGGAGGTAACTTTATGCTTCAAAGCATGGCGTCCCGACTCTCTACCGATACTGCCAATCCACCGCCCGAAAGGTTTACAAATAATTGTTTCTACTTTAGGCACAAGGCCAGCAATTACCCAGTGCATTACTGGTACTTTATTAGTAATGCACTGGGTAATTGCTGGCCTTGTGCCTAAAGTAGAAACAATTATTTGTAAACCTTTCGGGCGGTGGATTGGCAGTATCGGTAGAGGGTCGGGACGCCATGCTATAATACGGTACGACAAGGGTTGGCTGAAAAGTTCATTGGCTGACTACGAAGGAGTGGTGCTAGAGCTGTGAAATCTTTAAGATTTAGAGTATAAATAGTTCAGAGTATAGAGTAACGAATTTTTAAAGTATATTTTTTCTTGACAAATTATATTCTTGCAGTATACGAGGATGGGCTGAAAAGTTCATATGCTGACTATGAAGGAGTGATTCTAGAACTGTGAGATCTTGCATGCATTAATTTCAATTCTTATTGATAACTGTATTGTTTCTTTCCAGGGATTATGTTGAAAAATAAACCTCATTTGGTCATTACATGAGAGTATCTTGGTCAGTCTATGAACCTTTCAGCCGACCCTCGTATTTTTAGTTAGGGTTTCGGATTGTGTTAGGTTTAGAGGTTATTCATAGTTGTATATAAATAACATTACAAATCGTTTGCAATTCTTTCAGAATGAAAATATAAACAGAGCATATAAATAAATTTACAGTAGAATAACATAACAAATATGTTTTAAATATATACATAAATAACATTACAAATGCTTAGACAACATTATAAATTGCTCGCGATTCATTCAGAAAGATATATTCTTTTAATGTTACAATAGTAAAGAAAATATAAAGGAAGGGGTGAACAACCGAGCCAACACCAGAGCAAAAGACAGCAACGTCGCGAGGAGTACTGGGCAACCTCTCTAATAATTTTTGAGGCAAGCCAGCACACTCCAGCGTTGCCTTGGGTGATGGCGAGGCTAAAGCGCTGGAACAGCAAAGCGTCCTCGAAGGTTATGGTTAAGTTTAAAGAAGGAGGAGAAATAAAAGATATCATTTCTTGTTACAAAGCAGTAGATTGGCAGAATTGGTAGAGCGTCGGACAAAATGTTTTGTGATATTTTTTTAATTACATCTCTTTACGTTCTGAGTTCAAATCCTGCCAAGGTTAGCTTTGCTTTTCACCCTTCTGGGGTCGATAAAATAAAGTACCAGTCAAGTACAAGTGGTTAGCATGTTTGACTTTCGATCATAATGTCTTGATTTCGATTATTGGACAAGGTGGTGCGTTGGGTTCTTGAGCAAAACACTTCATTCGCGTTGCTCCAGTATACTCAGCTGAAAATGAGTGCCAGCATTAACGAGGAGTTAACCCTGTAATAGACTGGCGTCCTATCTAGTGGGGCAGTATTGTACTCTCTGTCGCTTAACGCCAAGGAAAAGCGGGGCAACCTTTTAAAAGAAAATCTGATTAGAAATAAAGTGCGTAGCTCAGAGATCAGAGAGTCACTTCAAGTAGAGCCGCTACTTCTCTGAAATGGGTGATCACAGCTCCGATACTATGGGCATGTGGTTAGAATGTCTCAGGAAAGAATCGCTGGACAGATCTGTAGCTAGGAGATCAGAGAGTTACTTCAGGTAGAGCTGCTACTTCTTCGAATTGAGAGATTACAGCTCCCATGGGTATATGGTTAGAATGTCTCAGGAAAGAATCATTGGACAGATTTTACAGGCAAAACCAGCCGGCGGGAGACCCAGAAGTAGACTCTGAGCTTGGCTGGTCATGCTTGGGGATCCAGCCGGATCAATTGGAGATGGTTGCGTCTGACAGGACCCACTGAAAGGAGTGTTTGAGGACTCTGCCCCCACGACCCTCTCAGGAAAAGTGGGCAAAGAAGAAGAGAAGAAGAAGAAATAATGATGCGATGAAGAAAAGGCAATATTAGCTAAATGGCTAATATCATTTCATTGATTTCGGCAAGTACGAGAGACATCTTCGGACATTTTTCGTTTTTATTATACCTCTTCAGCAAAGTATATTCTTCATTGGTGTTACTGGTAATGTATTTCGTCAAACCAGTGTGGATGAAATGCAGTCTATTCCAAAGGAGATTTGAACACAGTATATAGAAGGAATTTAGTACAATTTCTGCCAATTCATAGCGCTTAGATAATTTTAAAATATTTAGTTTCATTTTGGGGGTTTCTTTTTTGTTTTTTGTTTTGTATCCTTTGTTTTTCTTTACAATCTGAGATGAAAATGTTGCCAAGACTGATATTTCGGATTTCAGTCTTTCCAAGTCGATAAAACCAACAAGAATATTATTCTTGACTCCAGTTAGTCGCCTCTATCCTCACGCTTGCAAGCAATGGTTTTATAACTTATATAAAAATAATAAGAAGAATATAAACTTGTTCAAAACTCAATTAGTTCTCTTGGCAAAGGCACAACTATCTCAATTTCTTCCTCTTCCTCTTCCTCTTCTCCTTCTTTTTCTACTTCATCCTTATCGTCGTCGTCGTCCTCCTCCTCCTCCCTCCCCCCACCTTCTTCTCTACAACCACCACCACATCTCCGCCATTCTTAAAATGTACGAGATGTCATACTTACGTAAGAAACTGCCGTTTTATAAATGGCTAAAGGTCAAGTTTATTGTGCAAGAGTTTTATAAATATTCCATATGCTAAAACTATAATAAACAAACAAACAAACAAATAAGTAAATAAATAAATAAACAATACCAAATAAATAAATACATGAATAATTTCACTTTTAAATCCATCTTAAAGTAGGATTTTAGCTTGGAGACAAACCCTGATTGTGAAAAACGTAAAAATGTCTATTGATTATTTCGTTTTCAATCCACCAAAAAATATATAAGAACAAACGACAAAATTATTTAATCCTATAGAAGGAATTTTTTCAAAAAAAAAAATACTTTCAATTTTCTGTTTAAAGTTATCACGTGACTTATTCGTTCAAAACAGATTCTACGCATTGTATATGTGTGTGTGCGTGTGTATATGTGTGTGTCCATATATATATAGTATTCCCACTTTTCTGGATTGTGGTGTTCTAAATAATAATTGTATATATATATATATATATATATATATATATATATAGTAATATCCCCCACAATATCGCAGTTCATTTTTCGCAGTATAGCTACATCGCGGATTTTTCTTTGGAACGTATTTAATTTCCTATCGCGGTAATCTTCGCTACATCGCGGATTTTTTCGTTAGAACATATCTATTTTCTTATCGCGGTACGTATGTCTAAATAAAAAGTATTTAAATTTTAAACTTATTAAATAAGTTTCAATGTGATTGAAGTGTATAGCGTAAGGAAGCGGCATCTTAAGTCTTTAACTATAAAAAAACTGTTTTTATTTTTCATTCCATTAGTTTTATTGACTGTGTTTTTCACTAACTTACTACAAACCCTTCATAGATTGACAGGAGATGTGCAGTGTATTACCAAGCGGCTAACGTGGCTGGCAATGGTCCTCATTGGTAACTAGTTGTACGATAGGTTGGTGGTAGTTTTTATATAATCGTTACAAGGTGTTTTTGGTGTTTAAATACAAAAATGTCTTTTAATGAGTTTATATGTACTTAAAGCGTGTAGGAGAGGTCTTTTAATGCTTAAACTATGAAAACAATGGTTGTCTTTATGGTCTTTCTCTCTATATCGAGGATTTCCAGTCATCGCGGTTGGTTCTGGAACGATAAACGGGGGATTAATGTATATATATATATATATATATATATATATATATATATATATATATATATATACATACATACATACATACATATATATATATATATATATATATATATATATATATATATATATATATATATATATATATATATATATATATATATATATATATATATATATATATATATATATATATATATATATATATATATATATATATATATATATATATATATATATATATATATATAAAAAAGGCAGCATAACTACTATCTGTTATATATCAATATATCGATTTATTATGATCAATTAACCCTCTGGCACGATAGTAAAACAATGAACTAATTAAGAACCAATCTTCAACTTTTTGTTTTATTTTCGTTGTTCAAAACACACACAAACGTACGTACACACACATACACACACACATACACACACACACACACACACACACACACACACACACATATATATATATATATATATATATATATATATATATATATATATATATATATATATATATATATTATATATATATATATATTATATATATATATATATATTTGTGTTTAACTTTTGTAATAAATCCGATGAATCCAGCCTGTGCTAAGATGAAACGATCGTTAGTTATAAAATGTCTAAAATGTCTGAAAGATTAAACACACTTTGTTTATTATTTATATTGTATTTCGGCTCTGTATCATACTTGTTATTTTACATGGAGCTATATTCATACTTGTAACTGGGTAATATTTAATATTACTCACCATATATATATATATATATAATTATGTATCAAGGGAGTGTAATGCGAAGTTACTGTAGGTGAGCAACTCGTGAGCAACAGGTGAGCACTCGATGTTTAGGTTTACGTCAGTATCGCGGTGTAGAGCTAGACAGAGTGTAGTATAACAATACAATGACGAATGGTTACTACTTCATTACGTTTATTGGTTGGTGATGCGCGTTTCGCTACTGATCAGCTCAAGGTTCGATCTGTATCGTTCAAGCCCGACTCTGGATAGCTCGTAAGACCTGTGGTAGTAATGATAGAATATATATGATTATATATATATGTATAAGTATAAAGAAATTCTCAAGCGCAGAAATGCTATAAAGATAACTTATAAAATAGAGTGAACACCTTTAAAAAACGGAAAATGAAGCTGCCATTGGCCGCTATGAGTAAATAAACTCCATATTTTCCAAATACTGGTTAGACTCTTTAAGAATTAAGCTAAGGAACCTTTGGCGTTAATTTTCCCGTTATTTTAACTAGATAGCTGGACAAAAGCTTTCAGATATCAACAGACGGAGAACTGACATAGTCAATCGTATGTAAACAAATAATGTACGAAGCCGAACCGAATTTTTGGCTTTTTGAAGTGTTGAGAATATATGATATATATATATATATTAAATAACAAATTAAAGTTTAAGCAAATAATCGCTGCTTTCATCCTTAACGGGCCCGTTAAGGGTGAAAGCAGCGATTCTTTGCTTAAACTTAAATCTGTTATTTAATAAATATTTGCTCTACGGTTTTTATATATATTTATACATATATTATCCTTATGGAACCCTCTTTTGATTTTAGTCTTCACATTTATTATTATTACTATATATATATTTAAAAGAATAGAGGTGTAACACACAAGTTATGATATATTGGTAAACGGAAAAGAAAATGCTGACAAATTGTTCACAGTGAAAAATAGTTTAATAGTTTAATAGTTTAATAGTTTAACCGGTAAAACTTAAAACCAAAACTGAATACTAACCAATACTATTACTAATTCTCACTTATTCCTAATTAAACTATTTTTCACTGTGAACAATTTGTCAGCATTTTCTTTTCCGTTTACCAATATATATATATTGTTATACTTTGGGAGGGTCATGTTGCCAATAAGAAACACACGCACCAGTTGCTTTCACTTCAATTTATTATAATAAATTTATAAATTTATAAATTTCTGGTTGGTTGGTTGGTTCCACAACCAGATAGTTGTTTATATATATATATAAACAACGTGTGTTTCTTATTGGCAACATGACCCTCCCAAAGTATAACAATATCGGTTTCAACACACGATTTCAGATAAAGAATCTTGCTAAACAAATTCAGAAACGAAATATATATATATATATATATATATATATATATAGGCATTGGTTAAGTTTAACGTCCTCGAAATTGAAAGTGGATTTTTTGACAAGTGAATGTGTTTTTTGTTTTTTTTACAGTGAAAGTTACGATACCCTCTTTGTTTATTTACAACAGGTCTCTATAGTGATATGGTGTTAATTACTATTGCGTGTGTGATTATTTTCTCTTATATATATATGTGTGGGTGTGTATATGTGTGTATATATATGTGTGTCTGTATGTATATATATATGTGTGTTTGTATATATATATGTGTTTGTGTCATCATCATCATCGTTTAGATATTTTTGTAATATCTTGCCAAAGTTGGCACCAACTATAAACAAATTAAGGCCGGGTCATAAGAAGGACAGAGAATGGTAAGGGATTTGGGTAAAAACATCTAAAAGATGATGATGACACAAACACATATATATATACAAACACACATATATATATACATACAGACACACATATATATACACACATATACACACCCACACATATATATATAAGAGAAAATAATCACACACGCAATACTAATTAACACCATATCACTATAGAGACCTGTTGTAAATAAACAAAGAGTGTATCGTAAATTTCACTGTAAAAAAAAAAAAAAACACATTCACTTGTCAAAAAATCCACTTTCAATTTCGAGGACGTTAAACTTAACCAATGCCATATATATATATATATATATATATATATATATATATAGTGAAAAATGGAACAGGAACAAAACAGAGAGTATATATATATATTTTTTTTCTCTTAAGTAAACAGAGAACAAAAAACAGAAAAACGAAGAGGCAGTACAAATTTTATTATTATTAGTTTCACTCGCATCGTACATTATATATATACGTCTCAGGTTCTGTTCACTTTCAGAAAGAAACCCGTGGTTACGTAGCAAACGCCTTAAAGCAACATCACCAAACATTTGTGGCTGTGCTCACAAGACGAAACAAAAATACTGCAACAGGTTTTCGTCGGGCCTTATACTGACTTCTGCTAACCTTGTCTGTGCAACAGGTTTTAGTCAGGCCTTATACCGTCCTCTGCTAACCCTTCATGTGCTCACAAAACGAAATAAAAATACTGCAACAGGTTTTCGTCGGGCCTTATACTGACTTCTGCTGACCCTGCCTGTGCAACAGGTTTTAGTCAGGCCTTATACCATCCTCTGCTAACCCTGCATGTGCTCACAAGACGAAACAAAAATACTGCAACAGGTTTTCGTCGGGCCTTATACTGACTTCTGCTGACCCTGCCTGTGCAACAGGTTTTAGTCAGGCCTTATACCATCCTCTGCTAACCCTGCATGTGCTCACAAGACGAAACAAAAATACTGCAACAGGTTTTCGTCGGGCCTTATACTGACTTCTGATAACCCTGCCTGTACAACAGGTTTTAGTCAGGCCTTATACCGTCCTCTGCTAACCCTGCATGTGCTCACAAAACGAAATAAAAATACTGCAACAGGTTTTCGTCGGGCCTTATACTGACTTCTGATAACCCTGCCTGTACAACAGGTTTTAGTCAGGCCTTATACCGTCCTCTGCTCACAAAACGAAATAAAAATACTGCAACAGGTTTTCGTAGGGCCTTATACCGTCCTTTGCGAATTCTCTATTTCCACAAACAGTTTGGTATTGATTTTCCTGGTGACGTAACTACAAGTCCCTGAGATGTTTAGACGTGGAGAAGAAACATGAGATAACAAGACATTTATCTCCAGCTAGAGACGATTAAATACACAACTCAAGTGAAATGTAACGAATTCACTGTAATTACCTTTCATTTTATTCACATTTCAATTTAATGATGTTTCTCTACTCCACATTTTTTCCCCTCTCCATTTTCTGCATTTTCTGTTTCCCTCAGACATTTAGATTGAGCACTAGCTGCTATTGTTGTTTAGCCCTAGGTCAAATGGTCTCATGCGTTTCAGCAGAGCCCATCCCGCTTTATTTAATTTTATTTTAGATATTTACATATATTGAGTTGTTAGGGTGTTGGACTTACGACCATGATGTCGTGGGTTCGATTCCTTGACTGTGTTGAGTGTTGTATTCTTGAGTAAAATACTTCATTTCGCGTTGCTTCAGTATACTCAGTTCAGTGGAGGCGCGTAGCCTAGTGGTAAGGGTGTTGGACTTACGATAATAATGTCGTGAGTTCAATTCCTGGACTGAATTGTGGTGA
>OZ024756.1:20231985-20239485 GCA_964016885.1 Eledone cirrhosa
GCATCAGCTGCAACACTAGCAGAATAATCATCAACAACAACAACAACAACAACAGCAGCACCTGCAACACCAGCATCAGCTGCAACACTAGCAGAAGAATCAACAACAACAACAACAACAACAGCACCTGCAACACCAGCAGCACCTGCAGCACCAGAAACAGCAACAGCAGCACCTTCAGCACCAGAAACAGCAACAGCAGCACCTGCAGCACCAGAAATAGCAACAGCAGCACCTTCAGCACCAGAAACAGCAACAGCAGCAACAGCAGCACCTGCAGCACCAGAAACAGCAACAGCAGTACCTGCAGGACCAGAAACAGCCGCAGCAGCACCTGTAGCACCAGAAACAGCAACAACACCACCACCAACAACAACAACAACAACACCACCATCAACAACAACACCACCAACAACAACAACACCACCAACAACAACAACACCACCATCAACAACAACACCACCAACAACAACAACACCACCATCAACAACACCACCACCAACAACAACAACACCACCAACAACAACAACACCACCAACAACAACACCGCCACCAACAACAACAACACCACCATCAACAACAACACCACCAACAACAACAACAACACCACCAACAACAACACCACCACCAACAACAACAACACCACCAACAACAACATCATTGGCTGGGAGAAACTTGAAACTTGAAACTTGAAAGAGCAACTTGGCGTGGAATGGTGAACGGTGGCGTCCATAATTTTGAGGACAGACGCACAGAGCACGAGATGATCAAACGGGATGTGTGTAAGCAATGCCCTGGTGCATCTCTCGAAACGATCGGTGTCTCTCAGTGCCCTGAATGTGGAAAGATTTGCTTGAGAAAATCTGGTTTCAGGAGCCATAGTCGCAGCCATGTTCAAAGAGAACCAGTGAACTATGATGTCCACGGTATTGTGAAGGTTCACAGGCAACCTGATGCAAGACCTGGGGCCAGGGAGATCCATAGTTGTTGTCAGTGTGTGAGGGAGTGCAAGTCTCTAGCAGGCTTGAAAAGCCATATCCGAGCGTCACACATCTGAATCTGACAAACGATTGCAGAGTTTGCAGCCATCACGTGTGTATGTATGTATGTTCTTCTGGTTTTATTGTTGCCAATAGAGAGAGAGAGTCGGTTTCTAACATAGTTACAAGACTCTCTCATTGGAATTTACACCACATCAACTATGTAGATATGTATGTATGTCTGAATGCATGCTTGTGTGTGCAGGTATTAAAGTTATTGTATGTGTGGATGTGGATGTTTTGAGTTGTATGTGTACATGTGTATATGCAGTTATTAGATGCAACATTTTTGGAATGTTTTACATATTTTTACTGTTTTTACTGTTCGATTAATTGACTGTTCTTGTAATTTCCCAACTGTGTTCTTTCTGTTTCGTATGTATGTATGTTCTTCTGGTTTTATAATTTCATAACTTTTCGTATGTTCGTATGTATGCATGTATGTGTGAATGTATGTATGTTTGAATGTATGTATGAATGTATGAATGTATGTATGTACGAATGTATGTATGTATGTATAAATTATGAATGTTTGAATGTATGTATGCATGTATGTGTGAATGTATGTATGTTTGAATGTATGTATGAATGTATGAATGTATGTATGTACGAATGTATGTATGTATGTATGTATAAATTATGAATGTATGAATGTATGTATGTATGTATGTGTGAATGTATGTATGTTTGAATGTATGTATGAATGTATGTATGTACGAATGTATGTATGTATGTATAAATTATGAATGTATGAATGTATGTATGTACGAATGTATGTATGTATAAATTATGAATGTATGAATGTATGTATGTATGTTTCAAGGCAGTCGTTTGCTTATGACATATACGTTGAAAAACAATTGTTCACTGAAAACAAGTAATAAGAAGGGTAGAAGTATATTCCATATAGAGATATTTCTCTAACGATATCACCATCGCCACACTACACCACACAACACTGTCGTATGTCTTCTGTATATTCAAGTTCTGCTGCATAAATTCTCGCTAAAAGATTTTACTTACCCAGCGGGACATCCTCTTTTTTGTGTAAAATACGGAACATCAGGCTGCCATTATCTCACGTTCTAAACCACACACAATGATCATATCTTTAGCTTCTCTCGCTCTCTCTCTCTCTATCTCTCTCTCATTCTCCCTCTCTCTCTCTCTCCTCTCTCTCTCACACACACACATAGGCATACACATACACATACACACACATAGATGCATACACACACACACACAGAGGTATACACATACACACACAGGCACAGACACACACAGGCATACACACACGCGCGCGCGCACACAAACACAAACACACACACACACACACACACACACACACACACACACACACACACACACACACATACACACACACACATACACACACTCCCTCTACCTCTCCATCTATCTCCCGAATACATTTCCAAACCCATACTTAAATATTTAACATAACAAATTCATTCACTTTTACGTTCACACCTTATCTTCTCTACTCCCTTCTCTCTCTCTCTCTCTCTCTCTCTCTCTCTCTCTCTCTCTCTCTCTCTCTCTCTCTCTCTCTCTCTCTCTCTATGTATATATATATATATATATATATATATATATATATATATATAAATACATAATCGGAGAAAGCTAATGGCGATACTCCGGCCAAATTCCAACTCACTCAACAAACATTAGGACATACCTGAGTATCTTCCTAATTAAACGTTCGGGGTGCTAACTATATTGTATTGTGTGGATAATTGGCTGTATTATTTCATATGAGATATATCAAATATATTATTTCCCAGACAACTCGTTTCATTATAAGATTTCTACAAGTTGGGTGAAATTATACCAAATTATGTAGAAGCTTGTATAAGATCAACAGATACTTATTCAAGTGGGCTCTTATAATTCTTCAGTGGGTGCCCAATAATATTAATATTGATAACCAAATCAACATCAATATTTAGCGATAATCACCATCAGTGCTTGAGGGAACTGCTAGGTTGTTAGTCCAGCAGTTCTATATATATCACCACCCCACTCTCCAGAGCGTGAAATTAATAAACATTCGTTGTACTGCATCTCTGTTTTGTTCCTGTTCAAATTTTCCATTATATATATATATATATATATATATATATATATATGAGGGTGTTAAAGTTTGCTTGAAGCATTGTGAAATGTGTAAAATACGTAGTTTAGAAAGCCACAACAATGCAGATGGGAAATCTCGAGGTAGGAAGTGAATGATAGATAGGAGAAATAGGAGAAAGTGAAAATTGAGAGAGACAAAGATGAAAACAAAACAAAGGTAGAAGGGTTACCGTAGTGGAGATTTAATCCCAATATTTCGGGCTCACGCCCATCAACGGGGGAAAGTTCCAAAAAAGGGGGGGAACAGGCTAAGCCGGAGAAAGTTGTGATGTCGTTAAAACAGGAATGCCGTTATGGGGAGAAAATTTAAATGAGGGAAAGAATGCGCGTGCGCGTGATAGGCTGTGGCAAAAGCTACTGACCAAATGGGCTAAATCAAGAGGGTGCGCTAGCGTGTGAAAGCCATAAAATATGTGTGTGTAAATATATATGTGTGTGTAACTGTGTGTGTATATGTGTAAGTGTGTATATGTGTGAGTGTGTGTGTGTGTGAAAGATAGTGGGCTGTAGAAGCTGGAAATCAAAGGGTGTGAAAGGTGGTAAGTTGTAAAACATGTGTGCGTGTATAAATATAGATGTGTGTGTGTATGCGTATGGGTATATATGTGTGTGTAACTGTGTGTGTATATGTGTAAGTGTGTATATGTGTGAGTGCGTGTGTGTGTGAAAGATAGTGGGCTGTAGAAGCTGGAAATCAAAGGGTGTGAAAGGTGGTAGGTTGTAAAAACATGTGTGCGTGTATAAATATAGATGTGTGTGTGTATGCGTATGGGTATGCATATACGTGCGTGTGTGTGAAAATAGCAGGCCGTAAGGGCTGTGAATGGTCACTATGGTTAAATTAGCCATGTTAGCTCATTTCTCTCAGCCCGGTTGTTAAGTGGGGGTCTGAGGTTCTTAATAACAAGTGCTTCCTTTATCCTTAAGGATCCGATGCTGCGTTCAGTCGCTAAGACTGTGACCAAGGGTCTACCCTGTGGGTTTTCGCATTTAAGGATGTGTTTACGGAAGGAAGATGCGTTGGTGTTGATATGTTCCTTGATACGAACATGTAGGGGTCGGATGGTGCTACCTATGTAAAACTTGTTACATTTATCGCATTGAATCTTATATACGACATAGGTGCGTAGGCAATCTGCCCCCCGTATCGGGCAGTTGCTGAGGGAACACGTCCCATCTGACTCGTCGGGTTTGTTGGAGAGGCATCTTCGCAGCGAAGGTCCTGTGTGGGCCAAATGTATGTCAAGTCCCTCCGTCCGTATGGCCCTGCGGATGGCGTTCGTGGTATATTCACTCAGGTGGGGGATTTTAAAGAAGCACCTGCTTTTATTTAAGTTTCTAGTGGGTGTCTGTCTATTGGGTCTGGGGTTTCTAATTCCGTTAATCAATCGCTTGGGATATCCATTAGACTTGAGTAGATTACGGAATTGCCTGGTATGGGTGAGACCACCCATCGGGTCGCTGCATCTGTTAGTGATCCGCGTCAGTTCATTTAGGACATAGCCTCTCTTAGCGTTGTTGGGGAGGGCTGAGTTGTAATGCACAAATAAGTCCTTGCACGCTGCTTTGCGGTAGAAGGTGGTGTTTATGTCTCCTTCTTCCGAGATGTTGATACGGAAGTCGAGGAGGGCGAGTGACCCGTCTTCTCCTGGGTGTTCGATGGTGAAATCGACATGATGGTCAGTATCGTTGAAGATTTGGTGAATTTCATTCGCCATCTCCCGGGAAGAAGTAAGTATCAGGATGTCATAACGTATCTGGAGTAGAAGGCGACGGCGTTGGGTTGGCAGGTATTGAGTGCCTTGCGTTCCAGGTGGTCCATGTACGAGATCGCAAGTATGCCGGACAGACTAGATCCCATAGGTAGCCCAGAGATTTGTTTGTACGTGTGGCCGAGGAAATTGAAGAGTGCATTATCCACAACGAAGGAGAGGAGTTGGTGGATGTCCGTGTGTGTGAGTCCGAAGCAGTGTAAGTTAGATGCTCGGACTCGTTCGGTCAACAGGTCGACGGCTGGGGATGCTGGTACGGAGGTATAAAGGGCGACCACATCAAGACTGAAGGCATAACCGTTGTCCTTTCTGGTGTTGGGCGCCAGATGGTGTAGTCGCTCCAAGACCTCCTTTGAGCTGCAGACGTGGGCTGGTAGTGTGTGTAGAATGGGTTTCAGTAGTTGTGGAGAGCAGTCACGATATTTTGTAGAGTGGGCCCTCCACGCTAGAGACAATGGGCCTGATTTTCAAATCGGGTCCTTGTTTATGTGTTTTAACCAGGTGGTAGAAGGTGAGTAGTTTGCTGTTTCGAGTCATTATGTTGTTTTTTACCTTCTTTGGCAGTTTTCGTTGGACACAGATGTTAGTCCATATGGTGTTAATGCCTTCCTCGATTAGAGTCGAGGAGGTCCCTGTGACTTTCGAGTAGAGGCTGTCGTCATTAAGATGCTGGAGAGCTAAGTTGTTGTAGGTCTCTCTCGAGATGACACAGAATTCTTTCCCCTTGTCAGAGGGAAGGTACACAAGGTTCCTGGATCTTAGGTTGGTGAGAGTATTAAATTGTGCATTGGTGAGGTTGCGTTTATTGTGTGTGTGTGTGTGTGTTGGGAAAGGATGTTAGAGATAGAATGTTTTAACCTGAGTAGTTTAGTGTCAAGTTCGTGGTTGGTGGGTGGGGGTGGAGTGGGTTGTCGAGGTGGTACGTGGGGAGTGTGGGGTGGGTTGTGGGGTTGTAATCGATCTCGGTGTTGTTTTGGATGGCGGTTAGCCATTTCAGTTGATATGCTGTCCGACAGAAGTTGGTTTCGATGTCGAGTTTCAGTCTATCATCGAGACGCTGTGTAATGATGAACTTGGGTCCGAGGCGCAGAAGTTCGAATTCGTCGTTGGTGAGGGTACCGGTTAGGTCGGTAACGAGGTGTGAAGCATCGTTGGTAGGTAGATCGCTGTTGGGGGTGTAGCGGAGGGTGTTGTATAGCTGTTGCCCCTGGTGTGGTTGTAGTCGGTCCATCTGTGGGAGCGGATGTTGTCATTGTAGTATTTGTTTACAGTCCATTCGTATTTCCGTATAAGGCGCTGTTTATCGTATTTGACTCTGGTGTGGTAACACTGATCGATAGCTTTGCGTATTTCCTGGACCTGGTGGTCAGGGGTGAGGGTTGGAGCTATACGATCTATGTGCTCCGAGCACATAGATCGTATAGCTCTAGGCGTAGAGGAAGATGAACTGGCCAGTCTGTTCGGTAGGACCTTCCGCCCGGGACCAATGGACAACTTCCAAAAGTCCCTGGCCTGGCAGTGCTACCGAGGAGCTCTACCAGTTCGAGACAAGCTCTACAGACATGGGCGCCCGGGCAGGGACCCTGCAAAAAAGATCTGTCCGAGGTGCGTGCGAGACGAAGAAACCGTCGCGCACGCATTCATACACTGCTCGGGCGTCACTGACCTGTGGGGCTATGTAGAACGACTATTGTCGCGGGTGGGACCAATCCAGTTGACCACCGAGTCCATTGTCATGATCAAACCGCCACCCTCCTTCAAAAACGAAGGAGAGGCGGTTTTCCTTTGTGTGATAGCTATGGCGAAAGAGGTTGTATGGTGGACAAGGTTGAAAGGGCTGAGGTCAGACACCTTTCTCTCCGGCCAACAACTGATTCTTTTTTTCAAATACCACTTTGGAAGAAGAATCAGGATGGAGAGAGAGGTGCTGTACCCCAGCAAGTTTTATGAAAGGTGGGTGAAAGTGGCGAGAATGGCCCGAGTGAATGGGCCTTCTCTCTATATCAGCCTGTAGGTTGAGGAAAAGGAGGAGGAGAGGAAAGGAGTACAAGCTCTTCGTACTCCTGGAGATGAGGGTTGCACATTTTTTTCCGGGGGTATGTGTTACCCATATAAACTGTCTCCCTCTATTGGGGGAAAATCGACTAACTTTTAAATTCCATCTGTGATAACATTTTACACGTTTTTATTGTATGTAAACTTCCCCCTTTGTATTTGTCCCCTTCTTTTGTGCCCCTGGGGCTAATAAAGAAATATATCTATCTATTCATCTATATATCTATTTATCTATCTCCAGAATACCTTTACAGACTCACCCTTAAATGATCCAATATAACAATGTCATTCGTCTACCCACAGAATCTCTGCTGTTTGTAATTGTCTTGCCAAAGATTTTAAACTATTTCTTGTCTTATTAACATATTACGATGGTTTATAACAAGTATAGGCAATCTTTTTCGAGCAGTGGGCTGCATAGGATATGGTTCATCATAAGATGAGCAGAACTACTGAAACATTCAAGGCAATTTTGA
>OZ024756.1:20259485-20266985 GCA_964016885.1 Eledone cirrhosa
ATTAAAACTAAAACCAAATAATAAATATATTTCCAAAATGTATATTAATTAGGTCTATAATACTAAAAATTATTTCTCCGTCATTGGATACATGATATTATTTTGTTATATTTTATCTGTAAAAGAATTATAATAAAAGGTTTAAATAAATTAAAATTAATCTATAAATTAAATTACTAAGTATATATTAGTAATATTTAAAGGTTTTTCACAATTTATGATTACATAATATTTTCTCATCTGTAATAAAATATTAATTAAATTAAATTTATAAGTTAACTAACATTTAAATTAAATTAATTTCTAGAATAATGTTATTAATTAGGTTTATAATATTTAAATGTTTTTTTTAGTTTATGATTACACGATATAATTAATTCCTGTCGTTTATTTAATAAGATATCCTTAGACTTCATTATTTCAAATAGTTCTTGGGAACATAATCTACATTCCTTTCTATTATTTTGATAAGGGGTGGCTCTTTTGAGCACACTCCAGGTCAAATCATATTTTATATTCTTATTTTTATAACTATTGATTTTTTCTGCTAGAGATGTTGTATTAGCCAGTGCGGCATTTTTAAAACTATGCTTGTGGGTATTAAACCTTGTCTTAAAATTGTTAGAGGTAGCTCCTATATATGAGCAAATAGAATCTTTAGTTTTAACATTACATTTATAGACTATGTTGTTAACAAGACAATTCCCTTTTAATGGGCAGTTTGTTTTGTTTCTACAGTTACATCCTTTCGTTAATTCTGTATTTGAGGAGATATTATTGTTAATTTGATGTACTGGTGGTATACTTATGGTTTTCTTACATTTATATGCATTATATGCACTTATATTTTGTTTTATGTTATTTGTTGTAGAGTATGAGAATTTAACTGTAGACCTATTTAAGATTTGATGGTATTTGTGGTTTGGCGGGAAGTTTTTCTCAAGGATATAAAAAAATTTTTTAGCAATATTATCCTTAACTTGTAAATTAAAAGGAGCATTATACCAAGTAACTCGTCTATTACGGTTTCTATGTTGTTTATTATTTTTATTATTTTTATAGGTTGTATCATGATTTTTACTAGGAGGATTAATGTTAATGATCTCACCACAACTATTTTTAGTTATATTTGTAGATTTAGGTGTTTTATCTTTTTTATTAGGAGTTTTATTATTAATATTTATTATAGCTGTATGATGAGTAGTTTTTTGAGGGTTACTATACTTTATATTAGAAGATTTAGTATTTTGGGGTATATTGTGGGTGGCATTTAGGTGTGTAGTTTTCATTTGGTGTTTGTTGGTAATATTATGCTGTATGCTTTCAGTATTTTTAGTAGAAGGTATATACTCTAATCTATTTTTGTGGCCACTTCTATCTAGAGCTTCATTATAAAAGGTCGCATTTTTATCAAATACATCTTGGTTAGAAGAAAGGTTAGAAATTCTAAGTGATATATTATATGCAAGGTTTTTAAGGATAGATTTAGGGTGATTAGATTGTGAGTGTATGTAATGTAAGTTTTGGTTAGGTTTATGGTAAGGTTGGTATATACCCGTAGCTAAATCTAAAGTTATATCTAGGAAATTTACTACTTTACTTGTTTTTTCAAAAGTAATATTAAGATTATAATAGTCTTTCGGATCACCCTGCCCATCACATCATGTCTCCAGCCCTTATAGTGAGTCTGGGCTAGGTGTTTACACTCGGTTACAATGTGAGCCACAGTCTCCTCTCTCTCTCCACAGATCCTGCGCAGTGGGCTAGCCCCCTCCTTGTAAATATGGTGTTTCAACCACTTCGTTTTGAGGGCCTGCTCTTGCGCAGCCATTAACATTCCTTCTGTAGCCTTTTTAAGGTCTCCTCTTTTCAACCAGTTCCATGTCTGTGGATCTCTGAATATATATATATATTGTTATACTTAGGGAGGGTCATATTTGTGTAATATTGCCAGAATTAATAACAGAACACACTCACTGTTTGGTTGGTTTTCGCTTTTCCTTGTCTTTTATATCGGTAATCTAACTTACTCGGTCCTCAATGTTGCCATTGACTGACCGACGGTCAAAAATAATACAGATACAATATAGACACAAACACATATATATAGTTTATCATAAATCTTTCGTTGCACATCTGCAACATCGTCAGTGGTGTTATTGTTTCCTCCTGTTGTATTGTATGTCTACGCCATTTTTATTCAGTCAAAAACCTCGCAAAACTATATATATATATATATATATATATATGTGTGTGTGTGTGTGCGCGCGCGTGTGTGTGTGTGTGTGTGTGTGTGTGTGTGTGTGTCTGTGTGTGTGTGTGTGTGTGTGTGTGTGTGTGTGTGTGTGTGTGTGTGTGTGTAAAAGGTAAACAGAAATAACAACACAATCGGTACAGTATATGGAAGGTATATATTAGGTTAACGCTTAATATAAATATATATATCTTCCGAAGAGATTGTTTTGGCAAAAACAGGAGCAAGCAGGAGAAAGCTCTCAACACTCGTAGTTTGTTGTTACGCGATTTATGTAACATCAGTATCTTTATTAATGTTATTATAATTATTATTGTTCTCTGAGTCTCAGTCATTGATGTTATTTAACTGAAAAGTTTGTTGAAATGAAAATCAAGCCGCTACCTGCAGCCTCAGACATTCAGGACGTATCGGAGGGTTCTTGCTGTTCCCAGCAAGCATGCCTTTTGAAGTGTTCCAAAACGCGGGGCTGGACTAATTTTCTTTAACCATCCTTGGAAACTCCTTGAGATAGTACCTAGTGCGCCTATGACAATCGGGACCACTTTGATCTCATGGCAGTTCCAAATCCTTTTAAACTCCCATTTTAAGTCCTGGTATCGGTTAACTTTCTCCCTCTTCTTCTCTTGCACTCTTGTGTCAAATGGACAGACTACATCTACAATCAGGCACGATCTTTTTTCCTTGTCCAAAACCACCAGGTCAGGTCTATTGTGTTCCAGTTTCTTGTCCGTCTGTATCCTAAAATCCCATAGCACCTTCACCTGATCGTTTTCTATCACCGACTCTGGCTTATGCTCATACCACTTCTCAGAATGTGGTAAATTGTTTACTTTGCATAGGTGCCAGTGGATCACCCTGCCCATCACATCATGTCTCCAGCCCTTATAGTGAGTCTGGGCTAGGTGTTTACACTCGGTTACAATGTGAGCCACAGTCTCCTCTCTCTCTCCACAGATCCTGCGCAGTGGGCTAGCCCCCTCCTTGTAAATATGGTGTTTCAACCACTTCGTTTTGAGGGCCTGCTCTTGCGCAGCCATTAACATTCCTTCTGTAGCCTTTTTAAGGTCTCCTCTTTTCAACCAGTTCCATGTCTGTGGATCTCTGAATTCAGTTTTCTCAAAGAAGGTACTATGAAGGGATTTTTCACGAAGGCTGCTCTTTCTCCTTGTTGGTATTTCCCCCTTGGACATCCCCTGGTCTATTGTCCTCTCCTTCAGTACAGTTCTGAGCATTGGCTCCTTACTATCAGTCACGTATTTGTGTAGGTTGTTTTTCTCCATCTGAACACAGTCCTCTATGCTGATAAGACCTCTTCCACCTTCAGATCTCCTTAAGTAGAGTCTATCGACATCACTCCTCTTGTGGAACATGTTGTAGATAGTCAATAGCTTCCTAGTCTTCCTATCCATTTCTTTTTGTTCAGCAACATTCCATCTCAGAATTCCCGCACTGTACCTAATAATAGACACAGCTCGGGAATTTACTGCACTTATGGCATTCCTACTGTTAAGATGTGACTTTAATACGCTCCTTACTCTCCGGATGTATTCAGATCTTATCAATTCCTTCATTTTTTTGTTCTTGATGTCATCAGCCTCCAGAACACCCAAATACTTGTATCTTTCTTCAGTGTCGATTTCCTTTATCATCTCACCCGTTGCTTCTGCTCAATTTACCCCTCTTCATCACAAGGACTCCACACTTACTAATACCAAATTGCATACATATATCATTGCTGAAAATACGGACAGTGTCAACAAGTACATCCAACTCCTTCTCACTCTTCCCGAAGAGCTTAAGATCGTCCATGAAGAGGAGGTGATTGATGGTAAGCTCTCCCTTTCCCAACTTGTATCCTGCTCTCACTTTTCGCAGTATAATGGTCAGGGGCATGAGGGCAAGGACAAACAACAGAGGGGACAGACTATCTCCCTGGAAGATACCTCTCTTGATCTTCACGCCTCCCAAGGATTCTCCAGCTGATGTTAACTCTGTTTTCCAGGAATTCATACTTTTGCCCAACAATTGTCTGATGTTATCTGCCACCTTGAAGGCTTTTGATGATCCAAGAATGAGGCACCATGTCAAATGCCTTTTTGTAGTCTATCCATCCCATGGCAAGACCAGTGTGTCTCCTCTTGCAATTCCTCATTACCATCTTATCAATAAGTAACTGGTCCTTTGTACCACGGGACTTCTTTCTGCATCCTTTCTGTTCGTCTGGTAACAAGTTGTTTGTGTGGAGGTGATGGTAGATTTCCTCAGACATAATGCTTGTCAACAGTTTCCACATTACGGACAGACATGTGATAGGTCTATAGTTGGTAACATCATTATCCTTGATTCGGTCTTTCATTACCAGAACTGTGGTACCTTTTGTCAACCACTCTGGTACCTCACCTGACATCAAGCAGTCATTGAACATAGTTGTCAGTTTCGGGTGGAGGGACGTTATATTTTTAATCCAATACTCCTGCACACCATTTGGGCCTGGTGATTTCCAGTTGGTTAGTTTTTTGGCCTGCCCCTTAAGAGTTTCAACTGTGATATTCAAATCAGTTTGTTGGTGTGCCTGTTCACTAATCTCCTTTTGTACTGTCTCAATCCACACTGCCTGGTCATTATTTTTAACATCCTGCTCCCATATTCCTCTCCAGAATGTCTTAGTTTTTTCCGCCTCAGGGATCAAGTCGTTGCCTCTTTCTTGCCCAAACAGCATCTTCTGGTTGTTGTCAAACATGCGGTGCTGTCTATACTGACTAACTCTGCTCTCGTATCGCCTAATTTTTGCACTCTTTGCTACAATGCGTTGCTTCAGTTCCTCTATGATAATATTTAGCTTTTTCCTCCTAGTTTTGTACTTTATTTCCAGTCTATTTTTAGTGTCTATGTTTTTTAGTGTCCCATTCAGTAGGGACTCAAGCTTTCCAATGTCATTTCTCATTTCCCTGATTTGACCATTCAGTCGTTTCTTCCACCAAGGCTCTGATCTTTCTTGTTTGTTGTTTCCTCTCGCTTTTATACCAAGTAATTTCCTCACCGCATTTGCTGTTGCTTTGAGGATATTGTTGCACTGGTGAAGGCTCCTCGCCTCATTATTATTATTATTATTATTATATATATATATATATATATATATATATATATATATATATATATATATATATATATATATATATATATATATATATATATAGAGAGAGAGAGAGAGAGAGAGAGAGAGAGAGGGGGCAGATAGATATATAGATAGATAGTTAAAGAAAGAAAGAAAGAAAGAAAGAAAAATATATATATATATTGACAGTCGATCGACAAGATCCCGGACTCATTCGCATAACGAGTTGGGAGGAGCTCGTTCAAATCGGACCGAGGAAACAATGTTTCCATTTGTCTTTCTAATTGCTAATACTATCTGTCAGTCGAACTCCAAGCAGAAGGAGCAACGTGAAATAAAATGTCTTGCTCAAGGATATAACGCATCGCCCGGTCCGGGAATCGAAACCACAACCTCACGATTGTGAATCCAATTATCTAACCACTCAGCCACACGTCTTAACCTTTATAGGAAAATAGACAGAAACCTTTTTTTTTTATGTCCTTGCCCTGCAGCTCCTTAAAAACATTGACAGTAACTAGGGGTAAACTTCTTCTTCTTCTTCTTCTTCTTCTTCTTCTTCTTCTTCTTCTACAACAACAACAACAACAACAACTACTACTACTACTACTACTACTACTAGTAGTAGTAGTAGTAGTAGTAGTAGTAGTAGTAATAGTAGTAGTAGTAGTAGTAGTAGTAGTAGTAGTAGTAGTAGTAGTAGTTATTAATGAGAAGAATTGAAATTAATACATGCTAGATTTCATAGCTCTAGCATCACTCCTTCATAGTCAATTCCCCCTCGTATAATCCCAGATAATCCAAAATTTGAAATAGAAACAACACTGGTTTAAGTTAGGGTTAATTGTTTGCTGAAAAATTTCTGTTCAGTTGTCAGACTCCTCTTCTTGCAGTCTTGTTTCGAAAATGAAGATGACTTTAGGAAAATCGAAGAATTTCTCAATAAGGCCAGATTATAGATTTCCGAATTGGTTGATGACCCTTTTGGTACTTAGAAGAAGAAGAAGAAGAAGAAGAAGAAGAAGAAGAAGAAGAAGAAGAAAAATGAAATTAAAGGAAAAAGATTAGTGAGGTTTGATGGGAAATGATAAAAATAAATTAGAAAATGTAATAATATGTAAAAATAAATAAATAATAAAATGGCATTGAATTCCAGTTGGCAACCAACTTAAGTAAATAGTTTCCATCTTAAGGGATTTATTTCTAAGATTTAGATTTAAAGATCGTATCGATTATCAATATCAATATTCTTTTAGCTAATTCTATAACTAACTGATTATTTTATATCTTTTCATTTTTTTTATTGTTGTTATTGTTGTTGTTGTCTTTTTGTCAGACAAATGGACTATTGTAACATCCACCCACCCACCTTTTGTTTTCAAAGAAATTAGTGTTGTAAAGGAAATAAAGAACTGGCTTCAGGTCAGTACATTACATTCAAGCAACTTGTATGTCCCAGCTTAATGTCTGTGTGTGTGTGTGGGGGGAACCAAAATCTTTCAAGATTCTGTTTTTTTGTTCGTTTTGGCGTTTTATCTACCGTATTTCCCGGCGCCGCAGACGCTTCGTCCTCGAGGACACACCCTAATTTTGACAACCAAAGATTTGAAAAAAAATAATAAACGACCTTCGGCCTCCAGGACGCATGGTAGATTTTTTAGACTTATTTTAGGAAAAAAGTAGCGTCTTCGACGCCGGGAAATACGGTAAGTACAAAGTCCCATATATTTTAGGAAACATTATGTGGCATGTCATAACATTTATGGTATTTCAAAGAGATTTAAGGGCCTCGTGTATGTATGTATGTATGTATCTAAAGTCTAAAGTCTGTCTTAAGCCAGAAGGCTCATTTGGCCGGTGCTTATCCCGGTTTCATGGCGTGAAGCGACTGAGAGTACAAGACTCCCCCCTGGACAGGACGACAGTCCATCGCTGAGTTAAACCTCCAGCTATTGCTGGTAGTCATTTTCAGTTGAGTATACTGCAGTAACGTGAAATGAAGTGTTTTGCTCAAGAACACAACACGCAACCCAGGAATCGAACCCACGACATTATGATCGTAAGTCCTACACTCTTACCACTAGGCCATGTGCCTCGACATTTATGTATGTATGTATGTATGTATGTA
>OZ024756.1:20271985-20274485 GCA_964016885.1 Eledone cirrhosa
GGCCAGCAATTATCCAGTACATTACTGGTACTTTATTTTATCGACCCCGCAAGGATGAAAGGCAAAGTCAACCTCGGCGGGATTTGAACTCAGATCGTAAAGGGACGTAACTATGCTGGAAAGCATGGCGTCCGACCCTCTACCGATACTGCCAATCCACCGCCTTATATATATATACATAACGGCGTTTATTACGTTTCGAGTCACGTAAAGGGGGGAAGTAACTCCAATATTATTGGTAGCTACTCTGTTGGTTATTATATACTGTACATGTGACACCCAAGAGAACTGCAAGTAATTTGAAACTGCACGTAGAAAATAATCAAAACACAGAATTTCATATATATATGTATATGTAAATATGCATATATATATATTATATATATATATATATGATATATGATATATATATACACACATATATTATATATATATATGTGTGTGTATATGTATATATATATATATTATATATGTATATATATATATATATGTGCCATATATATATATATATATATATGATATATATATATATATCACACATATATATATATATACATATATATACACGTCATATATATTCATATATATATATAAATATACGCATATATATACATATATATATTTCCATATATATATATGTATATATATATATATATATATATGACATATATATAACATATATATATATATATATATGTATATATATGATATATATATATATGATTTATATATATATAACATATGTATATATATTTATATATATCATATATATATATATATCATATATATATATCATATATATATATCATATATATATATATCATATATATATATATATATCATATATATATATTATTGAAAACAAAAGCCTCTGTGTCTGCTCACCAGTGTTGCGTGTGTAGATGTCTGCAATTGGTAATTTGTTCGGTGTGTCGCTACTATTTAAGCAAACGTTGAACGAAAATATGTTTTGTTTTTCCTCTTCCAGATTGTTCAATGCAAAGTCTATCACATATAAATATCTACATTTAAAAATAAACGTAGTTTGGGTTGTTTTTTTTCTTTCTTCTATATTTTGAACATTTTTACCATATTCAATGCATTTAATTCGACTGAAACTGAAAATATTAGCTGTAATTAATCATGTCACACGAACATACTAATATTGGTTTTTAATTTAGGCACAAGGCCAACAGTTTTAGGAAGGGGAAAGTTGATTAAATCGACACCAGTGCACTACTGGTACTTTATTTTATCGACCTCGTAAGGGTGAAAGGCAAAGCTGCTAACCTCGATGGGATTTGAACTCAGAACGTTAAGGGTCGTGATTCTATGCTTCAAAGCATGGTGACTGACGCTCTACTGATTCTGCCAATCCACCGCCCTAATAATAATATTGGTTTCTAATTTAGGCACAAGGCCAGCAATTTTGGGGGGAAGGGAAAGTCAATTAAATCGTCCCCAGTGTGTTACTGGTACTTTGATTTATCGACTCCGTAAGAATGAAAGACAAATCTAACCTCGGCAGGAATTGAACTTTTATCGTAAAAGGCCGTAACTCTATGCCATAAAACATATTGTCCGACGCTCCACCGATACTAAACCACCGTCCTATGAGCACTCTAATATTAATAATTCTTTCTAGCATTGGCAAAAGGCCTACAATTTATGCGGAAAGGCGTGGGAAGGGGTGAAGTAGATTTTATCGATCCAGTATATCACTGGTACTATATTTTTGCTACACCGGCAAAATGAAAGGCACAGTTTACCTCGGCGGGATTTCAACTCAGATCTTAAAGAACAGGAACGAAATAATACAAAGCATCTCGTCCGGTACTCTACCGTAATAATAATGATTTCTAGTATAAGCACAAGGCCAGTAATTTGGGGGGAGGGGAAAGTCGATTAAATCGACTGCGTGACTGGTACTTTATTTTATCGACCCAGTAAGGATGAAAGGCAAAGTTAGCTTCGGCGGGATTTGAACTCAGATCTAAAAGGGCCATAACTCTATGCCGTAAAGCATGACGTCCGACCCTATATCGATACTGCCAATCCACCGCCCTTACACTAGTAATAACTGTTTCTACTTTAGGCACAAGGCCAGCAAATATCCCAGTGTATTACTGGTACTTTATTTTATCGACCCCGTAAGGATGAAAGGCAAAGTTATTACACTAGTAATAATTGTTTCTACTTTAGGCACAAGGCCAGCAATTACCCAGTGTATTACTGGTACTTTATTTTATCGACCCCGTAAGGATGAAAGGCAAAGTCAACCTCGTGGATTTGAACTCCTAGTAATAATAATAGCAATTCTTTCTATCAGCAAGCTGGATTATAACGACCGCAGTATTTTATTGGTATTTCATTTTGTCGACACTTGAAGGATTTGAATTCAGAACGTAAAGAGTCATAAGTAAGTACTGCAAAGTGTTTTGTCCGGCGCTCTGCCGATTCTGCCAATCCACCGCCTCTTAGACTATTAATAATAATAGAT
>OZ024756.1:20295469-20310469 GCA_964016885.1 Eledone cirrhosa
ACTAAAAAGTCACACTCGTTCAGCACATCGGTAGGGGTTCTCCTACATGGATATAAAGTAGTGGCCGTACTCGAAAACGAGTTGGCAGCCTCCATGTATATATGTACATATATATATATATATATATATATATATATATATATATGTACGTTTATATATATATATATATATATATATATATATGTACGTTTATATATATATATATATATATATATGTATATATAATATATATATATAGAGGTGTTGGGAGGGGTTAGGGGTGATGGAGGAGAGAAACGACAGGGTTTGGGTTGTTAGAAGTGCTGGGGGGGGGGGGTGAGAAGAAGGGACATGGCCCGGTTGTTAGGGGTGTCCCGGGAGTGGGGACAGGGCCTGGTTGTTAGAGGTGTCGGGGGAGGGGACAGGGCAGAGCTGTTAGTGGTGACGGAGGTGAGAAATAACAGGTCGGGTTGTTAGGGGTTTTATAAATATATAATTACATATATATATAACGAAGGAAGTGGGGTAAGGAACCAGGTGGACCACCAGAGTACTCAATACTTAGGGTAGTAGAGTGGGTAATAGGAAAATTTGCAAGACTGCCGTCGGGGTCTTGTAAATTTTCCTACATATATATAATGTGTGTGTGTGTGTGTGTGTGTGTGTGTGTGTGTGTGTGTGTGTGTGTGTGTGTGTGTGTGTGTGTGTGTGTATATAGATGAGATTCTACAGGACTAGAACTGTTTCATTCTTTAGAAATCAACTCGGAATAACGTATATGTGTGTGTGTGTGTCTGTGTGTGTGTGTGTCTGTATATATATAGATGAGATTCTACAGGACTAGAACTGTTTCATTCTTTAGAAATCAACTCGGAATAACGTATATGTGTGTGTGTGTGTGTGTGTGTGTGTGTGTGTGTGTGTGTGTGTGTGTGTGTGTGTGTGTGTGTGTGTGTGTATATAGATGAGATTCTACAGGACTAGAACTGTTTCATTCTTTAGAAATCAACTCGGAATAACGTATATGTGTGTGTGTGTGTGTGTGTCTGTGTGTGTGTGTGTGTGTGTGTGTGTGTGTGTGTGTGTATATATAGATGAGATTCTACAGGACTAGAACTGTTTCATTCTTTAGAAATCAACTCGGAATAACGTATATGTGTGTGTGTGTGTGTGTGTGTGTGTGTGTGTGTGTGTGTGTGTGTGTGTGTGTGTGTATATAGATGAGATTCTACAGGACTAGAACTGTTTCATTCTTTAGAAATCATCAGGAATCATGATTCCTGATGAGTTCTAGTCCTGTAGAATCTCATCTATATTAAAACTGTTATACTCTGCAATGTATTGAGTACCTTACTTACTGTGGTTACCTCCGATTCAACCCGGAATAACGTACGTATATATATATATATATATATATATATTGTGGTTTTTTTGGTTGTAACTTCTCTGATTTTTAGCCTAAGAATATATATATATGCCTATGTATATAATTACATGCATACATTTATTTTTTTAAATTAATTGAGTTCTTTACACGAGGAATTGATATTGGTTTTGTAATAACTAATTAACCCGCGTGTGTTTTATATTTTACTCTTAATTCGGCCGGAGATTTACATTCCCATTTGCCCTTTAAAGCATAACTTTCCGTATTTACTACGGTTTTGAGATGCGGTTTCTTATTCGGGTACAACTTCTGATTTTAGCCTAAGAAAATATCTATGTGCGTGTGTAATTTTATACACGCATATATTTATTTTTTTAATTTCAATTGAGTTCTTAACACGTTGGATTGATAATGTTTTCGAAAAAACTAATTAACCCGCGTGTATATTATTTTTTTCCTCCTTTCGTGGGTCGTAGTTATCTCCCCTTCCCGCTTGGTGACGCTATAATACTTCCTCAGTCAAAAACTGCTGGAATTTCAAATTTAGCGGTCATTCGAGGCGAGAGGGAGCAACTTAACAGACACGATTTTTAACTGCGGTAAGAATTTTTTTCTTATATCAAAGTTTAATGGGCTTCCACTGATGATTTATAAGCGCCCACCTAAATATATTCTTACATGAATGTATATTAGGCTTCTACATAAACTGGAAATATTCTCCCAATTTTGTAGAAAACTTATAATGAAACAATTGTTTGGAAAGAGAGATGTATTTTAACTTTAATTATATCTCATAAAATAATACAACTGGCTTTTCCACATAATACATATTGTTCGCACCCCAAACACTTAAATTGGGATTATATTAAAATATAACCTAATGTTTGTTGAGTGAGATGGTTACCAGTCAGAGTTTAGCTTTAAACCTTCTCTGTTATTGTATTAAATATATATATATATATATAAAGGCGGTGGATTGGCAGTATCGGTAGAGAGTTGGACGCCATGCTTTGAAGCATAGAGTTACGTCCCTTTATGATCTGAATTCCAATCCCGCCGAGGTTGACTTTGCCTTTCATCCTTACGGGGGTCGATAAAATAAAGTACCAGTAATGTACTGGATTATTGCTGGCCTTGTGCCAAAAGTAGAAACAATTATAATTATATATATGTAAATAAATATATTAATATATATATGTGGTAGTAATTGAGGTGATGGTAGTTTTGACGACGATGGTGGTGACAGTCGTGCTTATGGTATTGATGGTGGTGGTGGTGGTAGTGGTAGTAGTAGTAGTAGTAGTAGTTGTTGTTGTAGCAGCAACAGCAGCAGTAGCGACAGTAATAGTAGTACCAATACGAAACAGCAGCAGCTGCAATCAAGTGAACTGAATAAGTGAGTGGAGTGGTGGGTTGGGGTGGGGTGGGGGTAGTGAGGAGATGGGGTGTGAGGTATTGGTGGTGTGGTGGTATGATGGTGGGGGGGGGTTACGGTGAGGCGTAGGGTGAAGAGGTTGTGGTGTGGTGAGGAGGTGGTGGGGTGAGGAGGCGGTGGTGGGTGAGGAGGCGGTGGTGGGGTGAGGAGGCGGTGGTGGGTGAGGAGGCGGCGGTGGGGTGAGGAGGCGATGGTGGGGTGAGGAGGTGGTGGGGTGAGGTGGTGGGGTGAGGAGGTGGTTTGGTGGGGTGTTATGGTGAGGAGGTGGTGGTGTGGTGGTGAGGTGGTGGGGTGAGGAGGTGGTGGGGTGAGGAGGTGGTGAGGTGATGGGGGTGAGGAGGCGGTGGTGGTGGTGGTGGTGGTGGGATGTTAGGGTGAGGCGTAGGGTGAGGAGGTGGTGGGGTGGAGAGGCGGTGGGGTGATGAGGTGATGGGGGTGAGGAGGTAGTGGGGTGTTATGGTGAGGGGTAGGGTGAGGAGGTGGTGGTGTAGTACATATGACATGTAGAATCGATAGTGCTGCAATTGTCAAGGTCAGTACCAGCACCGGCAGTAAGTTTCTCTCTCTCGACGAAGTTGAAGGTTCGATCTGTCTGTGCTTGCAAAATGGTGGAGGGGGGCTGATTGTGGTGGTGGTGGTGGTAGTGTGGTGGGGGAGATGAATGTGGTGGTGGAGGTTATGGTGAGGTGGTTGGTGAGGTGGTTGGTGGTGGTGGTGAGTGTGGTGGTGGGCTGGTGGTGGTGGTGGTGAGTGTGGTGGTGGGCTGGTGGTGGTGGTGGTGAGTGTGGTGGTGGTGGTAGTAGTGTGTCTGATGGTGGGAGGGTCTGGTTGTGGTGGGGGAGATGAATGTGGTGGTGGTGGTGGTTATGGTGAGGTGGTTGGTGAGGTGGTTGGTGGTGGTGGTGGTGAGTGTGGTGGTGGGGTGGTGGTGGTGAGTGTGGTGGTGAGTTGGTGGTGGTGGTGGTGGTGGTAGTGTGTCTGATGGTGGGAGGGTCTGGTTGTGGTGGGGGAGATGAATGTGGTGGTGGTGGAGGTGATGGTGAGGTGGTTGGTGGTGGTGGTGGTTGATGAAAGAGGTTCATTTTCGTGATGGTGGGGAATGATAATAGTGGTGGTGGTGATGGTGGATGGGTTTGCAGGAAGTCTGTGGAGTGGTGGAGGGTTGAACAGATGAAAGGGGAGAGTTAGAGATTGAAGGGGAGGGAGGAATATAGATAGAGAAAGAAAGAAAAAGAGAAAGAAAGGGAGAGATAGAGAAATTTACAAAAGGTGATAAATATAAAGTGTTATATAAATTATAGTTGAAATGAAGAGAACAGAAAAAGAGGAAGAGTGAGAGAGAAACAGTGAGAGAGGGGAGAGGAGATAAAGAGGAGCAGAGGGGGGGAGAGGAACAGTAAGAGAAAGGAGCAGAGACAGAGAATCAGATAGAGAGAGGGGGAGTCGAGAGTGGGGAGCAGTGTAATGGAAGAGCAGAGAGAGAGAGAAAAGCATAGAGAGAGAAGCAGAGAGAGAGAGAAAAGCATAGAGAGATAGAAGTACAGAAAGAGAGGGAGCAGAGAGAGTGTGTCTGAGAGAGAGGGGGCAGAGGGGGGTGTCTGAGAGAGAGGGAATGAGCAGAGAGAGAGAGAGAGAGAGAGGCGAGCAAAGGGATAGAAGAGCAGAGAGAGTTGAACAGAGAGAGAGAGGAACAGAGAAATAGAAGAGCAGAAAGAGAGGGATCAGAAAGAGTGTGTCAGAGAGAGACAGGAGCAGAGAGAGAGAGGGCGGGAGAAAGAGAGAGGGAGATACATATCTAGAGAGGCGGAGAGAGAGAGAGCCATATCTAGAGAAGGTTGAAAAGATATGGTGTCATATATAAAAGACGACGTAAGATAAAAAAAATGTCGAATAAACTAAATTTGTATGTGTGTGTGTGTATATATATATATATATATATATATATATATGCACGTGTGTGTGTGTATAGGTCTGTGTATATATATATATATATATATATGCACGTGTGTGTATAGGTCTGTGTATGTATATATGCGCAGGTATGTGTATACTTGTGTGGTTGTATGTGTATGGAGAGAGAAAAAGTAGACTTAACCCGATTTTTTTTCAACTATTATTTATTACAATCGACTGTTCTTATGGTCGTCCCATCCATTTCATACATAGGTGTGTGTGTAGGTGTGTGTGTGTGTGTGTGTGTGTGTGTGTGTGTGTGTGTGTGTGTGTGTGTGTGTGTGTGTGTGTGTGTGTGTGAAATGGATGGGACGACCATAAGAAATATATATATATATTTCTTATGGTCGTCCCATCCATTTCACACACACACACACATTATATATATATATATATATATATATATAAACAGAGTTTATATATATATATAAACTGGAAAGAAATAGGTGAAGTTAAAACAGCTCAAAATTCGGTAATTTATTAAATAAACTGTACATAAGGCTATGTATCATACTTATACATATATATATATATATATATATAAAAGTTTAAAAGATACATGGAGAGAGAAAGGCATATATCATTTTTGAAACACACCACTTTGTACACATATAGAGATAAAATAACACATTGGAAAATATACATACTTTAAGATGGTTATATATATATATAGTTATTTTTATGTAAAACCCCCGCCGTCACGTCTTGTAATGTCCCACTTTTGTACGCCCCTCTGGCAAATAAAGAAAGATATATATATGTGTGTGTGTGTGTGTGTGTGTGTGTACTCGTACAATGTTGCAATATATTTATATATATAGTGTGTGTCTGTGTATCTATATATATATAAAAATAAGGATTAACAAGGATTTAAATTACATCATTGATTTGCGACCGTTTCGTGAAAATAACTGTAGTATTTCATTCCTGTTATAATAAGCTCATCAGAATCGATTAGATACAAATAATATTTATTTACTAGTCCATAAAATTCATTATGCGAACTACATTCATTCATTTGGTGATGTTTTTAGTTCATTCTTTTGTATATGGCTATCGTTAAACCTTGTTTTAATAAAGCAATATCTATGGTTGTTGTCGTTTCATTTCCTAATTCGTTTGCTGTTCCGTTTTCGCTGGTCTCCTTTACTATTACATCTAACTGACATTTGATTTTGTTGTTTGTTTGGTTTGTTTTTTGTTGTTGTTTTGTGTTTAACCCTTTAGCATTTACATTACTCTATATTTACTATTGTATTTTCACTTTATCTCACACAATTATCCCACATAATATCGAATCTATGAGATTTTGATATTATCTATTTTGAGAACAATACCTTAACGTCAGTATGAGCAGCCGATTACAGCCGGTTTGAACAGAAAGAAGTGAGAGAATGTGGCCGGATATGGCCGGTTTAAATGCTAAAGGGTTAAGTGCATGTCATTTTCATCACTGTCGAGTTATCTCTCTCTTTAACGATTTCGGTGATTATCCCCTTACCTCCCCTTGTCAAATGTGCAATTGTGTCCTGTTTTGCTTCTTTTACTAGAGTTGTTGATTTGTTGAGTAGTTGTCCTGTATATGTCCATGTTGATTACGTCATCATATATTACTGCTTGTTGATCCCTTTTCATTGGTTAATCAACGGCTGTTTTCAAACAAACAAATTAACTCAATATTAAATATATACACATCCTCATAGAGTAATATGGAAACATATTTAGCAACATCAGATATAACTGGACAGAATAACAACTTTTCTGAACCGGATATGATTGATGACGCAGTCACGTGGCAGATGAAAGACAATTGAATTGGCTAATATAAAACAATGAGTAAATAAACAGATTTAGCAAAACCGGAAATGACGTAATCAATATATAAACATTAGCCAACTATCGACCTGATTAAGGAAATCGATAAAGAAATAAACAACAATAGTAAAACCGGATATAGTTCAGAAACACGTGATGTTACGTAATCAATAAACGGAATACAGGATAAGGGCTATATGAAGAGAAATATACTAGTAAACTATTTTAGACAAAGAGCATACGATTACAATCTCGGTAAGGAGATCCATCTAAAACAACCATAAAAATTAGTCAATGGAATGTGATAATGGTGTCTCACTTTGGCCTCAGATCAGTTACTTTGAAAGTAAATGAAAGTCGGTTATATCGACCCACTTATGTGACTGGTACTTCATTTAATCGATCCCATAAATAGCATTTTTATCAAACATTTAAACGATTCTCTCAATCTGTCACTAATAAAACAATAATTCGACCAGGATGATCCCCCTGATCCCCCAGTACTTTACTGGTACGCTATTTTTACGACCTCGGAAGGATGGATAAAAAGTAAAGTTGACCTCGACCGTCACTAAATACCGTTAAGCCTTTTTTTTTTTTTTTTTTTTTTTGTTCAGCATTTAAATTATTTACATGTAGAGTACACTGAGAGGATGAGCGTCTCAGTTTTCGCAACACTGATTTTCATTCCAGCCATGCAGCACTCGGGATTAAACCTATCGAGTGTAAGTTGGAGATCACCTTCTGTCGAGTTAAATATCACCATATCGTCTGCAAATTCCAGCCGAATGATTTTACACCTATCAGTCATGATAACACTTCCAACCCGACTACGTATGTCAATCCTGTTCAGCGTTTAAATCAGGCATGGGCAACCTTTTTCGAGAAGCGGGTCGCATGTGATATGCCACATCATCAGGCGGGCCGCAGCGCTAATTTATATTCATGTCCACATTAAAAAAAAAACGGGCGGTAACTCAGGTTGCTTTGATTTGTTTCTTCAGAATTCGTACACGTTGTTTTCTGCGATCCTAAAAATGATAGAAAGATAAATTACAACTCAAAAGTTGGGCTAAAAAAATTAGAAAGATTTCACTTAGGTGAGCCATTCAGAAAGGTTCGCGGGCTGCAGGTTGCCCATGACTGGTTTTAATGATTCTGCCAATCCGTTCTGTTTTCCTAATAAAACACAATACTTCGACAAGGATGTTCTTGAATACAATAATTGTTTCTACTTTAGGCACAAGGCCAGCAATTATCCAGTGCATTACTGGTACTTTATTTTATCGACCCCGTAAGGATGAAAGGCAAAGTCAACCTCGGCGGGATTTGAACTCAGATCGTAAAGGGACGTAACTATGTTGGAAAGCATGGCGTCCGACTCTCTACCGATACTGCCAATCCACAATACTGATGTATTGTTGTTACGGCCCCGTAAGGGTGAAAGAAAAGCAAAGTTGACCTCGACGGGATTTGAACTTAGAACCTAAAGAGCCGCAAAACATTTTGTCCAGGGATCAAACGATTCTGCCAGTCTGTTATAATAATTAGGGTCATGAATTAGGGTCATGAATTAAAACAAAAACCAACAAATGACAACTAGGATATAATTGTTTCTACTTTAGGCACAAGGCCAGCAATTTGGGAAGAAGGGAAAATCGATTAAATCGACACAAGTGCATTACTGGTGCTTTATTTATCGACCCCGAAAGGATGAAAGCCAAAGCCAACCTCGGCGGGATTTGAACTCCAAACGTAAAGGGCCATAACTACATGCCACAAAGCATGGCGTCCGACCCTCCCCCAATACAGCCAATCCACCGCATTAACATGTCTTATAATAATAACAACAATAATAATAATAACAATAATTGTTCCGACTTTTGGCACAAGGTCAGCAATTTTGGGTGAGGGGGAAAGTCGATTAAGTCGACCCCAGTGCGTGACTGGTACTTTATTTTATCGACCCCGTAAGGATGAAAGGCAAAGTTAATGGTTTCTAATATAGGGTCAAGGTCAGCAATTATGGGGGGAAAAATTGAATAAACTGACCCCTGTGTGTGACTGGTGCTTTATTTTATCGACCCCATAAGGATGAAAGGCAAAGCCAGCCTCGGCGGTATTTGAACTCAGAACGTAAAGGGCGGTAACTCAATGCTACGAAGCATATTACCCGACGCTCTCTCGATTCTGCTAATCCACAACCAAGATACAATTACAGACGAACTTCCATATTCTCGTATGTAAACAATTTGTTTCATAAATCACCATGACTTAAATGTTTCCAATTAATTAGTACAGTAATTAAACTTAACACATTTCGTTTATTTTATAATTATCTATTTATTCATTAATTATTATTTCTTTAATTATATATGTATCGTGTCTTTATATTGATTGCTTAGCAATTAAATCCGCGTTTCTTCAATTTCAGAATCCGCCAGAGGTCGCTATGTATGCTAGGGTCCTCACGACGCCCACGAAGGTATTGCACGTAAGTATGTACACAGGTGTGTTGGTGTGTTTATGTGTGTGTGTGTGTGTGTGTGTCGACAGTCGATCGATTTTCGTCAAATCGGACCGAGGAAACAAAGTTTCCATTGGTCTTTCCAATTGATAATGCTATCTATCGGTCGTAAATCCAGATAGAAGAAGCAACGTGAAATAAGGTGTCTTGCTCAACGACATAACGCACCACCCGGTCCGGGAAACGAACTCACAACCTAACGATTGCGAATCCAATTCTCTAACCACTCAGCCACGCGCCATATGTATGTGTATGTGTGTGTGTGTATGTGTGTGTGTGTGTGTGTATTTCTATATATCTGTGTAAATATGTGTGCGCGCGCAAAAAAGAAGCATCTTTTCTTTCAAACATATTATAATCGAGACGCAACAGTTTTCTAGTTTTATTCTTTCTTTTGGAAGATGTTCCGTATTTCCTTTTGAGTTATCCTTTATGTCTAGTTGGCAATAATAGCGTTCCTAATTCCATTATTCTATTAGCATTACGAGACCCTCTCAGCCCCGACATCAGAACGCTGCACGAATGGCCATTATTACCTTCATTTTTATTCAGGAGAGTCTTGAAATGATAATAGACTAATGATAATAGACTAATAGCCTAATGGATTCACGAGAGCTATTGTCCTAAACTTAAGATAAAGAACTAAATACATGTGTGTATGTATATATATATATATATATATATATATATATATATATATATGTATATATACATATATACATATACATATGCATATATATGTATATATACATATATACATATATATATATATATGCATATGCATATACGCATATATATATATGCATATATATACATATACATATACATATATATATGCATATCCATATATATATATATAAGCATATCCATATATATATATAAGCATATCCATATATATATATATAAGCATATCCATATATATATATATAAGCATATCCATATATATATATATAAGCATATCCATATATATATATATAAGCATATCCATATATATATGTGCATATATGTATATATATATATATGCATATCCATATATATATATATCCATATATATATGGATATGTATATATATATGCATATCCATATATATATATATATATCCATATATATATATATATCCATATCCATATATATGCATATATATATATATATCCATATTCATATAAGCATATCCATATATATATATATATATATATATCCATATCCATATATATATATATATGCATATATATATATATATATATATATCCATATCCATATATATATATATGCATATATATATATATATATGCATATATATATATATATATCCATATATATATATATATATCCATATATATATATATATATATCCATATATATATATATATATCCATATATATATATATATATATCCATATATATATATATATATATCCATATATATATATATATATCCATATTCATATATATATATCCATATTCATATATATATATCCATATATATATATATATATATCCATATTCATATATATATATATATATATATATATATATATTATATATATATACACACACACACACACATATATATATATATATATATACATATATAAATACATACATAAAGCTTATGTTAGTGAGTGCGTCGTTTTTACATACGTACACACATACATATATATACATACACGTACACACTTAAAATATAAGTATATATATATATATATATATATATATATATATATATGTGTGTGTGTGTGTTATGTAATAAACAACATAAGATAATTATATATATATATATATATGTTATGTAATAAACAACATAAGATAATTATAGATATATATATATATAGAGAGAGAGAGGGGGAGTGAGAGAGAGAGTGAGAGAGATTCAACTGCAAATTGTGAACATTTTTCAACAAACAGGTCTCACGTGATTCAAACAAAAACTGACATAATATAGTTTTTAATATAGTTTTTTTACAAATTTATGTATATTTATTTTATTGGGGGTTTATATATATTTATAATCTATTCTTTTTTAGTTTGTAACTCCTTCAATCTCTCTCTCTCTATATATATTATATATATATATATATATATATATATATATATAGAAAGATTTGAATGGAATTTATTGACACGTGTTTCTATAACAGTTACATAACCTGAAAACAGCTGCTATTTATATTACAACACAACGGAAAATACTGTATATATATATATATATATATGTAGAAGTTATATTTAATTTGTTGGGATACAAGCAAATATTTTTATAACTGATATAAAGCACTCAACAAATTTTTGGAGTAAAAATACAATATATTAACACATGGAAACTATATTTATAAAACCATATTTATTTCATTATACATATTTCAAGGACACCAAAGCAAATTATGGTGCGCTTTCATCAGATAAAATATAATATAGATCAGTTTTATAAACAAATATTGACATACCCTTAAAGAATGCAACCATGTCGGTTGGAAGCTCCCGGATATATATATATATATCCCTCTCTCTATATATATATTTCTATCTCCTCTCTCTCTCTATATATATATATATATCCCTCTCCCTCCCTCTATATTTATATATATTTGTATCTCCCCCCCCCCCCCCCCCACCTCTCTCTCTCTCTATATATATATACATATATATATTTTTTATCTCCCCCCCCCCCTCTCTCTCTCTCTCTCTCTCTCTCTCTCTCTCTCTCTCTCTCTCTCTCTCTCTATATATATATATATATATATATATATATCATTAAAAGAACACGTGGGCGGAATACAGAATGTGTGTATATATATATATATACACCTACGAAAAACGTGATATATATATATGTGTGTATTCGTGTATGTAGGTGTGTGTACACCACCGCCTCATATTTCTTCGTGTGCTATGTATATATACTCCCCCTCCCTTTCTCTCATATATATATATATATATAACTCGTACCTTTTCTTGTATTTCTAAATATCTTTCACGTTTTCTTTATATAGCAAATAAAAAATAATAAAAACGAAAAAAAAAAAAAATCACAATTGCTTAAAAAGAAAGAGAAAAATTAATCGATGATTCGATTCCTTGTTCAATAACCCTCAAGGACGTTATTTGGATACGTTATAAATGTATTGTACAATTGCTGTTGTTGTTGTTTGGCTTTCTCGCTTTATAATGTTGGTGCGTGTGTGTATATATATATATATATATATCGATGGAAAGACATATATCATAATATATATATATATAGTGAAGGCGTGTAGCTGAGTGGTTAGAGAATTGGATTCGCAATCGTAAGGTTGTGAGTTCGAATCCTGGACCAGGCGATGCGTTATGTCCTTGAGCAAGACACTTTATTTCACGTTGCTCCTTCTACCTGGAGTTGCGACCGATAGATAGTATTAGCAATTGGAAAGACCAACGGAAACATTGTTCCCTCGGTCCGATTTGACGAAAGTCGATCGTTCCTTTTTATATATATATCGAAGGAAAGACATATATCATAATATATATATATATCGAAGGAAAGACATATATCATAATATATATATATATATATATATATTTTATTTATGTATTTTTTATATATTTATTTATTTGCTTATTTGTTTCTTTGTTTGTTTATTTATTTATTTATGGAGTAGTGGTGGTGTTGGTGGTGGTTTCTAGTAGTAGTCGTGATGGTGTTGGTAGTAGTGGTGTTGGTGTTAGTGGTGTTTGTTGAGGTGGTAGTGGTGTTGGTGTTAGTGGTGTTTGTTGAGGTAGTAGTGGTGGTGGTGTTAGTGGTGTTTGTTGAGGTAGTAGTGGTGGTGGTGTTAGTGGCGTTTGTTGAGGTAGTAGTGGTGGTGGTGTTGGTGGCATTTGTTGAGGTAGTAGTGGTGGTGATGTTGGTGGCATTTGTTGTGGTAGTAGTGGTGGTGGTGTTGGTGGCATTTGTTGTGGTAGTAGTGGTGGTGGTGTTGGTGGCATTTGTTGTGGTAGTAGTGGTGGTGGTGTTGGTGGCATTTGTTGTGGTAGTAGTGGTGGTGGTGTTGGTGTTTGTTGTGGTGGTAGTGGTGGAGCTTGTTGTGGTAGTGGTGGTACTGGTGGAGCTTGTAGTGGTATTAGTAGTGGTGGTAGAGATAGACATAGTGAGGGTGGGAGTGATGGGGGAGTTGCAGGAGGGGCGTGTGTGGTGGTTGTATGTGGAGGTGTGGCTGTTAACAGTCTTCTTTTCCGGGTTCTTTTTCTTCTGAATTCAAATCCGTTGAAGATTAACTTTGCCATTTATCATTCGATGGTGGATGAAATATTTTACCAGTTATACACTGGGACCGATTTAAATCCTTCACTAAACTTGTGCCAATGCAAGAATTTGTTAATATTATTGTTGTTGCCTTTTTTTAAGGGCTGTGGATTGACAATAATCGGTAGAGCGTCGGATAACATACTTTGAGACATAGAGTTACGACCCTTTACATTCTGAGTTCAAATCCCACTGAGGTTAGCTTTGTCTCTCATCCTTAAGAGATCGATAAAATAAAAGTACCAGTAACGCACTGGGGTCGATTTAATCAACTCCCCCTCCTCCCAAATAATTGTTGGTCTTGTCCCTAAATAAAAAACCGCTGTTGTTGCTTTTGTCGTTTAACCCCCAAATCCACCTTGATCGAGCCGATCTGTGATCAAAGACATTTGAGCCGTGACCATCCCGTTGATCTTTTTAGGATTATCGATGACTACGTTATCTAATGTACTCTTCCCTTATTTCAGCAGGTAAGGTGTCTGGTACGAGGTGGGGTGTGGTTATTGTTGTTGGCGTCCAATTGTTGTTAGAGCGTCGGTTTATAACGCTTCGGAGTAATTTGATCCTTGATACTTGATACTTGATCCGGCTCACTGCGCTGAGTTCAAATGTTGCAGAGCTCAACTTTGCTTTTCATCTTTTTGTGGGTTCGATAAATAAAGTAACAACAATCTATGGTTGTGGAATTTAGTGGAATCGTTAGAATGTCGGGTATGATGTGTTGCAGTTGTAAGATTCCATTTACACTTAACAGTGGCTAGGATCACTTGGCATGTCTTTGTTCACATATTAAAATAATAATAATAATAATTGTTTCTACTTTTGGCACAAGGCCAGCAATTACCCAGTACATTACTGGTACTTTATTTTATCGACCCCGTAAGGATGCAAGGCAATAATAATAATAATAATAAATACGTCAAACAAATAGGGATTGCAATACAGATGGAACACTTACAAAAAACAGTATTGCTTGAAACAGCTCGAATACTCCAGAGGTTACTCGAAAAATAACAGGAGTTACCTCAGTTCATTGGTAAAAGTAAAGACACCCCCTCCCCTCCCCCCGAGGAACAAGTCCGGGCAAGGTTGTTTGTGGAAGACCAGCAGTTGCTCATATATACCAGTCTCCCCTCTCCACGCCACCGATGATGTCCAAGGGAGAGACTATGGCTGATACAGCTTGATACCTATGACGTCGCATCTCATTTCTACAGCTGAGTAAACTGAAGCAACGTGAAATAAAGTGTCTTGTTCAAGGACACAACGAATCACCCGGTCCGAGAATCGAACTCAACATTCCGTTTGCAAGCCCAATGCTCTAACCACTAAGCCATTCGTCTTCATTGGTAGTGAACAGTTAACACTAATACATCTCCAGCTGAGCGAAGAAACAATAATAATAAAATAATAATAATAATAAATAATGATAAATATAATATAATAAAATACCTGTTGTAGTTTGTTGGTTAGTCAGAGTATTTCTTCATGATTTGTGTCAGAGTCAATTTCACATATGTAGGAACGTAGTTCAAGGATCAAAGAGTCACTGAGTATGACTGCCTTTGTTGTTTCAAAGGAAGAAGAAGGAACAACAAAACAGGAAGCAGTAAGAGTTATCCAACTTG
>OZ024756.1:20312969-20322969 GCA_964016885.1 Eledone cirrhosa
ATATAAACATGTATATATATAAACATATATATATATATATATAAACATATGTATATATATAAACATATGTATATATATGTGTGTATATATATATAAACATGTATATATAAACATCTATATATATATAAACATATGTATTTATATATAAACATTTGTATATATATAAACATAGGTATGTATGTATATATATATATATATACATATATATGTATATATATGTATATATATACATATATATGTATATATATATATACATATATATATACACACAAATATATATATATATACATATATATATATACACACACATATATATATATATACACATATATATATATATATACACACATATATACATACATATATATACACACATATATATATATACACACACACATTATATATATATATATATATATATATCGAAATAAAAAATATTTCAGTTTCATTGTAGAAACTAAGATATTATTTATATTACTTATAAATAATATCTTAGTTTCTTTTGATTAGAAAGGCGGTGGATTGGCAGTATCGGTAGAGGGTCGGACGCCATGCTTTGACGCATAGAGTTACGGTCCTTGCCATTCTGAGTTCTTGCCAGCCGAGGTTTACTTTGCCTTTCATCCTTACGGGGTCGATAAAATAAAGTACCAGTAATGTACTGGGTAATTGCTGGCCTTTTGCCTAAAATAGAAACAATTATTTACATTACTTATTTTACCTAAACTAATCCTATACAGCTGTTTCGAATTTCAAAGAAAAAAAGGTCCACGAACTACCATGGTTAAAATAAACATGGTGGACCTAGTAAACTTCAAGATAGAGATTCTCCACTCCACACCTGTCCTTATCAACTCTTCTTCATTCTGCCTCCCCTTTTGTTTCTGCTGTCCTTATTTGTGCTTCAGCTCTCGCTGTGGATTCATCTGGGATCTTGGCCGGTAGAATGTCGACATGTCTCTTGAAAACATCTACAGGGACACCATGGAGATCTCTCAGACTGGCAGCTTATTAAAAAGGTGGAGAGGGGGGGGGGGATATCCCTTGAATCCCAGACTATTGCAGTATGTGGTCCTTATTCTTGATGTGACGGGTGGGGCCTTTGGCACTACACAGTGACATCTTGTTTGTGTGCTGGACCTGCCTTCAATGCCGAAGTTAGGCGTTAACTCCACATCTCACCTGCCCGTCGGATACATTACCTTGTTAGTGAAACTATTACTATATAATTAAGGCAACAAACGTTTTTCATTTGACCTCACAAAAGCCGACTAAACAATAAAAGAAGTTAATGAATAAACCCAAAAAACTATAGTTCCAAACATGAAGCTTTCGAATAAAGGAATCGGTTCGTTTGAGATTAAGTAAATGATTGCTAATTCTCCTTTCTAAATTTGTATGCTAGCCAGATTGTTGAAGATTGCTGAAGATTTTCCAAGATTTCCGAAAATTTCCGAAGATTTCCGAAGATATTCGCTTTTTAAGCTTTTATTTTTCTCTATTGAATCTCTTTCTCTCCCTTTCCCTCTATTTTCTCTTTCTCTCCCTTCATTCCTTCGTTTTCTATCTCCCTCTATATTTTCTCTTTCTTTCCCTTTACTCCTTCATTTCCTATTTCTCTCTCTATTTTCTTTTTCATTCCCTTCATTCCTTCGTTTTTTTCTCTCTCTCTCTGTCTCTCTCTCTCTCTCTCTCTCTCTCTCTCTCTCTCTCTCTCTCCCTTTTTCTTTCTTTCCCTTCCTCGTTTTCTCTCTATATATGTTCTCTTTCTCTCACTTCCCTCCCCCCATCTCTCTCTCTCCCTCTCTCTCTCTCTCTCTGTCCCTCTGTTTATTTTCTCTCTCCCATTTTCTCTATTGTCTGTCTCCTCTATCTATCTATCTCGGTATCGTCTCCTCTCTCCCCATCTCTCCCCCTTTCTCTCCCCTTCTCTCCATCCCCTCCCATCTTCCCCTCCTTCCCCTCTCCGCCCCCTTTCTCTCCCTCTCTCCGCTCCCTCTCTTCCCCTCTCCCTCTCTCTCTCCCTCCTCTCTGCCCCCTCGCTCCGCCCCCATTTCTCCCCCTCTCTCCCCCACACACATCTAGAAACCAACAACCCCACCAAATTATAGGGACGTTATAGCGAGGAAGAGAACGAGACAGGACTTGTTAATATAGCTACGTGATTGATACGAAGATATAAATTGAGGATATGAGAAGATATATAACTGACAGTCGCTACTTATTATCTTACAATTACATGGCATGTAGTATATACCACACATATACACCATGTGTGGTGTGTGGTATATATGTGTGTGTATATATATATATATATATATATATATATATATGAAAATTTTTAACCCCGACGGCAGAGCTCAAGTCGTTTCGACGGCTATTTCTGGACTGAAAAAGCCGTCGAAACGGCTTGAGCTCTGCCTACGGAGTTAAACATTTTCTTATTACCCACTCTACTACCCTAAGTATTGAGTACTCTGGTGCGTTATGGTCCATCTGGTTCCTTACCACACTTCCTTCGTTATATATATATAAGAGTTTAAATGAGTCGATAATTCAATCATATAAAGGCAAAGACCATTTTAAAGCTCAATCTGATTTTATAGTCCACAGCAAAATAGGTAAGAGACAGTTCAGAGTTTAATCCAATCTAAGCCTAGCGAAGCCGAAGGTGCTGAAGACCGAGCGGTCGTCGGCACCGAGGCCAGGAAATTGGAGCTTCCTGAAGCCAAGGACGCCGAGAACGAACGGTTGTGTCAAAGGCGAGCTAGGCAGAGCCTAGTGAAGCCCATGGGCACCGAGGCCGAACGGTCAGGTCCAAGGCGAGTGAGGCAGAACTTTGCGAAGCCAGAAGACGCTGACGACGGAACGGTCGAGTCCAAGGCGAGTGAGGCAGAACCTAGCGAAGCCAGAAGACTCTGACGAGGGAATGGTTGAGTCCTAGGCGAGTGAGGCAGAACCTAATGAAGCCAGGAGACGCTGACGACTAAACGGATCTAGCTGTCGAAACAGCCGGAGCTCAACCGTCGGGGTCCTGACTCTTTTTCTATTACCCACTCTACTACCCTAAGTATTGATACTCTGATGCGTTATGGCCCACCTTGTATCTTACCACACCCTCTTTGTATATATATATATATATATATATAGTTCAAGGAAACGATAAAACAGAGGTACAAAAAGTCTTATAACTTTCACGCTTTACACGGAAAAGAGGAAAGAAAGTTCGACGTGCCGTGGCTTGTTAGCTTCATGGCTGATCGGTTATCTGAGTATCTAAAGTTCTTTAAACCGGCATCCCGACATACATACATACATACATACATACATACATACATACATACATACATACATACATACATACATACATATAGCATAGATAGAGTTCGATAACCAAGATCCCAGACATCGTTCGCTTACCGAGTAGCATGGAACTCGTCAAATCAGACCAAGGAAACAATGTTTTCATTGGTCTTTCCGTCGCTGATACTATCGACCTGTGGTAACTCCTGACAGAAGGAGCAATTTAAAATAAAGTCTCTTGTTCAAAGACATAATGCATCGGCCTAGATAAATAATGAATATTTTATGAACAACACTCCGTATATATGAACATCTAAGTTACAACTAATGATCACAAGCCTTACTTTAAAGATGAAGTCAACTGCAAATATTTAAACCAGGGGTGTGCAACATATTCTATTGACGGGCCACTTTTGAACATTGGAATAACTATTAGGGCCATTAATATTTATTAAGCACTATTCCAAAGATTCACCACAACTTCTTTCCATAACATGGAACTGGGAAATTATAAAACACATAACCCTATCAGTGAAGCCCTTTAGTATAGGTCAACTGGGAAATTATAACACACACAACCCTATCAGTGAAGCCCTTTAGTATAGGTCAACTGGGAAATTATAACACACACAACCCTATCAGTGAAGCCCTTTAGTATAGGTCAACTGGGAAACTATAACACACACAACCCTATCAGTGAAGCCCTTTAGTATAGGTCAACTGGGAAACTATAACACACACAACCCTATCGGTGAAGCCCTTTAGTATAGGTCAACTGGGAAATTATAACACACACAACCCTATCAGTGAAGCCCTTTAGTATAGGTCAACTGGGAAACTATAACACACATAACCCTATGAGTGAAGCCCTTTAGTATAGGTCAACTGGGAAACTATAACACACACAACCCTATCAGTGAAGCCCTTTAGTATAGGTCAACTGGGAAACTATAACACACACAACCCTATCAGTGAAGCCCTTTAGTATAGGTCAACTGGGAAACTATAACACACATAACCCTATCAGTGAAGCCCTTTAGTATAGGTCAACTGGGAAACTATAACACACACAACCCTATCAGTGAAGCCCTTTAGTATAGGTCAACTGGGAAACTATAACACACACAACCCTATCAGTGAAGCCCTTTAGTATAGGTCAACTGGGAAACTATAACACACATAACCCTATCAGTGAAGCCCTTTAGTATAGGTCAACTGGGAAACTATAACACACATAACCCTATCAGTGAAGCCCTTTAGTATAAGTCAACTGGGAAACTATAACACACATAACCCTATCAGTGAAGCCCTAACTAACAGAAAATTGTATTACGGTTTCGAAAAAAATTCTAAATAAGCCTACAAGGTAAAAATTAAAAACGGTCATCGCGGGCCACTCTGATTGGTCTGGCGGGCCGGATTGTGGCCCGCGGGTCGCCTGTTGCTCGCCCCTGATTTAAACCAATATTTGAAGTTCCATCTTTAGTGGATTGTCAAAAGTTCTCAAGGTGAACCAAAGTGTCACAGTATGTGTTACAAGACTGTCTCCCTCCACCCACCTTAAATTACAGCTACAACACACTTTTGTCAGCTGAGTGGAACCAGATGAAATAAAGTGGGAATCGAACTCACACTCTTGATTGAGAGACGGTTGCGAGCCGGACAGGTTAACCACTACGCCTGGCATTTCCACTGACCCGGCTGTAATCTGATAACTGCTCACCTAGTCAGTCCAGTGAACAAACACAAGTCTTTAATACTAATTGCGTGCGTACATGTGTGTGTATGTGTATGTGTACGTGCGTCCATGTGTGTGTGTGTGTGCGTGCGTACATGTGTGTATGTGTGATACAAAAATATATTGACTTACGCAAAGACACGAACGCAGCGGACAACGCACAGAAGCATAGACACGCATGCACGCACTCTCATACATTCACACTACGTAACCTACGCAGACACTGACGCGGTAACGGGCATATATATATATATATATATATAGAGAGAGAGAGAGAGAGAGAGAGAGAGAGAGAGAGAGAGAGAGAGAGAGAGAGAGAGAGAGAGAGAAAGATGAATATATACACATATATATATATGTATATATATATATATACACATATATATATATGTATATATATATATATATATAATATATATATACATATATATAGAGATACATATGTGTGTGGGTGTGCGTATATATATATGTGTGTGTGTGTGTACCATTGTATGTATGTATGTATGTATGTATGTATGTACGTATATGTGTGTGTATACACCAGAGTTACTGTGTGTCTGAAAGATATTTTGTTAGTTCTTAAAGTGAGAACACAGTAGAAACACAGACTAAACATGGCGGAGAGTCTAAAGACATTGACAAGACTGTAATTAAAATGTTAGAGACGACCAGTTGTAACCAGGATTATCTCTGATAAACACAATTTAATTAACATCTTTCCCACTCAATTAAAATGTTTAGCTTATCAGCGAGTCGTTCTAGACGTCCTACTTCTTTCTTGTCTTCTTCTTCTTTGCCTTTGTCTTCTTTGCCTTCTTCTTCTTTGCCTTTGTCTTCTTTGCCTTCTTCTTCTTTGCCTTTGTCTTCTTTGCCTTCTTCTTCTTTGCCTTCTTCTCCTTTGCCTTCTTCTCCTTTGCCTTCTTCTTCTTTGCCTTCTTCTTCTTTGCCTTTGTCTTCTTTGCCTTCTTCTTCTTTGCCTTTGTCTTCTTTGCCTTCTTCTTCTTTGCCTTCTTCTCCTTTGCCTTCTTCTTCTTTGCCTTTGTCTTCTTTGCCTTCTTCTTCTTTGCCTTTGTCTTCTTTGCCTTCTTCTTCTTTGCCTTCTTCTCCTTTGCCTTCTTCTTCTTTGCTTTTGTCTTCTTTGCCTTCTTCTTTGCCTTTGTCTTCTTTGCCTTCTTCTTCTTTGCCTTTGTCTTCTTTGCCTTCTTCTTCTTTGCCTTCTTCTCCTTTGCCTTCTTCTTCTTTGCCTTTGTCTTCTTTGCCTTCTTCTTCTTTGCCTTTGTCTTCTTTGCCTTCTTCTTCTTTGCCTTTGTCTTCTTTGCCTTCTTCTTCTTTGCCTTCTTCTCCTTTGCCTTCTTCTTCTTTGCCTTTGTCTTCTTTGCCTTCTTCTTCTTTGCCTTTGTCTTCTTTGCCTTCTTCTTCTTTGCCTTTGTCTTCTTTGCCTTCTTCTTCTTTGCCTTCTTCTCTTTTGCCTTCTTCTTCTTTGCCTTTGTCTTCTTTGCCTTCTTCTTCTTTGCCTTTGTCTTCTTTGCCTTCTTCTTCTTTGCCTTCTTCTCCTTTGCCTTCTTCTTCTTTGCCTTCTTCTTCTTTGCCTTTGTCTTCTTTGCCTTCTTCTTTGCCTTCTTCTCCTTTGCCTTCTTCTTCTTTGCCTTCTTCTTCTTTGCCTTCTTCTTCTTTGCTTTCTTCTTTACCTTCTTCTTCCTTCTATGAATTATTTTTCTTCTTCTTTGCCTTCTTCTTCTTTGCCTTCTTCTTCTTTGCCTTCTTCTTCTTTGCTTTCTTCTTCTTTGCCTTTGTCTTCTTTGCCTTCTTCTTTGCCTTCTTCTCCTTTGCCTTCTTCTTCTTTGCCTTCTTCTTCTTTGCCTTCTTCTTCTTTGCTTTCTTCTTTACCTTCTTCTTCCTTCTATGAATTATTTTTCTTCTTTGTCTTCTTCTTATTTGCCTTCTTCTTCTTTGCCTTCTTCTTCGCCTTTTTCTTCTTCTTCTTCTTCTTCTTCTTCTTCTTTGCCTTCTTCTCCTTTGCCTTCTCCTTCTTTGTGTGAAATCATTATTATTCCTCTTCTTCTTTTTCTTCTACTTCTTCTTTGCCTTCTTCTTTTTCTTCTTCACCATCTCTGCCTTCTTATTATTTCTTCTTTTTCTCCTTCATATGATAGTTGCTAGTTAGTCCTTCAGTCTAATGAGAATCTGTGATTAATTTTTTTATACTAGTGATTGTCGTTGGTGGTGGTGGTGGTGGTGGTGGATGATTTATTTTGAACGAAACAGTTCTACTCCTGTAGAAGCCATTTCTATATTAAACATGATGTTTACACTCTACTAATGTATTGAGTACAGAGCTCAAGCCGTTTCGACGGCTATTTCTGAGTCCAGCTTGAGCTCTGCCGTCGGGGTTAAACATTTTCCTATATATATATATATATATATATATATATATATATGAGAGAGAGACGAAATTGGAAATATGGACAGAATCACCTCTCTCCAAATTTTTCCTTCTCCAGATTTACTCTATCCGATTTTCTCCTTTATCATTTATAATGATCGACTGTTATAATATATATATATATATGTGTGTGTGTGTGTGTGTGTGTGTGTGTGTGTGTGTGTGTGTGTGTGTGTGTGTGTGTGTGTCTATGCCTCTATATATATATATATATATATATATAGGAAAATATTTAGCCCCGACGGCAGAGCTCAAGCCGTTTCGACGGCTATTTCTGAGTCCAGAAATAGCCGTCGAAATTACCCACTCTACTACTAGTATTGAGTACTCTGGTGCGTTATGGTCCATCTGGTTCCTTGCCACACTTCCTTCGTTATATATATATATATGTAGATAAATCTACCAAGAGTTTACGGTAGTGTCCAATCCGTATGAAGAACTCAATGTAATCCGGATATCATGGAAAGAAGAGATGCAATGAAAAATCACTTTCGGTGAAAGATAAACGGAATACAGAGTCAAGATAAAATATTTAAAAAATAATGAATAAAACAATGAAACAGTTCCTTATATTAAACAAAAAAGTTCATTATTTAACGATCGTTTCTAGGATATATATGTGTTAGAATTGGCATGCATATTCAACAGATCTATGTACAAAATTATACAAAATTATACAAACTATCAAGATTAAATATACATACCAACACATATATATGCCGTCTTCAGAAATATTTCTGAAGACGGCATATATATGTGTTGGTATGTATATTTAATTTTGATAGTTTGTATAATTTTGTATAATTTTGTACATAGATCTGTTGAATATGCATGCCAATTCTAACACATATATATCCTAGAAACGATCGTTAAATAATGAACTTTTTTTGTTTAATATAAGGAACTGTTTCATTGTTTTATTCATTATTTTTTTAATATTTTATATATATATATATATATATATATATATATATATAGTGGTAGGACACTGGAAGGTAATATCCGCAGTAGTTTCATGGAACTATATATATATAGTTCAAGTTTACAAAAGACTTGTGAGTTTCTTTTATAAGATTGTGTACTTAAATATACTAAACCTATACTGAATAAAGGATTGCTGTTTATACATGTCTAAGATCGATTAAATCGACTTGGCCGTCCCCCTTAATTTTTGGCCCCGTGTCAGTGTTAGAAACGTTTATTTAGAAATGTTTATTTCAAAGTTTCGCCGATATTGGCTTCTCAAAACACCAAGTATCGGCGACACTTTGAAGTCTTCTTTTTCTTCTTCTTCTTCTTCTTCTTCTTCTTCTTCTTCTTCTTCTTCTTCTTCTTCTTCTTCTTCGTCCACTTATTCCTCAGAGGGTCGTGGGGGCAAAGCCCTCAAACACTCCTTCCAGCGGGTCCTGTCAGAAACAACCGTCTCCAACTGATCCGGTTGGATCCCCAAGCGAGACCAGTCAAGGCTCATGGATCTTATCCAACCATCTTGCTCGGGGTCTACCCCTGGGTCTCTTGCCGGTTGGTTTTGTCCGTAAAATCTGTCCAGCGGTTCTTTCCTGAGACATTCTAACCACATGCCCATAGTATTGGAGCTGTGATCTCTCAATTTGGAGAAGTAGTGGCTCTACCTGGAGTGACTCTCTGATCTCCGAGCTACAGATCTGTCCAGCGATTCTTTCCAGAGATATTCTAACCACATGCCCATAGTATTGGAGCTGTGATCTCTCAATTCAGAGAAGTAAAGGCTCTACCTGGAGTGACTCTCTGATCTCCGAGCTCCAGATCTGTCCAGCGATTCTTTCCTGAGACATTCTAAACACATGCCCATAGTATTGGAGCTGTGATCTCTCAATTCAGAGAAGTAAAGGCTCTACCTGGAGTGACTCTCTGATCTCCGAGCTACAGATCTGTCCAGCGATTCTTTCCTGAGACATTCTAAACACATGCCCATAGTATTGGAGCTGTGATCTCTCAATTCAGAGAAGTAAAGGTTCTCCCTGGAGTGACTCTCTGATCTCCGAGCTCCAGATCTGTCCAGCGATTCTTTCCTGAGACATTCTAAACACATGCCCATAGTATTGGAGCTGTGATCTCTCAATTCAGAGAAGTAAAGGCTCTACCTGGAGTGACTCTCTGATCTCCGAGCTCCAGATCTGTCCAGCGATTCTTTCCTGAGACATTCTAAACACATGCCCATAGTATCGGAGCTGTGATCTCTCAATTCGGAGAAGTAGTGGCTCTACCTGGAGTGACTCTCTGATCTCCGAGCTACGCACATTATCGAGTAACGTTACTCCAAACTTTGCAGTAAACAGTCAACTATATATATATAAAGGGTGTTTCAAAAAATGAAATATCATCAAAAAATTTAATATCATTTGAGATGTAAATATCCCAGAAACTAGAAGGTCTAGGACGACGAGACTAAGCAGGCTCCATGTTGAGTAACACAAGATTTATTCCTCAAAACATGTCCACGTTATAAGATTAATTCACAATATATATTTCAGTGT
>OZ024756.1:20330469-20335469 GCA_964016885.1 Eledone cirrhosa
AGCCATTTCAATATTAAACACTGTATATACTCTACTATGTATTGAGTACCCTACTTACTGTGGTTCCCCCCGATTGTATATACATATATATATATATATATATATATGTATATATATATATATATATATATATATATATATATATATATGTATATATATATATATATATATATATATATATATATATATTTAATACATTAACAGAGAAAGCTTTAAGCGATACTCTGACCAACTCCATCTCACTTAACAAACATTAGGATATTCCTAAGTATAATCCCAATTAAGTGTTTGGGGTGCTAACTATATAGTATTTCGTGGAAAGTTGGTTGTATTATTTTATATGAGACATAATCAAATACATCTCTCTTTCCTTCCATACGATCGTTTCGTTATAAGATTTTTACAAGTTGGGATAAATAATGTCCAAGTTATGTAGAAACTTGTATATAATCCATAGATATACACACAAGCGGGCCCTTATAACTCATCAGTGGATTCCCATGCAATATTGATATAAAAAATTACATCGATATTAATAATTAGTGATGGTCTCCCTCAGTGCTAGAAGGACAGCTAAATTTGAAAAGCCAGTAGTCCTTCAAAAAGAAATATATATATATATATATATATATATATATATATATATATATATATATATATATATATATATATATGAGATGATAACACAGACATATTAAGACAAAGAATATTTCGAGGCTCAAATGTGATTTTATATTCCACAGTAAGATAGGTAAGAGACAGTTCAGAATCTAATCCAATCGGTATTGGGATCGATTCTTCCTCTGTATCTCTGTCTTTCTTGCATTCTCTCCCTCTCTCTTTCCTTCTCTCGAAGAAACCTCCTGCATTCAGACCTGGAGAGAAGATTGGACCCGCCAGGTTTGAAAATGCCCTAGAAAAACCGTATGTCAGAACGGTGCCCCTACGACCCTCTCAAATTACACAATTATGCAATGTGTAATTTGAGGGAAATTCAGCTATTATTTCTAGCTGGCCGGGTGGCCGGTATAGGCAGGCATTCTCTTTTGTTTGGCTCATCTACGAAATTACCGCTGCTGTTGTTGGCGAAAGCAAAACCATTATTCCAGACAGGGAGAATACAATTTTGATTACCGAGTTTATTTTGGTCAAGACTTGGTTACAAAACAAAGAAAAAAATAGAATATTTTTTAAATAAAGAAAATTAAAATGAAGACCAACATCAAATAAATAGATAAAAATTTAAATATTTCTTTTATTTTATTTTCAGTATTTTTCATTTTTATTTTATTTTATTTTATTTTATTTTATTTTATTTTATTTTATCAATTTTCTTTCACCTTTTTTTTTCTTTTTCAAAATTAGATTTAGTATCTCCGACGATCGATATTCTAAATGGTGATCGAGTCATTTATAGTGAGATACGAGTGTTAGAAATGTAAACTACATATTGAATTGGCAGCAAACTGAGAAATATTTCTATTTGAGAATTGGCAAAATGTCGCCATGACTTCTTCGTTAATGTATTTCGCGCCATTTCCTAAAATAAAGATCGCTGGCATGACTAGAAAGCATAATTTAAATCACTTGCTCTACATACATAATCGCTGGCCCTTCAAAACACAATTTATTTATTTATTCTACATTCAAATCGAATCTCTGGAGTAAAACTTTCGATACATACAGATTTATCAATATTCATTGGTTTTTTTTTTCATTTTCTTTTGTTATTTTTTTAAGATCCCCCCCCCCCCCTCCCTTATTTACAAATAATTCTCAAGGGTGTTTGGTCATATTTCATTTTGGAAGTTTTATACAGCAGACCTGTTAACTCTCCCAGTCCAACATTTCTCCCCGTTTGAGGGCACTTTTTTCATGGAACTCCCCGTTTTGGATTTTAGAGGTTAGGTCTGATATATATATATATGAGAGAGAGAGAGGGAGACCTGTCAACTCTCCCCGTCCGATAAGGAAATCATCCACCCACTTTGGGGTGGGTGAGAGATGTCTTCTCTTGTGAAAATGGGTATAGCTTTCAGTATGTAAAATCTCCCAATTTTGCTTTATTTCTCCCCGTTTTGGGACACCCTTTTTCATGTTACTCCCCGTTTGGGTTTTTAGAGGTTGGCAGGTCTGCAACATGGATAATCTTGTCATGGGGTCGGCACAACTAACCCCTGCATTTGCAGAGAAGATTGTCTTAAAACGCTAGTTGGTGTATTTTGTTAATAATGATTTCTGCTTTAGGCATAATATCAGCATAATTTTCATTATGTAAAATCTCCCTATTTTGCCTCATTTCTCCTCGTTTGGAAGCACTTTTTTCATGGTACTCCCCTTTTGAGTTTTCAAAGGTTGGCAGGTCTGTTACAACTTGCTGGTTTGTTTCCGAATAGCAGGAACCGTTGTAGTAGCAGTGGTAGAGTAGTTACAGAATGAGGAGACATGATGTCTGTAAACTTCTGTTTTGCAGCGAGTTGGGGGAATAAGTTTTTTTGTCATCCAATCGAATTACCTTTTCCTGATATTTCTATGTAGTAGGAATTTTTTTCAACACGTTGACGCGTATTGTATGTGTGTGTGTGTGTGTGTGTGTGCGTACATTTATATGTATGAGTGTATAAATATAAACGTGCAAACACCGACACACTTACAGAAATACACACTCACAGACATACATTCACACAAATACACATACATTCACACAAACACACACATTCATTCACACAAGCACACACATACATTCACTCACACAAACACACAAACACACTCACACATTTACACAAGCACACACATACATTCACACAAACACACACACACATACATTTACACAAGTACACACATACATTCACACAAATACACACACACATACATTTATACAAGCACACACATACACATACACTCAAACACAGCGTATGAAATGGAACGTCAGCCGATGATTTACTATAGTTTTTTCACCATCCCTTTCCTTCTGTTTACACATATATACATTCACACAAACACATATGCATACATACACACATTGTGTGACGGACGGACGGAAGTCGCTCAAATTTAAATATAGATAACAGTAACTGAGAGCTGTTTAATATACATGAACAGTACTGTATTGTGTGTGCACAGCAGCAGCGAAACAGTCCCATAGATAAGCATGTGTGTGGTGTGGTGTAGTGTGGTGTAGTGTGGTGTGGTGTGGTGTAGTGTAGTGTAGTGTAGTGTGGTGTGGTGTGGTGTGGTGTGGGGTAGTGTGGTGTGGTGTGGGGTAGTGTGGTGTGGTGTGGTGTGGGGTAGTGTGGGGTAGTGTGGTGTGGTGTGGTGTAGTGTGGTGTGGTGTAGTGTGGTGTAGTGTGGTGTGGTGTGGTGTGGTGTGGCGTGGTGTAGTGTGGTGTGGTGTAGTGTAGTGTAGTGGGGTGGGGTGTGGTGTGGTGTGGTGTGGTGTAGTGTGGTGTGGTGTGGTGTGGCGTGGTGTGGTGTGGTGTGGCGTGGTGTAGTGTGGTGTGGTGTAGTGTAGTGTGGTATAGTGTGGTGTGGTGTGGTGTGGTGTAGTATAGTGTAGTGTAGTGTAGTGGGGTGTGGTGTGGTGTGGTGTGGTGTGGTGTGGTGTAGTGTGGTGTGGTGTGGTGTAGTGTGGTGTGGTGTAGTGTGGTGTGGGGTAGTGTAGTGTGGTGTAGTGTGGTATAGTGTGGTGTGGTGTGGTGTAGTGTAGTGTGGTGGTGTGGTGTGGTGTAATGTGGTGTAGTATGCATGTGGCTTGTGTGCGTGTGGTATGCGAGGCGTGTGTGGGGTGTGTGGTTTCTGTACGAGTAGTGTGTGAGACATGGGTGTGATGTGGTGTGATGTGGTATTGTGTTGCGTGGTGTGCGTGCATATAGTTTGTGTGAGTGTGGTGTGTGAGGCGTGTGCATGGTGTGTGTGTTGTGTGTGTGTTGTGTGTATGGTGTGTGTGCGTGTGTATGGCGTGTGTGTCGTTTGTATGCGTGTGCAGGCGTGTGAGAGAAAGATAGATAGAGAATAGAGCTCTCTATTGTGTGTACAGTACTGGCACATTCCCATGTGTGTGTGTGGGGAGGATCCTCCGTTGATGTCGACGATGATCATTAAATTGTTAGATCAGGTGAACGTCTTATTCGTGAAATGAAGGTGTACTGTGACTCGGTGCTCCACAGACTCAGAGGCCAGTGAACTAAAGAGACGAGGAAGAAGAGACGGGAATGAGCTTAAACAGAAGGAATTTCTGAGAAAGACAGAGAAGAGGAGCGAGTTATTACAAAATAATAATAATAGTAATAATATTAATAATGATTTCTTTATTGGCCACAAGGGCTGACATCAAGAAAAACATTACAGACGGTACGATGTAGGTTTTGTGCGTGTAAATATTTTTATTATTTATATAAGAAAAGAAACAGAAAAAGACATAGAAACATATATATATATAAATAATAATAATAAAAATAATAATAATGATAATAATAATTGTTTCTACTTTAGGCACAAGGCCAGCAATTACCAGTGCATTACTGGTACTTTATTTTATCGACCCCGTAAGGATGAAAGGCAAAGTCAACCTCGGCGAATGATTTCATTTATTAGCCACAAGGGCCGACATAATGATAATAATAATAATTGTTTCTACTTTTGGCACAAGGCCAGCAATTACCCAGTGCATTACTGGTACTTTATTGTATCGACCCCGTAAGGATGAAAGGCAAAGTTGACCTCGGTGGAATTGGAACTCTGACTGTAAAGGGCCGTAACTCTATGCTGAAAAGCATGGCATCCAACCCTCTACCGATACTGACAATCTACCACCCTAATAATGGTTTCTTATATAGGAGGCACAAGGCCAGCAATTTGAAGGGTAGGGGGAAAGTCAATTAAATCGACCCCAGTGCATGACTGATACTTTATTTTATCGACCCAGTAAGGATGAAAGTTTACCTCGGCGGGATTTGAAATCAGAACGTAAAGGACCATAACTCTCTGCTGCAAAGCATGAC
>OZ024756.1:20342969-20350469 GCA_964016885.1 Eledone cirrhosa
GAATCACTAAGTCTGTTTTCTGCCAAACAATATGGCTTCTTCTATCATACGCTATTGTTGTTCTCACATTTCTACTGGGGTTTCGAGACACTACATCGCTCAATCCCACGGCATGTCATCTTGGAGAAGTGTTATTTACTATAGCCTTGCGTCAACCTAAGACTTGTGAATGAAATTCACCAACACCACCACCAGTATCACTACCACTACCACTATACCACTACCATCACTACCACTATCACCAGCACCACTATCACCACCATTATCACTACCACTACCACCACCACCACCACTACCACCACGACCACTATCACCACTACCATCACTACCACTACCACCACCACCACTATCAGCACCACCACCATCTACACTATTACCACTACCAGTATCACTACCATCACTATATCATCACTACCATTATTACCAACATTATCACCACCACTGCCAACACTACCACCACTACCACCACAACCACTACCACTACTATCACCACCACCACTACCAACACTATCGCCACCAGCACCACCACAACCACCACCACAACCAGCACCACCACCACTACCACCACAACCACTACCACTACTATCACCACCACCACTACCACTACTATCACCACCAGCACCACCAAAACCACCACCACAACCAACACCACCCCCACTACCACCACAACCACTACCACTACTATCACCCCCCCCACTACCAACACTATCGCCACCAGCACCACCACAACCACCACCACAACCAGCACCACCACCACTACCACCACAACCACTACCACTACTGTCACCACAACCACCACCATTACTATCACCACAACCACTACCACTACTATCACCACCACCACTACCAACACTATCGCCACCAGAACCACCACAACCACTGCTACCACCGCCACTACTACAACCACAACCACCTCTACCACCACTACCACCACCAGAATCACCACCACTATCACCACCATCACAACAGCACCACCATAACCTCCGCTACCACAACTACCACCACCATCACCACCACCACCCCTACTATCACCACCACCACAACCAACACCACCGCCACTACAATCACCATCTCCACCACCACCAACATTACCACCACCACAACCACTACCAGCACCACCACAACCACCACAACGATTACCACCACCACAACTATCACCACTACGACTACCACCACCAACACCTTCACCACGACTATACCATCACCACCGCCACTACTATCACCACAACCACCACCACCGCTACCACCACTACCACCACCATTACCACCACAACTACTATCACCACAACCACCAACGCCACCAGCACCACTACCACTACAACCACCACCAACGCCACCAACACCACCACCACCATCACCACCACAACCACCACCAACGCCACCAACACCACCATCACCACCACAACCACCACAACCACCATCACCACCACCATCACCACCACAACCACCACCAACGCCACCAACACCACCATCACCACCACAACCACCACCATCACCACCACCATCACCACTACAACCACCACCATCACCACCACCACTATACTATCACCACCATTATTAACACCATTATCTCCAACACTACCACCACAACCACCACCATCACCACTACCACTACCACCACTACAACAACTACCACCACCACAACCACCATCACTACCACCACCACCACTATACCACTACCTACTACCACAACGACCACCACCACCACAACCACAACCACCACAACCACCATCACTACCACCACCACCACCACTACCACTATACCACCACCACCACCATTACCACCACCACAACAACTACCACCAACACTACCACCAACGCCACCACCACCACCACCACCACAATATCTGTAGATATTAAAAGAATGAACCGAAATTGAAAAAATGTCAAAGAGACGAAGCAGAAAACTGGATCACTGAACTGAGAGATTTCCCTTGTGTTAGTTTAATAGTAGTGCTAGATACCACCAGACACTAGCACCACAACACACCACCACTACTACTACAAACCACCACATACACCCAAACACCGCCCCATACCGCCATTCAGTATATATGTATACGTATATATATATATGTATATATATATATTTATATATATATATATGTAGGAGGTGAGTTTTATTGTACCACAATAAAGCAATGCAAATATCGGATAAGTAGCACTCTACAGTTTGTAGGACTGGAGTATAAATAATATAAGATCAAAAGATGGTTAAAAGAGTTCCAAACTGCTCACAAGTGTTTTTTAAGCTTCATATCATGTCTCCCTATTTTTTATCTGATGAGAACGCAGATATCATTCCATGATGATATTTGTTTTTGAAATGCGCATAATAAAATACTTGGAACGCTTTTAACCATCTTTTGATCTTATATATATATATATATATATATAGTAATAATAATAAATTTGAAGACTAAAATCCAAAGAGGGCTCGATAAGGATAAATATATATCAAATATATAAGAACCGTAGAGCAAATATTTATTAAAATAACAGATTAAAGTTTAAGCAAAGAATCGGTGCTTTCACTCTTAACGGGTTCCCGTTAAGGGTGAAAGCAGCGATTCTTTGCTTAAACTTTAATCTGTTATTTTAATAAATATATATATATATATATATATATATATATATATGAAAAAAAAGGAAAAGAATGACTTCACTTGTAATGTTAAAAAATGTTTGATTTAATTTTATAATATTATAATATTATGAGTTGGTAGATATAGTAAGTTCTTTGTTAACTTCGGTAGGAAAAATTTTTAAGATTCCTGGTTAACTTGATACGTTTTGATTTTACGAACCAGATTTTCCTAGATTTGGAAAATCTGCTTCGTAGAATCAAGACGTATCTGAGGACCTTGCGATTTTCAGAGTCAGGTTCGATCATCACATCGATCGTGCCTCGAGCTGGTCGCCAGAGAAACGATTGTAATATGTCCAATAAATTCCATTTGTCGCAACACTGATTCTCTTTTTTTCTGTGATATATATATATATGAATGTATGTATATACATATATATATATATATATATATACATATATATATATATGTATGTATATATATATATATATATGTATATATATATATATATATATATATATATATATATATATATATATATATATATATATATATATATATATATATTACTGAGATAGAGATCAGACCGTAAGCTCAGGTAATTTCAAGGGTCTTCGGAGTTAATGTTTTTTCGTTTTTTTTTTTTTTCGTTTTTTTTTTTTTCAAGAAATAACAAACGAGTAAAAAGAAAGAAGAAAAAAAATCAAATAAAATTCTGTTGGAATTTTAGAATAGGGTCCAGAAAGTTCAACAGTTAGTTAGTTGATTGATTTGGGGACTTTTAGGGTGAGGCTGATGTTAGCCACGTACCTCCACCACATATATGTATATATGTGTATTACATATGTAAATATGACCGTTATTGCTTTAAGACACGGAATAAAGCCAGCCAAGGACTCGTGTTCGACTCTTTACCGAACCTGTCAGTCCAGCTTGGAATGAAGATCAAATCGACTAGTTTCGTCTTTTTTTACAACTCATCGGGAATCATATATGGCGTTCGGTTTAGGGTGTTTTTTGCTGAGTGTTTGTCGACTATCAGTTGTAAAAAAGATGAAACTAGTCGATTTGATCTTCATTCCAAACTGGACTGGCAGAATCGTTAGAGCGTCGAACACGAGTCCTTCGGTTGCTTGCTCCGGATCTTTCCGTTCTTAATTCCCATCCTATTAAAAAGCTGTATCAATTCACCTATGCCGCTCTTACCGTTCGAGAAGGCTTATATCGTTGCAAATCTCATTTGTATGAATGCCCTACAAATATTGCTATTATTAGTTTTACTGTTATTAGTTTTACTATTATTAGTTTTACCTTCTATAAATTTTTTTTATTATACCTTATTGAATTTTTGTTTAAATCGCTTCAGATCGTTGAGGTTTAGAAGATTAGAGGATTAGAATCTTTTTTTTTTCTTTTAGTTTTGTTTTTTAATCAAAAACTAATTAAGCTTGGAAGATCTACGTTAATCAGCAAGATAAATGGAAACGTGTGTGTTTTACGCGTGTGCGTTGATATACGTGTATCAAATATACTCGGAACGATGCATCAGTTTCTGAAATCTGGTGTGGGATCAACAATAACTCCAACTTTAATCACTATTCACAGTAGTTAGGTAATATCAGCAAACATTACGTAATTTCGCTCCGGAATAATACATCAACAGGTTTTAGCTCTCCATAACGATATAGAACCTCTATTGAAAGAGGCTCGTATATTTTTGACACAACAAGTAACATCTTGGGTTGCATATTCCCTTCCTGGCTTTCACTTGCAGTGTTAGAGCATGTGCAGTAGTAGGCAGCCACGATCTATAATCTACACCTGAAAATGTTTCTGTATTTCTTACGTTAGTTCTTGTATTATATTCTACTCAATAATTGTTTCTACTTTTGGCACAAGGCCAGCAATTATCCCAGTGTATTTATTTTATCGACCCCATAAGGATGAAAGGCATAGTTAACCTTGGCGGGATTTGAACTCAGAACGTAAAGGGGCGTAACTCTTTGCTGCAAAGCATGGCGTCCCACCCTCTACCGATATATTCCACACAATAATGTGATGTAATCATTCTGGCTTGCAATCCTTCTATTCTGATCTCTCTGTGTACAAGGGGTCTAACCAATCGTCCTAGTTATCTTATTTCACTATAATATAATCTGCCTAGCTCTACATTTCGACACTGAAGTGAACCTAAACATCGAGTGCTCACCCGGGTGAACCTACAGTAACTCCAAGTTAAACTCCCTGGATATATAGATATATATATACATATATATATATCCAGATCTGGCATATCTAACAACTGACTAACTGCCTGATGAGTTCATAACCATTCAATGGCTATCATCGAAATATATATAGCAGTAAATAAAGGATTATGAGTTCATGCAATTGACTTATGTTTCGTCACTATATATATATATATATGTTTATCTCGGGTTCAATCGGGGTTAACCACAGTAAGTAAGGTACTCAATACATAGCAGAGTATAAATATTTAATATAGAAATGGCTTCTACAGGACTAGAACTGTTTCATTTGGAGGAAATCATTAGGGCTTTCCTGATGATTTCTTCCGAATGAAACAGTTCTAGTCCTGTAGAAGCCATTTCTATATTTTATATATATATATATATATATATATAGAGAGAGAGAGAGAGATAGATAGATAGATAGATAGATAGATAGATATATATAGATATAGATATATATATATATATATATATATATATATATATAGATATAGATATATATAGATATATATAGATATATATATATATATATATATAGATATATATATATATATATAGATATATATATATATATATATAGATATATATATATATAGAGAGAGAGATATATATATATATAGATAGATATATATAGATATATATAGATATATATATATATAGGAACCAGTAAGACCCCGACAGCTGAGCTCAAGCCGTTTCGACGGCTAATTCTGGACTAAATGAAAATTTATCCTGGTATTTAAATAGCCGATCTTCTCAAGGGGTAATTCCATATATGGTCAAAGTGATTGTCAAAAATCAGTAGTAATTCTGTGGTTGCAAATTAGTAGGGGAGATGGTGGCTAAACCTGCCAGTAGGAGAAAGAGGGGAGGGGTGGAGTAGACCCAATCAAGCGTTGGTAGTGCCAGCTACAGCTGGGCATGAGGTCAAAGAAGATACAGGGGAGGGGGAGGGGGGAGGAAGTCGGAACGGTAGGTAGAACAATGGGGGGTAGAAATGGCCCGGCGTCACGCCACTATACTTTCGGGCCACATATGGGACCTCAAGGACAACAACATCACCTATGATCTCACTTGGAGATTACTGTCCAGAGCCAATTCTTACACGGGAGGACGCCGTCCGTGCAATTTATGCTCGGAGGAAACTTTACAAATGCTGTTTTCGACGGACCAACTCCTAAACAAGAAAGATGAACTGGTTACTGCATGTAAACATAGATTGCGTAGGACTTACCTCGCCCTCAAACCCCATAATGACCCGGGGGGGTAGACTAGGGCTATAACACCCCAGTTGCCGATTTTGCAATAGGTAACCCCTGCTTGCCAAGGAAGACGTAAGATCTTCTTTGTATTCTTTTATCGCTTCCTTTATTTCCTTCCCCCCTCTCCCCATTGTCCTTCTACCCCAGCTCTTCTCCTTTGTCGGCGTCTTTTCTCGCCCACCCGAGGCTGCCCTTTGGCCCCATGTAGCCTTAGTACCCCCACCCCCCCCTCCCCTAGTCTTTGATAGATTTGGCGGACTCCGCCCTTTATAGCAGCTGGCTTAGACCCCGGATACTTTCCCCCTTTTTCCGACCGCCCCCACTATTCTCTGTGCCCTCTATATTTCTTAGTGGCACATGCCTTATTTTTTCGTTTCAGTATTTCTTGCTTCGCTCTTCTTCTGGGCGGGGTGGATTCTGAATTTATTTCTCCGTATTCTACCTTTATTTCGTACGAACTTTCATGTAGCTTGTTTTAGATCTTTTAGAGTTAGCATTAGTATATATTTTTCTCGGGACTCAGAATTATTATCTCGTACAAGTTCACTTTGCTGCACTGGGTCGTTGCTGGCCCGGGATGGAAACCTTTATTGTTTATTTCGTGGTAGTCTCTTTAGTATTTTGGCCCCTTTTGTTGACCCGTCACCGTATCATTTACGTACTTATACCTCTTAAAAGGGTCCTTGCCTTATCCGTCCCACCTAGTTCTCTTACTTATTTCCTTATTTATTCATTTATTTATTTTTTTACTTCTTTCTTTCTTTCTTTATTTTATTTCTCGCCTAACAATAGCCTGACACCTAGGTCGTAGAATTTAATTTACTTTACTTTTCTTTACACTTATTTGCCTTTCTTCACTCTCAGTATTTTTTTTTTTTTTTTTCTTTCCTATTTCTACCCCCCATTGTTCTACCTACCGTTCCGACTTCCTCCCCCTCCCCCTCCCCTGTATCTTCTTTGACCTCATGCCCAGCTGTAGCTGGCACTACCAACGCTTGATTGGGTCTACTCCACCCCCACCCCTCTTTCTCCTACTGGCAGGTTTAGCCACCATCTCCCCTACTAATTTGCAACCACAGAATTACTACTGATTTTTGACAATCACTTTGACCATATATGGAATTACCCCTTGAGAAGATTGGCTATTTAAATACCAGGATAAATTTTCATTTAGTCCAGAATTAGCCGTCGAAACGGCTTGAGCTCAGCTGTCGGGGTCTTACTGGTTCCTATTACCCACTCTACTACCTCAAGTATTGAGTACTTTGGTGCGTTATGGTCCACCTGGTTCCTTACCACATTTCCTTCGTTATATATATATATATATATATATAGATATATATAGATATATATATATATATAGATATATATATATATATATATGGATATATATATATA
>OZ024756.1:20357969-20367969 GCA_964016885.1 Eledone cirrhosa
GATGTGAACGCTTTGAAAGTAAAAACACACTTTAAAATTGTGCTATGTATTTTTAAGATTTTTTTAAACAAATGATTCCAATGATGTCTTAAATTGAATAAATGATGTTTTTCCATTACTACATTCATCTATGGTTAATACACATTATTTTTAATCGGTAGAGGGTCAGACACCATGTTTTGACGCATAGAGTTACGGCCCTTTCCATTCTGAGTTCAAATTCCGCCGAGGTCAACTTTGCCTTTCATCCTTACGGGGTCGATAAAATAAAGTACCAGTAATGCACTGAGTAATTGCTGGCCTTGTGCCTAAAGTAGAAACAATTATTTTTAAGTAAGGGCAGTGGATTGGCAGTATCGGTAGAGGGTCAGATACCATGCTTTGACGCATAGAGTTACGGCCCTTTCCATTCTGAGTTCAAATCCCGCCGAGGTCAACTTTGCCTTTCATCCTTACGGGGTCGATAAAATAAAGTACCAGTAATGTACTAGGTAATTGCTGGCCTTGTGCCAAAAGTAGAAACAATTATTTTTAAGTAAGGGCGGTGAATTGGCAATATCAGTAGAGGGTTGGACGCCATGCTTTCTAACATAGTTACATCCCTTTACGGTCTTAGTTCAAATCCCGTCGAGGTTAACTTTGCCTTTCATCCTTACGGGGTCGATAAAATAAAGCACCAGTAATGCATTGGGTTATTGCTGGCCTTGTGCCTAAAGTAGAAACAATTATTTTTAAGTATAATCAACACTCGTGATTAGATTTTAGGTTGTGTAATTTTCCATAATTATTCTTGTATGGCCTTCGTCTGGCCCGCTATCCGTCATTAATACTCGATCCGGCCCGTGGAGGCAAAGAAGTTGCCAACCCCTGCTTTAGATGTTAGAAATAATTATTATTTCTTTATAATTTTTGTTTTGTTTTTACTTTTTATTAAAAAAAGCTGCGTTTGAAAGATTATTGAATACGATTTATTGATTTCTAATTTGAGAAAATTGTTCAGTCTTTATAAAAGGAGAAATTTTTTTTTTTTTAAAGAAAAAGGGTGAGAAATGGTCAGATTATCAAAAAATTATCTCCCTTTGACAGCTAGATCATTGAAGACAAGAACAAGGGCAAGGTGAAGGTTATGAGTTAAATGGCCTGTTGCCAGGAGGTGAAGGTCAGACAAAAGAAAGTTTTATGGTGGGAGGTTATAAAATTAACGAACTGATGTGGCATGTTGAATGTAGAGAAATAGATGATGGTGATGATGATGATGATGATAATGATGGGAATTATGAAAGGAAGAACATGAATTGAATAAAGTGTAGTAGTGGACGTGGTGGTGGAGGGGGGGAGCAACAGTGGGGGTGAGGAAGAAGGGACGAAAAGAAAGGAAAGGAAGAAAGAAAATACTTAATACAGAAAAAAAAGAGGAAAAAGATAAATACAGACAGACAGACAGACAGATAACTTTCTTTTTATTTGCCACCAGGGCATCAAAAAGTGGGACAAGTACAATGGGGGGAGTTTACATAAAAAGGCGTCCTCAATAAGGAGGAGGCAATAACAAGATGTAAAAATAAAATAAAATATAACAAAAATAAATTTAATAGCAAAATCCTCAATAGGGAGGAGGCGCCTTGGGGGTTCGACACACCCCCGAAAAAAGTGCAACCCTTCTCCTCAGGAGCACAGAGATGGGGTGCTCCCTTGATCTTCCTCACCTATAGTCTGATGTAGAGTGAAGGCCCATTCACACGGGCCATTCTCGCCACTTTCACCCATCTTTCATATAGATAGATTTCTTTATTAGCCACAAGGGCGCAACAAGAAAAGGGGACAATACAAAGACATGCCGGGGATTTTACATACAGTCGTGTAAAAAATATAAAAACAAACAATTTCAACAATCGAAACCCCCAATAGGGGGGAGGCGCCACAAATGGGTTGTTTAATACCCCGTCGATAGAACAACCCTCAACTCCAGGAGCGTGTTGTGCAAGTGCTCCTTTCTTCCTTTTGCTCTCTTCCTCAACCTACAGGCTTATAAACAGAGAAGGCCCAATCACTCGGGCCATTTTCGCTTCATTCACCCACCTTTCAGTAAATTTACTGGGGTGCAGTGCCTCTCTCTCCACCCTGATTCTCCTTCTAAAGTGATACTTAAAGAAGGGAATCAATTGTTGTCCGGAGAGAAAGCATCTTTCATATAGATAGATAGATAGATAGATAGATAGATAGAGATGTATATATGTGATAAGCTGACTAGCTAGCTGATATGGGAGTTGATTAATTAGCCTGACAGGGGAGGGTTGTGGGAGGAGATGTGGGTGTAATGGTGTGAATGAACTGATAAATAGAGGAAGGGTGGCTGGGTGGCTGGGGGTTTAGATGACGAACAAACAAGAGATGGATAAAGTAAATGTTAGAAAACGATCCCTGTCATCCTGTTAGCGATGGTGATGGTGGTGAGGGGGAGGAGGAGGGGGAGGGGGGGAATAGATGATGATCGTCATCATCATTATGATGACGATGACGGTGGTGGTGATGATGATGACGAGGACGATGATGACGATGATGATGACGATGACGATGACGATGACGTTGATGATGATGATGATGATGATGACTACGACGATGGTGATGATGATGATGATGATAATGATGATGACGAGGACGATGACGACTACGACGATGGTGATGATGATGATGATGAGGACGATGATGATGATGATGTCGACGACGATGATGGTGATGACGAGGACGATGACGATGATGATGACGAGGACGATGACGATGATGATGATGATGATGATGACGATGGTGACGATGATGGTGATGACGATGACGCCCGGCAGCCTCTCTCTGAGATCACAGCATGTGTGCTGCGTCATAGTGACTGGTGTAAGTAAACATGACGTATCAGTTACATCCGGGTACTCTACAAACGGCTGACGCAGCCTGTCACCATCTTCCCGTTCAGTCCTGAGACTTCCTTTCGTCTTAACTAAAATAGACTTCTCTCTCTACTATAAGTAATATCGATGACAAACAATACGTTAAAATCTTGAGGCTTATCAAAAATCCGCCAACCGGTTTCGATTCCCAAGTCCATACTGTTGTCGGCGTTTCCAGACTCTCACAGTCCCATCATCAGGATTGCCTCAACGGTAGAGCTTCGGATAAACATGTTTTGCAGCATTTAGTGACGACTTTCTACGTTCTGAGTTCGAATGCCACCCAAGTCATTTTTGCTGCAAAACATTCCTATCCGAAGCTCTACTGTTGAGGCAATCCTGATGATGGGACTGTGAGAGTCTGGAAACGCTGACATCAGTATGGACTTGGGAATCGAAACCGGTTCGCGGATTTTTGATAAGCCTCAAGATTTTAACGTAATTTTTGTCATCGATATATATATATATATATATATATATATATATATATATATATATATATATATATATATATAACGAAGGAGTTGTGATAAGCCACCAGAGTACTCAATACTTAGGGTAGTAGAGTGGGTAATAGGAAAATGTATGACCCCGACGGAAGAGCTCAAGCCGTTTCGACGGCTATTTCTGGACTCAGAAATAGCCGTTGAAACAGCTTGAGCTCTGCTGTCGGGGTCATACTTTTTCCTATATATATATATATATATATATATATTGTTATACTTGGGGAGGGTCATATTGTTGTAATAATATTGTCAGAAATAATAACAGAACACACTCACTGTTTGGTTGGTTTTCGCTTCTGTATCTTTTATATCTCCATAGTTAATTTATTTGGCAATCAATGTTTATCATTGACTGATATAAATAAATATATATATATATAGTCTAACAAAGTTCTTTCGTTGCACATCTGCAACATCACCAGTGATACTATTATCATGTTCCCTCCTATTGTATTGCATTATAATGTTTACGCCATTTTTATTTTATTTATTTTATATATATATTTATTTTGTATATATATATATACAGGGTGTCCCAATATATATATATACACACATACATATATATATATATATATATATATATATATATATATATATATAGTAATAATAATAAATTTGAAGACTAAAATCCAAAGAGGGTTCGATAAGGATAAATATATATCAGATATATAAGAACCGTAGAGGAAATATTTATTAAAATAACAGATTAAAGTTTAAGCAAAGAATCGCTGCTTAAGGGTGAAAGCACCGATTCTTTGCTTAAACTTTAATCTGTTATTTTAATATATATATATATATATATATAGGTATGTGTGTGTATGTATATATGTGTATATATATATATATGTGTGTATGTGTATATATGTATATATATATATATATATGTATATATATATATATATATATATATATATATATATATATATATATATATGTGTGTGTGTATATGTATGTAGAAGTTCTATTTAAATTGTTGGGATACAACAAGCAAATATTTTTATAACTGATATAAAGCACTAAACAAATTATTGGAGTAAAAATACGATATATTAACAAATGGAAACTATATTTATAAAACCATATTTATTTCATTATATTTATTTCAAGGACACCAAGTTAAATTATGGTGTGCTTCCATCAGATAAAATATAATATAGATCAGTTTTATAAATAAATATTGACATACCCTTAAAGAATGCGACCGTTTCTGTTGGAAGCTCCCGGATAGTCAGAAACGGTCGCATTGTTTAAGGGTATGTCAATATTTATTTTTAAAACTGATCTATATTATATTTTATCTGATGAAAGCACACCATAATTTAACTTGGTGTCCTTGAAATAAATATAATGAAATAAATATGGTTTTATAAATATAGTTTCCATTTGTTAATATATCGTATGTATATGTATGTGGTGTATGTGGTGTGTGTGGTGTGTGTGGTGTGTGGTGTGTGTATGTGGTGTGTGTGGTGTGGTGTGTGTATGTGGTGTATGTGGTGTATGTGGTGTGTGTGGTGTGTGTGGTGTGTGGTGTGTGTATGTGGTGTGTGTGGTGTGTGTGGTGTGGTGTGTGTATGTGGTGTGTGTGGTGTGTGTGGTGTGGTGTGTGTATGTGCTGTATGTGGTGTGTGTGGTGTGTGTATGTGGTGTATGTGGTGTGTGCGATTGTGTGCGTGTCAGAGTCTATCAGTCTCCTCCTCTCATATATATATATATACATACACACACACACGCATATATATATACACATATATATATATATATGTGTGTGGGGTGTATGAGAGGAGGAGACTGATAGACACTGACACGCACACAATCGCACACACCACATACACCACATACACACACCACACACACCACACACACCACATACAGCACATACACACACCACACCACACACACCACACACACACCACATACACCACATACACACATCACACCACACACACCACACACACCACACACAAACCACATACACACACCACACACACCACACACACCACATACACCACACCACACACAACACACACAAACCACATACACACACCACACACACACCACACACACCACACACACCACATACACACACCACACACACCACATACACACACCACACAAACCACATACACACACACACCACACATACACACACCACATACACCACACACACCACATACATACACCACACACACCACACACACCACACACACCACACCACACCACACACACCACACACACCACACCACACCACACACACCACACCATACACACCACATACACCACACACACCACACACAACACACCACACCACATACACACACCACACACAAACCACATACACACACCACACACACACCACACACACCACATACACCACACACACCACATACACCACATACACACACCACACCACACACACCACACACACCACATACACCACATACACCACATACACCACACACCACACAAACCACATACACACACCACAAACCACATACACACACCACACCACACACACCACACACACCACACACACCACACAAACCACATACACACACCACAAACCACATACACACACCACACCACACACACCACACACACCACATACACACACCACACCACACACACCACATACACCACATACACACACCACACACACCACATACACACACCACACACACCACACCACATACACACACCACACACCACACACCACACCACATTAGTGAGGAGGTAGTAATACAGTTGGTTATGATAATGGTACAATGAATTTCTAGTGACATTCTATTCACAGAACAATGGTTTTACCAAAATGTCAGTTTTATTCTTGGATGGGCGGCGGCGGCGGTGGTGTCGCTGGTGGTGGTGGGGGTTGTTGATGCGGTGGTGGTGGTTGTTGATGTTGTGGTGATGGTGGCGGCGGCGGCGGTGGTTGTTTATGTGTGTGGGGGCGAGCTTATATTTACGTTCTTTCTCTTATAATGTCTGTGCTAGAAGGCGGTGGATTGGCAGTATCGGTAGAGGGTCAGACGCCCGCCATGCTTTGCAGCATAGAGTTGCGGCCCTTTATGATCTGAGTTCAAATCCCGCCAAGGTTAACTTTGCCTTTCAGCCATACTGGGTCGATAAAATAAAGTACCAGTCACGCACTGGAGTCGATTTAATCGACTTTCCCCTCCCCTAAAATTGCTGGCCTTCTGCCTATTTAATAAGGCGAAGAATTGCCAGAGTCGTTAGAACCTCAAATGAAATGTTCTGTGATATTTGTTCTGACTCTCTGCTCTCTGAGTTCAAATCCCGCCCAGGTCATCTTTGCCTTTAATCGTTTAGATGTCGATATAAAAAAAAGTACCAACCAAGTACTGGCATAAATTTTCCCTCTATATTCCTTTCTCTTATCCTCTCTCTCTCTCTCTCTCTCTCTCCTAATCTCTCTCTCAATATCTCTCTCTCTCCCACTCTCTCTCTCTCTCTCTCTCTCAAGAAGACATCTGTTGTCTTCAAACATGGAGGGAAGATGGGCTCCGCCAGGTTTAAAAATGCGCTATTCTCTCTCTCTCTCTCTCTATCTATCTATCTATCTATCTATCTATCTCTCTATCTCTCTATCTCTCTCTCTCTCTCTCTATCTTTCTATCTATCTATCTGAAAAAGAAATCGGCTGTGTTTCGGATTAGACGAGGGTCAGAAATGTGGATATTCTCGGTGTATTAGACGAGGGTCACAAATATGTATATTCTCGGTGTATTAGACGAGGGTTACAAATGTGGATATTCTCGGTGTATTAGACGGGTGTCCGAAATGTGGATATCCTCGGTGTATTAGACGAGGGTCACAAATGTGGATATTCTCGGTGTATTAGACGAGGGTTACAAATGTGGATATTCTCGGTGTATTAGACGGGTGTCCGAAATGTGGATATCCTCGGTGTATTAGACGAGGGTCACAAATGTGGATATTCTCGGTGTATTAGACGAGGGTTACAAATGTGGATATTCTGGGTGTATTAGACGGGGGTCCGAAATGTGGATATCCTCGGTGTATTAGACTAGGGTCACAAAGGGGTATATTATCGGTGTATTAGGCGAGGGTCACACTAGTGTATATTCTCCGTGTATTTAGGCGAGGGTCACGCATTCATCAAGGGTGGTAAATATTCTTTATAATAATTCTGTTTATGCAATATTATATAATCTCCACAACTCCTCTCTCTCCCTCTCTCCCTCTCTCTCTCTATCTAGCCAACTATTTCTATGTCTTCCCTCCCCTTTCTCTCCCCCACTGCCGCCACACCTCTCACACTAAAATCTCTCCATCTTTCCTTATCCATAAGTAAACCCAACAAACTAACATTTACTTTAAATACCGAGCTCTTACAAGAAACAGTCGATTTATTAGAGATTGTTAGCTAAGGTTTACACTGTATTACACCTGACAACTCTTCTGTCGTCTGCTCACAAAACGTTTTCACTTTTATTCCTGGCGTCTAACAACAATTGCTTTCTGTACGTTGTTGTTTACGTATTTTGTAAATGGAGGGGGGTCGTTTCTTTTTAATTTTTGCGGAATGGGGTCGTTTATTTTTATTTTTTGCAGGGTGAGATCGTTTTTTTTTTTTTTTGCGGGTTGGGGTCGTTTCTTTTTATTCTTTTGCGGGGAGAGGTCGTTTTTTTTTTTTTTCGTGAGGGGGAGTGGGCGTTTCTTTTCGTTTTTTTTTTTGCGGGTTTTTTTTTTTTGCTGCAAGGGGTCGCTTCTTTTGGGGTGTTTTGCGGGGTGGGGGACTTTCTTTTCGTTTTTTGCTGGAAGGGGTGGGGGGTTTTCGATTTCTTTCCGTGAGAAGTCGTTTCTTTTCGTTTACTTGGGGTGGAGGCTTTCTTTTCGATTTTTTTTTCTATTATCTCGTATCCACTAATAAGAGAATCTTGTAATCAATGTTGTTTGTTTATCATTATTCTACATACATGTTTTCTATGAGATGGACCTCAGTCGGTTTCGACGATGAGTGTCCCAGTTGTTCGACCAATGGAACAGCATGCTCAGGAAATTAACGTATAATTCTCAGGGAGATTCTGCCTGACACTGTGCACGAAAAGGCTAACCTTTTGAAATATGACTACTATCCATGTGACGGGATTCCAAACAGTTTCTGTCTGCCAAATTTCATTTGCAAAGCATGGGTCGATCCGATGCAAAGTTAAATGACACACTTACTTAAAATACCTCGCACTAGGATTTTAACCCGGAACCTAATAATTACAGTGTGAATTTATTACGCATTCGTCCATGCGGCATCCATATATTTCTCTCTCTAGATATATATATATATATATTATATATATATATAATATATATATTTATTATTTTTCAAGAAATCAATCGACAAGATCCCAGACCTCATTTGCTTACCGACTGGAGTGAGACTTGTCAAATCGGACCAAGGAAAGATTGTTTCCGTGGGTCTTCTTATTGCTGATACTATCTACCAGTCACAACTCCTGACAACGTGAAATAAAATATCTTGCTCAAGAACGAGAACATTAGGCATCACCCGGTCCGGGAACCGGAAATCGAACTCACAACCTCACGATTGCCATTTCCAATCCAATTCTCTAACCACTAAGTCACTCGTCTTCACACACACTTAATGATATATATATATATATATATATATACAGATATCCACGGTAAGTTGTGGGGTCTATTCTGCATGAAGAACCCAATGTAATCCATATGTTGAAAATGCTGTAGGTTAAAAGGTTGTATTATTATTATTATCATCACCTAGAAACGATCAGTGAAGTATATCTCTAATGACTTTATTTTTTATTTCATTGTTTTAACGTATATATATATATACACACACACAAATATATATATATATATGTTTGTGTATATATATAAATATATACAAACATATATGTATAGCAATTTTCTGCTCCTCCTAACTATATATATTAGACTCGTCCAAATTGTAACAATAAACTGTTCTACCAGATGAGATGATATAAAAATCTAATGATTAACTGTAGCAGAAGACATCAGTTGCTAATACGTTTGAGTTAACATGGCTGAGAAAGACCCACGTCGTGGATTATGGAAGAAGTACAAATCCCGAAATCCCCAAAAGAATTCAATTACGATTGAGGTACCTTTGGATCTACTTGATGCTGTTTTATCGTCTCTACTAGAAATACTTCTTAACTCGAGGTCTGAAGGTAAACGCATCTCAGCTGAAAATGCCGGCGGCTCAAAATCCTTGAAAAGAGTTACTGTTCAGAAGAAAATGCACCCCACTGATTTTGCCTACGTTGTCATTGCTAACCAAGATCTATCTAATCATCTACGAAACATTGCCAACGAGTTTAAGGGTCACTTCGGCATGGGAAGAGCTATTACTGAAGATGATATATATCTAAACTTTTTCCATTACGTTAAATGCGATGAGGAAAAAATCTTGCACGTTTGGGAAACTTGGAAAATTAAAGTGATCCTAAATTCTGAAAAGACTTATACGGAAATTGAAAGAAACTTAAGAGCGGCATCGTTGTATAT
>OZ024756.1:20377969-20387969 GCA_964016885.1 Eledone cirrhosa
TGGTGCTGCTGCTAGAGGTGGTGCTGCTGCTAGAGGTGGTGGTGGTGCTGCTAGAGGTGGTGGTGGTGCTGCTAGAGGTGGTGGTGGTGCTGCTGCTAGAGGTGGTGGTGGTGCTGCTGCTAGAGGTGGTGCTGCTACTAGAGGTGGTGCTGCTGCTAGAGGTGGTGCTGCTGCTAGAGGTGGTGCTGCTGCTAGAGGTGGTGGTGCTGCTAGAGGTGGTGGTGGTGCTAGTCGTGGTGGTGGTGGGGATGTTTGACAGAATGTTTAGAAACACAGTGATTAATGTGTACAATATAAATAATGGAGGGAAGGGTGTTGTTTGATGTGGGGGGGGGGATACTAGATCGATACATACATACACATATATATGTATATATATATATACATATATATACACAAGCAGACACATATATACATACACATATACATATGTATACAGGCAGACACATATATACATACACATAGAAATATATAGATATACAGGCAGACACACACACACACACATATATATATATATATATATATATATATATATACGCAGGCAAACACAAACATACATACACATATACGTACAGGCAGACACATATATACATACACATAGAAATATATAGATATACAGGCAGACACACACACACACACACACACACACACACACATATATATATATATATATATATATATATATATATATATATATATATATATATATATATATATACAGGCAGGCACATATATACTTACACATTGAAATATATAGATATACAGGCAGACACACACACACACACACACACACATACACACACAGATATATACACAGGCAAACACAAACATACATACACATATATATATATAGGCAGACACATATATACATACACATATACATATATATACAGGCAGACACATATATACAAACATACATACATCCGATCATAAATACATGCATGCATACACACATACACACATATACACATACATACACACATACACACACATACACATACATACATACACACATACACATACATACATACATACATACACACATATACACATACATACACACATATACACATACATACATATTGTAGATTTAAAGAGCAAAGGGTCACACGATTGATTGAGCCCTATTTGCAAGGGAGATAATGGAGTGGTAAAAGGGGACTCTTCATTGGGTGTGTATAATTTGAAAGGGGTCTGATGGGATAAAGAATGTGCTGGAAAGAGTAACATAAGAGGCTGTGTACCCCTCTAAACACACTCCCTCTACATCACATCAAACACTGCTGTGTACTCATCTAAACACCCTCCCTCTACACACATCAAATATAGCTGTGTCCTCTGCTAAACACCCTCCCTTTACATCACATCTAACATAACTGTGTACTCCTATCATTACCCTCCCTTGACACATGTCAAATAGCTGTGTTCTCTTCTAAACACCCTCCCTTTACATCACATCAAACATTGTTGTGTACCCCTCTTAACACCCTCCCTCTACACAGTTCAATCATTGCTGTGTACTCCTCTAAACACACTCCCCTCATCACATCACACATAGCTGTGTTCTCTTCTAAACACCCTCCCTCTACATCACATCAAACATTGTTGTGTACTCATTTAAACACCCTCCCTCTACACAGTTCAATCATTGCTGTGTACTCCTCTAAACACACTCCCCTCATCACATCACACATAGCTGTGTTCTCTTATAAACACCCTCCCTCTACATCACATCAAACATTGTTGTGTACTCATTTAAACACCCTCCCTCTACAAATCAAGCATAACTGTGTACTCCTCTAAACACCCTCCCTATACATCACATCAAACAGCTGTGTTCTCTTCTAAACACCCTCCTCTTGCACACATCAAACATAGCTGTGTACACCTATAAACACCCTCCCTCTACAAACATCAAACATGTGTACTCCTCTAAAAACTCTCCCTCCACACATCACATCACATCAAACATAGCTGTTTACTCGTCTAAACACCCTCCCTCCACATATCACATCAAATATTGCTGTGTACTCCACTAAACACCCTCCCTCCACATATCAAACATTGCTGTGTACTCCACTAAACACCCTCCCTCACCACATCACATCAAACATTGCTGTGTACTCCACTAAACACCCTCCCTCACCACATCACATCAAACATTGCTGTGTACTCCACTAAACACCCTCCCTCCACATATCAAACATTGCTGTGTACTCCACTAAACACCCTCCCTCCACATATCAAACATTGCTGTGTACTCCACTAAACACCCTCCCTCACCACATCACATCAAACATTGCTGTGTACTCCACTAAACACCCTCCCTCCACATCACATCAAACATTGCTGTGTACTCCACTAAACACCCTCCCTCACCACATCACATCAAACATTGCTGTGTACTTCAGTAAACACCCTCCCTCCACATATCAAACATTGCTGTGTACTCATCTAAACACCCTCCCGCTACATATCACATCAAACATGGCTGTTTACTCCACTAAACACCCTCCTTTTGTCGTCCCCTCCCCCACATACTTCTATGATGCCACACATGGATTGCTTTCTAAAGGTTATAACACAATATAGAGAATTAAATACCTCAATATGGCCTCCACTACAGCTATGAATACTACTACTACTAATACCACCACCACTACTACTACAGCTATGAATACTACTACTACTAATACCACCACCACTACTACTACAACTACTACTACTACTACTACTAATACCACCACCACTACTACTACAACTAATACTACTACTACTAATACCACCACCACTACTACTACAACTAATACTACTACTACTAATACCATCACCTCCACTACTACTTGTACCATAACCACCATCACCACAACCACCACCATCAATACTACTACTACCACCACCACCACCACTGCTACTACTAATATTACCACCAACACTATTACTACTACTACCACTACTACCAGCACCATAACCACCACCACCGCTACCAATACTACGACTTCTGCTACTACTAGTAGTAGTAGTAGTAGTAGTACTAGTAGTATTGATGGTGGTGGTTATGGTAACAGTGGTGGTGGTAATATTAGTAGTAGTAGTGGTTGTAGTAGTAGTTCTGGTGGTAATATTAGTGGTGGTAGTGGTGGTTATGATAATAGTAGTAGTGGTGGTAGTAGTAGTAGTGCTGGTGGTTATGGTGGTAGTAGTAGTAGTGGTGGTAGTAGTGCTGGTGGTAATATTAATTGTAGTAGTGGTGATTATGATAGTAGTAGTAGTAGTAGTAGTAGTAGTGGCGGTGGTTATGGTGGTGGTAGTAGTAGTAGTAATAGCAGCAAAAGCAGTAGCAACAATAATACCACTAGCCCTATTCATACAGGGATATATACGTGGAGGTGGGCCTGGATGGAGAGTATACAAGAGTACTCAGCTGATGAGGAGGTGCACCTCCCTCCTCTTCTTGCTCCTCTTCCCCCCATCCTCCTCTTCCTCACACCCCTCCATATCCTCACCACCCCACCCCCCTCTTTAATGTCCAGCTGTTTTCTATGTATGTCTCTATTAATGGTAACATTAATAGATAGCAAGTTTTTTATTAATAAACATCTACTTGTTTAATTATTCTAATTACACACAAATATTTTATTAAGTTCTCATAATAAAACATTATATAGATTTATATATATACACAGGTGTATATATATACACAGGTGTATATATATATATATATATATATATATATATATATATATATATATATATATATACATATGTATATATGTATATATATATATATATATATATATATATATATATATATAATATTATAATGAAATGACAGGAGGCTGGATTTGTGTAAATCCTTGAAAGGTTTATTATACTATGATCATTTCAATGACCGGGTTCCGTATGAATCCGGTGATATCATCAGGTATTCGAAATATAATACGTGAATGTAATAGGTAAAATCCATGGGGCTGAAAATCGAGACCCGAGGGCGACCGCTATTCTGTTCCTTCAACCTCAGCCGGTCGCCCTGGAGTGACGTCACTCGCCCACGTCACTCCAGGGCGACCGGCTGAGGTTGAAGGAACAGAATAGCGGTCGCCCTCGGGTCTCGATTTTCAGCCCCATGGATTTTACCTATTACATTCACGTATTATATTTCGAATACCTGATGATATCACCGGATTCATACGGAACCCGGTCATTAAAATGATCATAGTATAATAAACCTTTCAAGGATTTACACAAATCCAGCCTCCTGTCATTTCATTATAATATTTAACTCCGTAATAGCACCACCAACTACAAAAACAAAGACGGTTGAACTGCTTTACGTTGAGTACTCTCTATATTATTGCATTACGATTGACCATACGGAATAGACCAGCTCTATACAGTGGTGAACCTCAAACCTGAATAAATATATATATATATATATATACATATACACACAGGTGTATATATATACACAGGTGTATATATATATATATATATATATATATATATATATATATATATATATATAAAGCAGATGTAAAGTGATGATATATATATCCATGTATATATATATATATGTATGTATGTCAAATTGTTCTTCAGCGCTATTAGTAACTTGTGACCCAGCAGTTCAACCTGTGCATGGTCAGGTCGTCAGCAACTAAACTGGCAACCCCACCAAGCTTGCTTAGTGAGGAGGATGATACTTGGATACTCTGCAGGATGAAGAACAAAACCCGTCAAAGAGCTGAGAAACTCAGGAGAGTCAACGGCCATCCAATAAAGTTTTTATTTTCAGGAGCAAGAGACTCCTAGTCTTCATTAAGACATCTCCCTAGGAGAAAGTCACTCTGATGTAAAACCTGCGATTATATAGAGATGGAACTAGCTGTTGAAACGGCAGGAGTTCAGCTGTTGGGGCCTTGACTCTTTATAATATAACCATACTCTACTACCCCAAATATTGAGTACTCTGTTGGGTAGTGATCTAACCAGTTTCAAACTGAATCCATCCTGATTTATATATATATATGTGTATATATATATATATATATATATATATATATAGAGAGAGAGAGAGAGAGAGAGAGAGAGAGAGAGAGAGAGAGAGAGATGAGATTCTACAGGACTAGAACTGTTTCATTCTTACTCTGCAATGTATTGAGTACCTTACTTACTGTGGTTACCTCCGACTCAACCCGGAATAACGTATATATATATATATATATATATATATTCCTGAATTTTATGGCATGCTACAACAAACAATTTTAAGCTTTCTGAAGATATGTAATAAATAATTAAGTATTGCATATGATTGAACATTATATATTGTAGTCAGCATATGTAGACTATTATGATAGACACAGAAACATATGTTAAAGTCAATAAATTCTTACTCTCCTTTCTCATCGAAGTCTATATTTTTCTTGGTGCAATACTTGCTTATATATACATTTAATATAGAAATGGCTTCTACAGGATTAGACCTGTTTCATTCGAAGGGAATCATCAGGAAAGCTGGGATACACACATATTTATATATATGTACCGATTGTGTTGTTATTTCTGTTTACCTTTTACTTACACGCACGCATGCACGCATACACACACACACACACACACACACATGACATCTACAGGGCTAAAACTGTTTCATTCATATGAAATATTTAGACATTCCTGATGATTTCATATGAATGAAACAGTTCTAGTCTTATAGAAGTCATTTCTATATATAATAAAGATGCCTATACTCTACCAATGTAGTTAGTATTTTTTTGGTTATAGTTACCCCCAACACAACTCATAAATCTACAACATACACACATATATATATATATATTTATATATATATATATGGTGGCTGCCAACTCGTTTTCGAGTAGGACCACTACTTTATATCCATGTAGGAGAACCACTACCGATGCGCTGAATGAGTGTGACTTTTTAGTCCAGCCAGAGACTTGAAAACTCTGGTACAAACACTACACTTGTGACAATTATTGACACATAGTGCTGGGCCCATGGTACCATGTGATGATAAGTGCAGAGAGATCTCCAGATATAAAGCAATGCCTGTGCCGTGAAGCTTTTATAGTGAGCAAAGGCACACATACATACATACATACATACATACATACATACATACATACATACATACATACATACATACATACATACATCATCATCATCATCGTTTAACGCCTATTGTCCCACTTGAGGCAAGATTGGTTGTCTTGCTCAGGACTGTCTGGCGGGTTTTCTACGGCTGGATGCCCTTCCTAACACCAACCACGTTTACAGTGTGGACTGGGAGGTTTTTACTGTGTTACCTACACGGCCACATTACAGCGTGGACTGTGTGTTTTATTGTCGTGACACCTACACGACCTCATTTATTTAGGACTGGATGTTGTGGTACCAACATAGCTTTAAATCAAAAGGGGTGGTGTGGATGTGGTGGGGGTAGTGGGACGGGGGTGTATTTTTGTTAAGAGGTGCCTACTGACTGTAGGTTTCGCTTTGTACTTAGGCAAGGCGGGTCTTCTGTATTACTACGTAGCGCCAAAGATCTCGGTCGAGTGACATTGTCTTGGAGAGGTGTAAGTGTGTGAGGTCGATTTTATCAAGTCATCCCAGGTTTTTCTGGGTCTGCCTACTCTGTAGCTACCGTCTATTTTGATCGCCCTGCACTTTTTTATATAGCTATCATCTTTCATGCGCATCACGTGACCATACCAACGTATCTTCTCTCGAGTAAACAGCATCTGATCCCTCTTATTCCTAATTTCTCACTTAGTTCATTTATGCTTTGCCGTTCGCGTATATTACACATCCAGCGGAGCATACAAGCTTCGTTCCTCTCCAGTCTGCGTAGATCCTCTGCACACAAGGCCCATGTCTCACTGCTATGTAACATCACTGTTCGTATGCAGGCATCATACAGCCTGCCTTTTATTTTTAGAGAGAAACCTTTAGTGGCCAATAGTGGTATAAGCTCTCTGAACTTTTTCCATCCCGTTCGGACTCTAGCTACAGTACTTTCAGAGCACCCTCCACCACTGCTGATTTTGTCACCCAAGTAACGGAAGGTGTCCACTATTTCTATAGAACCATATATATATATATATATATATATGTATGTATGTGGTTGACAGCTGAGAGAAAGAAGTACTTAATACTGAAGTAGAGTTTCAATATTCATTTATATTAAGACTAAAATATATATAGATAGATAGGTAGATAGATAGATATGTATATATGTACACGCACACACATGTATATATGTGCACACACACATATATATACATACATATATATGTGTACACATACATATAGTGAGGAAGAGAGAGGTGGGAAACAACAAAATGAGAAATACCACAAAGTCAAGTTAACGCCAAAATGTCTGAAAATGCTATTAAATAGCATTTAAAGACCCTTTATTCTTTCAATACTCATAAATATTATGCAAACAAATTAAAATAAATAGAAAAATACAGGAAAAAAATTTTAATATTTTATTTTATTTTACAGAATTTAATATTGAAATTTTTTTTGTTTTCTGTTCAAAATGAGAACATCTAAATATGACAATTGTTACTCAACTTGTCCTTAGAAAAATTTGAGTGTTTTGTTTTAAATTTGGGGGTGGGAGTATAGAGAATGGTTCATTCCCTTTGTTTAAAATTGTTTAAAATTTCTTCCCCAAAAATGTCCCCCAAAAAATCATTCTTATTAAATGAAATTAAGTAAACAAATTAAATGAAGTCATTTTCTTTTTTTGTTTTATTTATCGATCGACAAGATCCCAGACTGCATTTGTTTACTGAAGGGAGTGGAATTTGTCAAATCTGACCAAGGAAAGGAAATAATGTTTCCATTGGTCTTTTCCATTTGCTGATACTATCTACCAGTTGCAACTCCAGGCAGAAATATATATATATATATAAGGTATACATTGAAGTTGTAGCTGTTGCACAGCAAGTACTATATATATATATATATATATATATGAATGGAATCGATTTATAAGATCGAAGACCTTCATTCACTTATGAAATGGGGTAGAACTCATCAAATCGGACTAAGGAAACAAAACAATGTTTCCATTGGTCTTTCCATTGCTGATACAATCTATCATCTACCAGTGACAACTCCTGGCAGAAAGAGGCAACATGAAATAAATTATCTTGCTCAAGTATCTTGCTAAAGTATCTTGCTCAAGGACATAATGCATCAACTGGTCTCATTGAGAAATCGAACTTGCAACCTCACAATTGCAAATTCAATTCTCTCACCACTAAGCCATGCTGCACCTTTACAAAATGAAGTCATATTTTTTATCTAAATAACAAACAAACAAATAACAAGGAGCTTAATTATTCAATTAATTAATTATTCTTTTTTTTAAACTCCAAAAACAAACAATAAATTAAAACTTCATCAATAAAATCTAAATTAAAAATAATTCTTGTCCCAGGTAAATTTTATGATGCTGGAACAATATTTAACAAATTTTTTATAATTCTTTTCAATTTTTTTTCATTTTTTTTTTCAATTCAAAGGCAACAAATTTTTTATTTATTTATTTGTATATATATTTTTATATATATGTAATATATCTTTCCATTTTTTTTTTTTTTCCGTTTTTCTGGAAAATTAAATTGGAAAGTGTTGTAAAAATAGAAAAACCATAGAGGTATATTTTATCTGACATATATTTCAGATTTCTGTTATAAAATTGTGCTTTTCTTCAAATTTAAAAAGAAAAAAAAGATAAGATGTGGTTACATCTAAAGTATAAATATTTACTGAACACTTTTGTTCTGTTTTGTTTTTTTTATGTTTTTTTTTGTCCTTCCAAGAAAACCCTGCTTTTAGCAGTTTCAATATTTTTTTGTTGTTGTTTTTAATCACTTTAGTCCAAAGGAAGGGCAACACCCATGACCCTTTTCGGGGCTTATAATACTGTGGTGGGAGGGAAAAGGGGAAAGAGAGGAAGGTGTCCTCAAACCAGAGGCCTAACCTGAATACTTGCAACAGAATAGACTCTGCGAAAGGCACCCAAATGTGCCAGACAAGGGTGTTTACCCAAGTAGGCAAGGTGTTAACCCAAGTAGGCAAGGGCAAGATTTGAACTCAGAACGCAAAGAGCTGTGAAACAAATACTTAATTACATCCCAGCCAATGCTCTAACAAATCACCCTCAATAAATGACTGGTACTTTATTTATCGACCTTTGGAAGGATGAAAGGTAAAGTTGACCTCGGCAGGATTTCAACCCAGAATGCAAGGAGATGGGAAAAATACAGCAAAGTATTTTTGTCCGATACTCAAAGGCTTCTGCCAACTTGCCGCTGATCAATTTTTAAAAACCATAGCAAGCAAATAGAGAAGAAACAAACAAAAACAGAATCATGAAAGAGAAAATGAGGAAAGTCTCTTCTTCTCTTGAACAAAAAATTACCCTTGAAAAAAATCTTAAAAACATAAACACAGGGCTTTGCTTTTTTTTTTTTTGCTTAGTATGTTTAGTACAGAGGTTCTCAAACTTTTTTGGCCACTGCCCCTCCCTGTTCATGGCCACATAATACCCTCAGCACACCCCAACCCTATTTCCAGAGAGACCTGCCTACATGCAAATTGTAAATGATATATAATAAATACTATAATATATACTATGTCTAAATAAATATGATATATTTTTTTTATTTTACTATATTTATATATATATATGTATCATTTGATATTTAATATACTATTATATCATCTCTACCCCTAACCCTTAGGCCCCAGCTCCACCCCAGGGGACAGTAGCACTCGCTTTGAGAACCTCTGGTTTAGTACATAGTTCATTTGTAGAATCAGAATATTTTTAGATAAAAATAATTTTGTGTGTGTGTGTGCTTTATTTTGACATTCGTCTCAATGACTCCCAGCTTCCTCCATACACAAAAAAAAAATATGAAAAAAAACAACAAATAGTAATAATTACAGTTAA
>OZ024756.1:20390469-20395469 GCA_964016885.1 Eledone cirrhosa
TCTCTCTCCCTTTTACATCTATTTTCTTCCAACAGTTTAATTTAAATAAACCATTGTTTTTTTTCAATTTTTCCGACACTCATTTGCATACTCACTCACAAATTTGTATCAGCGAATTTCAACCATTGAGGTTGTCTTTTTTCCGGGTATGTCAATATTTATTTATAAAACAAATCTGTATTTTATCTGATGAAAGCACACCATAATTTACCTTGGCCGCCCTTGAAATATATATAATAAAATAATTATGGTTTTATAAATATAGTTTCCATTTATTAATATATTGTATATATATATATATATATATACAATATATATACAATATATATATATATATACAATGTATATATATATATATATATCATCATTGTTTCGGAGGGTTAATCATATTGTCATATTGACTGATCTAAAGCAGTTATATAACTAAATACTATCAGACATCATATATAGGTTCGATCAGACCGTCTTCTTCTGTATCTAAAGGATAGACTCGACACACAACACATACAAACACACAACACATACACATACAAACACGCAACACAACACATACAAACACACCACACATACACATACAAACACACAACACTTACACATACAAACACACAACACAACACATACAAACACAACACATACACATACAAACACACAACACAACACATACAAACACACCACACATACACATACAAACACACAACACTTACACATACAAACACACAACACAACACATACAAACACACCAATCATACACATACAAACACACAACACTTACACATACAAACACACAACACAACACATACAAACACACCACACATACACATACAAACACACAACACAACACATACAAACACACAACACATACACATACAAACACACAACACATACAAACACACAACACTTACACATACAAACACACAACACAACACATACAAACACACCACACATACACATACAAACACACCACACATACACATACAAACACACAACACAACACATACAAACACACAACACATACACATACAAACACACAACACATACAAACACACAACACATACACATACAAACACAAAACATAACACATACAAACACACCACACATACACATACAAACACACAACACTTACACATACAAACACAACACAACACATACAAACACAACACAACACATACAAACATACAACACAACACATACAAACATACACACATCCTTGACAACAACCTACCATCCTAGAAAAGGATACACTGGGCAATGTGGTCTTGGTAACACTGGACAAAGAAAACTATGTAATACAGCTGGTATACCTTTGACTATAGTCTAGGGCAGGGGTGTGCAACAGGCAGCCCGTGGGCCACAATCTGGACCGCCAGACCAGTCAGAGTGGCCTGCGATGACCATTTTTAATTTGTATCTTGTAGACTTATTTAGAATATTTTTCGTAACCGTACTACAATTTTCTGTTAGTTGACCTATACTAAAGGGCTTCACTGATAGGGTTATGTGTGTTATAGTTTCCCAGTTGACCTATACTAAAGGGCTTCACTGATAGGGTTATGTGTGTTATAGTTTCCCAGTTGACCTATACTAAAGGGCTTCACTGATAGGGTTATGTGTGTTATAGTTTCCCAGTTGACCTATAGTAAAGGGCTTCACTGATAGGGTTATGTGTGTTATAGTTTCCCAGTTGACCTATACTAAAGGGCTTCACTGATAGGGTTATGTGTGTTATAGTTTCCCAGTTGACCTATACTAAAGGGCTTCACTGATAGGGTTATGTGTGTTATAGTTTCCCAGTTGACCTATACTAAAGGGCTTCACTGATAGGGTTATGTGTGTTATAGTTTCCCAGTTGACCTATAGTAAAGGGCTTCACTGATAGGGTTATGTGTGTTATAGTTTCCCAGTTGACCTATACTAAAGGGCTTCACTGATAGGGTTATGTGTGTTATAGTTTCCCAGTTGACCTACACTAAAGGGCTTCACTGATAGGGTTATGTGTGTTATAATTTCCCAGTTGACCTATAGTAAAGGGCTTCACTGATAGGGTTGTGTGTGTTATAGTTTCCCAGTTGACCTATACTAAAGGGCTTCACTGATAGGGTTATATGTGTTATAATTTCCCAGTTGACCTATACTAAAGGGCTTCACTGATAGGGTTATATGTGTTATAATTTCCCAGTTGACCTATAGTAAAGGGCTTCACTGATAGGGTTGTGTGTGTTATAGTTTCCCAGTTCCATGTTATGGAAAGAAGTTGTGGTGAATATTTGGAATAGTGCTTAATAAATATTAATGGCCCTAATAGTTGTTCCAATGTTCAAAAGTGGCCCACCAATGGAATATGTTGCACACCTTTGGTCTAAGGGTTGACCTGAGGTTAACCAACAACCACTGAACCCAACCATGCATCTGCCCTTGAAAAATGACTTAACTCTTTATGTCCTGTACCACATGAAACCGCATTATCAGTTCATTCTTGAAAAGAACAAAACAGCCCTATAACCTACATCACATTAAAAACTGAAATCTTTACTCTTATACTACAAATTGTTCCACAATGATCTGTCCACTACTAAAGTTAGTATAACCCTTTAGCATTTAAACCGGCCAAATCCGGCCAGAATTCTCTCACCTCTATCTGTTCAAAAGAGTGTGGGGTGGATCTCGTCAAATCAGACCAAGGAAACAATGTTTCCATTGGTCTTTCCATTGCTGATACTATCTACCAGTTGAAACTCCTGGCAAAAATGAAAAATATAAAACAGCATCATGACTACATCACATTAAATTTGAGTCTTTAGTCTAATGCTACAAGGGTCTGAATTAACAATACTAAATCTTTACAGGAGGTTAAGAGATAATACTACAAATATTCACAACAATCTGTCCACTAATAAACATTTGAATTAACAAACCAATTTTCACTAGTTGGCACGGAATGTTCTTTCGTGGCATCCCTGTGTGCCCCAGGGACTGTTCACCATGCCACTTAGGGAACTGATGATGTGCCATGTATGCTCATTCAAGCTGAGTACCTAGCCTGTCTCAGTTCAAAGACTAACCTACATGGTGAAGAGCCACATCCTACATGAGGTGGCTCTGATATGGCTATCATCGGATAGTCTAGCAGAACAGGTCGAATCTAGAGGAGGAATAAACTTCGATAAACATCCTGCTTGTCTCACAGTAAGAGCCACATCTTCATAGGAAGAGCCACATCCTACATGAGGTTCCTCTGATATGGCTATCATAGGATAGTCTAGCAGAACAGGTCGGATCTAGAGCAGTAAGCTTCGATAATAATCCTGCTTGTCTCATGCAACGATCATCAGTTTTATTAGATGACCTCAGTGCCGTGAACACCAGTAGCTTTGCAGATGATCGACTACTAATTCAACAATGGGTTGGCACAACTTCTCCAGTTAGTGGAGAAATCTATGAGTATGCAGGTGTGATGAGCTACATATATTCTAGTCATTAGAAAAGATACTATAAACATTTGAATTAACAAACTAATTTTCAGCTATTTTCTACTAAATCTTTACAGGATGTTAAGAGATAATATGCAAATATTCGCAACAATCTGTCCATTAGTAAAGATACTATAAACATTTGAATTAACAAAGCAATATTTGGATATTTTCTACTAAATCTTTACGCGAGGAGTGGGATAAGATTTAATATCTGTAGCAGGAAGTGGTTATTTAATGTGGTCCCATATGAAAATGAGATGTGAATTCCTATTGGGGTGATGTCCCATTTCTTTTTTTAGAGTGTGTGTGTATGTGAAAGAAGGGTTTGCAGAGAAAAAGGGTACAAAATTAGGGTTCGTAAGAGGTTCAGTTATTTATTTATTTATTTTGTGCATTTTAAACATTTTCCGAATAGTTGCAATGTTCCTTATGAAAGTCAATCATTATCGTATTTTTTCCCATGGTCCCCCCACCCCCACCCTTCCGATAAAGATTTGGTGTTCTGTGGGGTGAGATAGGGGGGGGGGGTCACATGAAGGGGCCAGCTGGGAAATAACTGATTTCCAAGGAGAGGCTGGAACAAAACAAACAATGCACAGCTAAAACTGTGTTTGTGTGTGTGTGTGTGTGAGAGTGTGTGTGTGTTTATGTGTGTAGGGAGAGAGAAGGGGGATAAGTTAATATATCAAATATCAAATAAGAATAATATAATAAAAAATATACCCCACACCACCAACAGCACCACCAACAACACCACCAACACCAACAACAACACTACCAACACCCCCATCACCAACATCAACAATAAAACTACCAACACCACCAACAACACTACCAACACCACCACCACCAACAACACCACTACCAACAACACCACTACCAACACCACCAACAACAACACCACCAACACCACCAACACCACCACCAACAACAACAACACCACCACCACCACTATTAACAGCAAAACCACTAACACCAACACTTCCATCAACAATAGAGATAGAGGTATATATTTAGAGAGAGAGAGAGAAACATATATATATATATATATATATATATATATATATGTTTCTCTCTCTCTCTCTCTCTATATATATATATATATATATATATATATATATATAGAGAGAGAGAGAGAGAGAGAGAGAGAGAGAGAGAGAGAGATTTAAAATAGAAAATACTGAAATATCAAATATAACATAAACTTTTGTTGACAAAATTGCACCATTTATCTTGTAGAGACTATGGTTTAGTTATCACTACTACTACTACCCTCACCTTTAACACAACCACCACCACTACTACTACTACTACTACCAACACTACCATAAGCACTGCTAACTCCACTACTACTACTACCACAACCACTAAGCCACCACTACTACTACTGCCAACACTAACCCCACCACTAACGTCACCACCACTAACCCCACCACCACTAATTCTACTACTACTACCACCAACACTAACGCCATCCACCACTACCACCCCCACCACTACTACACCCACCACTAACCCTACTACTACTAC
>OZ024756.1:20400469-20405469 GCA_964016885.1 Eledone cirrhosa
GTTGGGTTTTGGTGATTTAAAGGATTATAAAGGTTTAAAGATAGAGTAAAAGTATATTCGAACAGAAAGAAGTGGAAGCTTCTTATGATATCAACCAAGTATTTAATCAGGAAACCCAGGGGTAGATCCCTTCATCTTGAGAAAAATGGTTTGGTAACATCCATGAGCTCAGCTGGTCTCGTTGGGAATCCAGCTGGATCAATTGGAGACTGTTGCTTCTGACAGGACCTGTTGGGGGAAGTGTTTGAGTATCCTGCTCCCACAACCCTCCTAAGAATAAGTGGGCAAAGAAGAAGACTAAAAATATTTACACTTCAATGTTGGTTCCATAATGTAAAGCTGCCAGATTGGGGCCATTTTTGAAGTGGGCCCATACCAAAACAAAAAAAAAAAAAAAAAAAATTCAGAGGCAGTCTGATTCAAAGGACCAAATACTCTTTGATAAATCAAAGCTGCCAAACAAGGGTACAGTTGCTGGTTGGTATCTGCAAGTGAAATATATCATACACTACCAGTTCTCACATCTAAGTGAAACCTTTTCAAAAATAGAGTATTGTAAGAAATTAGACACAAAAATGAATGTGCTGGTGACATGACAAAAAGCACCTAGCCAACCCTGTAAAGTGGTTGTATTGGTGACATGATAAAAAGTGCCCTGTCCACCCTGTAAAGGGGTCATGTTGGTGATACAACAAAAAACATTCTGTCCACCCTGTAAAGTAGTTGAGTTGGTGACATGGCAAAAGCACCTAGTCCACCCTGTAAAGAGGTAGTGTTGGTGATACAACAAAAGAACCCAGTACACCCTGTAAAGTGGTCATGTTGGTGATATGACAAAAGCACCCACTCCACCCTGTAAAGTGGTAGTGTTGATGACACAACAAAAAGCACCCAGTCCACCCTGTAAAGTCGTCATGTCTGTGACATGAGAAAAATTACTCAAACTAACCCGCCAGTTGGTCATTTTGGTGCCATGACAAAATACACCCAGTCCACTCTGTAAATGTGGTTGACATTAGGTTGGACATCCAGCCGTAGAAACCAAGCCAGAAACAGTTCTATGTTAGCGTGGAAAAATGGATGTTAGACGGTGATGATATTGATGATGATGAACCAAAAGCTGCAATGCTTGTGTCCAGTATTGGTCGATCAAATTCTTCTCCGTGATAATACCCTGAATGTATGTCTCACAAATACTTCTGTAGAATTGGAATGCGTTGAGCTACAAAACTTTACTTCAGTTCTTTAACCTTTAACCCTTTAGCATTTAAACTGGCCATATCCGGCCAGAATTCTCTTACCTCTTTCTGTTCAAACCGGCTGTAACTGACCACTCATACTTATATTAAGGTATTGTTATCAAAATAAATAATATTGAAATCTCATAGATTTGATATTATGTAAGATAATTATGTGAGATAAAGACTTTATCGCGAAAATACAATAGTATATATAGAGTAACGTAAATGCTAAAGGGTTAAACATTTACATTACTCTATATTTACTATTGTATTTTTGTGATAAAAACTTTATCTTACATAATTATCTCACATAATATCTAATCGACGAGATTTTGATAATATTTGCTTTGAGAACAATACCTTAATGTCAGTATGAGCAGCCAGTTATGGCTAGTTTGAGCAGAAAGAGGTGATAAAATTCTGGCTGGATGTGGCCGGTTTAAATGCTAAAAGGTTAAAACTTAAGCATTTAAATTGGTCGTATCCAGCCAGAATTCTGACACCTCTTTCTGTTCAAACCTGCCGTAACTAGCCACTCATACTTATGTTAAGGTATTGTTCTCAAAATCTCAGTATATATAGAATATAGAGAGAGTAATGTAAATGATAAAGGGTTAACTAGTTTATTAAATAGGCCTCTCTCCATCTGATAACACCCACCCCTCCCTCTTCCCACTCCCCACTCCATTTTTTTTTTTTTCAAAACATCTTGATAACTTCCTGCAACAGCTCAAAATACATCTGAGGAATTTATTGCAAAAACTTCTGTACTCCATAATTATATATATATATATATATATATATATATATATATGAATATGTATATATGTGTGTGTGTGTATGTATATATGTGTGTGTGTTTGTATTATATATATATATATTATATATATATATATATATATATATATATATATAGAGAGAGAGAGAGAGAGAGAGAGAGAGAGAGAGAGAGAGAGAGAGAGAGAGAGAGAATTATTTTTTTTATGACATTTTGAAAACAATATTTTAAATTTCCTGAAAAATTGTGTAATGTTTCCAAATTTTCAAGAGGAAGAATAATAAAAAACTATACGTAACCCCCCCTATATATATATAAAAAGGATGAGAAGAAAAAAGAAGAAAGTAACAAAATATATATTATATATATATATATATACATATATATATATACATATTCTGAAACGATCGACTTTCGTCAAATCGGACCGAGGGAACAATGTTTCCGTTGGTCTTTCCAATTGCTAATACTATCTATCGGTCGCAACTCCAGGTAGAAAGAGCAACGTGAAATAAAGTGTCTTGCTCAAGGACATAACACATCGCCTGGTCCAAGAATCAAATTCACAACCTTACGATTGCGAATCCAATTCTCTAACCACCACTCAGCCACACGCCTTCATATATATATATATATATATATATATATATATATATATATATATATATATATATATATATATATATATATATATGGTGATGTTAATGGATCGTTATGTTATTGTTGTTGGTGGTGGTGGTAGTGGTGGTGTTGTGGTTATTGTAGTGGTAGTGGTGGTGGTGTTGTAGTTGGTATTGGTGATGATGGTGATGGTGATAGTGTTGGTGTAGCTAATCAGTCCACATGAACCAATATATGCACTAGGGCAGGCATGTCAAACATGCAGCCTGCGGGTCACATGCGACCCTTTACAAGGGTTTTAAAGCGCGAGCATGTTTTATCTTTGTAATATAAAATTTAAAAAATTAGTTATAAATGTACACAATTATTTGCCATGTGTGGCCCTCAGACAACACATATGTGACCCATGTGGCCCTCAGACAACACATATGTGACCCATGTGGCCCTCAGACAACACATATGTGACCCATGTGGCCCTCAGACAACACATATGTGACCCATGTGGCCCTCAGACAACACATATGTGACCCATGTGGCCCTCAGACAACACATATGTGACCCATGTGGCTCTCAGACAACACATATGTGACCCATGTGGCCCTCAGACAACACATGTGACCCATGTGGCCCTCAGACAACACATATGTGACCTATGTGGCCCTCAGACAACACATATGTGACTCATGTGGCCCTCCTGGGACCCTCAGTTTGACATGCTTGGACTAGGGTAGTGGAGTTTAGTGTAATGGAGTGTAGTGTAGTAGAGATGTGGTGTAGTGGAGTGTGGTGTAGTGGAGTGTGGTGAAGTGGAGTGTGGTGAAGTGGAGTGTGGTGAAGTGGAGATGTGGTGAAGTGGAGTGTGGTGTAGTGGAGTGTGGTGTAGTGGAGTGTGGTGTAGTGGAGTGTGGTGAAGTGGAGTGTGGTGTAGTGGAGTGTGGTGTAGTGGAGTGTGGTGTAGTGGAGTGTGGTGAAGTGGAGTGTGGTGAAGTGGAGTGTGGTGAAGTGGAGTGTGGTGAAGTGGAGATGTGGTATAGTGAAGGGATGGTATGGTGGAGTGGTGTGCTGTGGTGGAGGTGTGGTGTGGTGTTGTGTTGTGTGGTGTAGTGAAGTGTGGTGTAGTGTGGTGTAGTGTAGTGGTGTGGTGTAGTGTGGTGTAGTGAAGTGTGGTGTAGTGTGGTGTAGTGGAGTGGTGTGGTGTAGTGTGGTGTGGTGCGTGGTGAAGTGGAGATGTGGTATAGTGAAGGGATGGTATGGTGGAGTGGTGTGCTGTGGTGGAGGTGTGGTGTAGTAGAGATATAGTGAAGTGAAGTGGTGTTTTACTTTAAAACAGACAGTAAGGTGTTTCAATTCAGTCTGTTACTTCTATTGTTAAACTAATTTAAATTCTTTAAATTCAGATTTTAAACTCGTTATAAAACTCACATATTTAAAAAATTCTTTTCCCAGAATATTTTGGGATTTTTTGTTGTTTGTATATTGTTGTTGTTGTTGTTGTTGTTGTTGTTTGTATATTGTTGTTGTTGTTGTTGTTGTTGTTTGTATATTGTTGTTGTTGTTGTTGTTGTTGTTGTTGTTTGTAAATTGTTGTTGTTGTTGTTGTTTTAAGGGTGAATATGGGAATATCTAAGTGAGTGTAGGTGGGAGTTATTGGTGGCATTCAGATAGGAAATGGTGCTACTACTATTACTAATACTACAAATATACTAATGTTCCTACTTTTTTGGCACAAGGCGAGCAATAACCCCCAATACATTACTGGTGTTTTATTTTATTGATGCCGTAAGGATGAAAGGCAAAGTTAACCTCGCCGGGATTTGAACCTAGAACATAAAGAGCCATAACTCTATGCTATAATAATTATTTCTACTTTTGGCACAAGGCCAGCAATTATCCCAGTGTATTACTGGTACTTTATTTTATCGACCCTATAAGGATGAAAGGCAAAGCTAACCTCGGCGAGATTTGAACTCAGAACATAAAGGGCCATAACTCTATGCTATAATAATTATAATTGTTTCTACTTTAGACACAAGACCAGCAAATTGAAATGGAGGGGAAAGTTGATTAAATAGAACCCAGTGCATTACTGGTACTTTATTTTATCGACCCCCGTAAGGATAAAAGGCAAAGCTAACCTCAGCGGGATTTGCGCTCAGAATATAAAGGGCCATAACGCTATGCCACAAAAATATTTTCCAGCGCTCTACCGATACTACCAATCCACCACCCTAATAATAATAATAATAATAATAATAATGATGGTAGTTATTATTATGTGGGCCCTAGTGGCCAATAAAGAAATCATTATTGTTGTTGTTATTGTTGTTGTTATTGTTGTTATTATTATTATTGACTTCTTT
>OZ024756.1:20412969-20432969 GCA_964016885.1 Eledone cirrhosa
TATTGCCACTACTAGGACTTGCCAGATACAAGTTTGTTTTTCACAGACTCATAAAAGACAAACTAACAGACGAGAGCAATGACTTTAACAGTTTCATTGACTGTAGAGTTGTTTCAAACCTAATTTATGAGACATATATATGTATATATATATATATACATACACACATATATTATGTATATATATATACATACATTGTATGGAGGCACATGGCTTAGTGGTTAGAGCATTGGCCTTGCAATTGAAAGGTTGTGAGTTCAATTCTCAGACCGGGTGATGTGTTGTTTGCTTGAGCAAGACACTTTATTTCACATTGCTCCAGTTTACTCAGCTGTAGAAATGAGATGATAGGGACTGGGGTCCCTATCATTCCACTGCAAAGTGGTCGTGGAGGTGCGACGGCAAAAAAGCACCCAGCACTCACTGTAAATGAGGTTGGTGTTAGGAAGGGCATCCAGCTGTAGAAATCAAGCCAGAATCAGTTCCCGTCCCACCCTTGCAAGCAGGGAAAAAGCGGACGTAAAATGAAAAAATGGAATACATACATATATATGAAACACAAATTTAAATTTTGAAGACCAACACAATGCGAATGGAGAATGTTAAATTGCCAAGATAACAAAAGAATCTTACCTTAGCAAATTTAACGGTCCCAAACATTATTGTCTTTAACCCTTTAGCATTCACATTACTCTATATATACTATTATATTTTCATGGCTCTACCTCACATAATTATCTCACATAATATCAAATCTATGAGATTTTGAAAGTATTTATTTTGAGAACAATACCTTAACATCAGTTTGAGCGACCAGTTACAGCCAGTTTCAACAGAAAGAGGTAGAGAATTCTGGCCGGTTTTGGCCGGTTTCAACATTAAAGGGTTAAAAACACATTATCAAGGAAGGGAGTAAACCTATAAAGCTTAAAATCGATCAGATAGATTTGTTTGTATGGGAGCAGATTTAAGTGAAATGAAATGAAAAGACGTTAAAATTTCAAACGTGCGTGTTGTGAATGTATGATATATGTATGTGTGTGAGTGAATGTTTGTATGCGAGTGCATAAATATAAGTATATGTGTATATATATATATATATATCAACTCATGTTAGCGTGGAAGGTTGATGTTAAATGATGATGATGATGATGATCATCATCATCATCATCACCGTCTAATGTCTTATTTTTCCACACATGCATGGGTTAGACGGGGTGTCCATGTTAAGAGACAAGTCTGGCCAGTTGGCCATGCCGTACCTTGCTCAAATGGAACTGTATATAACACCAACCACGTTTATAATATATATATATATCTAAAAGTCTAAAGTCTGTCTTGAGCCAGAAGGCTCATTTGGCCGGTACTTATCCCGGTTTCATGGCGCGAAGTGACTGAGAGTACAAGACTCCCCCCTGGACCAGTCCATCACAGGGTTAAACTCCCGGCTATTGCTGGTACTCATTTTCATATATGTGTGTGTGTGTATGTGTGTGTGTGCGTGTGCAAAAAGTAAACAAATAACAAAGCAAACAACACAGTACAATGAAGAAATATATTAGTTTAACGCTTGATATAGTAGGTAAAGAGTCGTAACGTTTCGGACATTAGTCCTTCATCAGAAAATAGAATGAGAAACAAAAGACGAAATAGAAAGATAGAGAACATGAAAAGGAAGGAATGGAAAACATTTTTCTTTTTTTTTTTTGAGAAAAAGCACGTGTGAATATACATGTGCTTTATCTCTAAAAAACGTTTGATAAAATCAGCCGTACTGGATATTGGTATATATATAGTTTAAGGATTGTAATGTCAAGTTACAGTAGGTTCACCAGCATGTATTTTGGTGTTGTACTAAGCAGATTGAACCTTGAGCTGATTAATCGTGAAACACGTGTCACACATCAATAAATGTAATGAAAATTAAACACTTCATCAACACCCGAGTGCAAATCCCGCCGAGGTTAGCTTTGCCTTTCATCCTTACAGGGTCAATAAAATAAAATACCAGTAATGCACTGGGGCTGATTTAATCGACTTTCTCCTCCCTTTCAAATTATATATATATATATATACATAGTGAAAACTGGGACGGGAACAAAAACAGAGAGGCAGTACAAACAAAAGTTTATTAGGTTCATGCTCTTGAGAGTGGGGGGGGGGTCAACGTTTCGGGCATAAGCCGTTCTTCAGGAGAATATATATATATATATACATATGTATATAGTATAACTAAGGAAGTGTGGTAAGGAACCAGATGGACCATAACGCACCAGAGTACTCAATACTTAGGGTAGTAGAGTGGGTAATAGGAAAATGTTCAAGACCCTTATGGCAGAGCTCAAGGCGTTTCGACGGCTATTTCTGAGTCCAGAAATAGCCGTCGAAACGGCTTGAGCTCTGCCGTCGGGATCTTGAACATTTTCCTATATATATATATATATACATACATATATATATATATATGTGTGTGTGTGTGTGTGTGTGTGTTAGGTAATTCCGAAGAAAAAGCAAAGGAAAAAAGAGTACTCTATGTATAGAACAGAGTTATTTAATTAGAAAGTGAACAACACAATATATAACTACTCCATTACCAAAGGTTTCAGGACCCTAAACAATATTAAGGATCCAGAAACCTTTGGTAATGGAATAGTTATATATTGTGTTGTTCACTTTCTAATATACATATATACATATATATATATATATATATATATATATATATATATAGGAAAATGTTTAACCCTGATGACAGCTGAAGCCGTTTCAATGAAATGGCTTCAGCTCTGCCGTCAGGGTTAGTTAAACATTTTCCTATTACCCACTCTACTACCCAAAGTATTGAGTACTCTGGTGCGTTATGGTCCATCTGGTTCCTTACCACACCTCCTTCGTTATATATATATGGCAACATGAATGGACCTGTTATTTTTATCTAAAGACATTTTTTTCCATCCCGCCCGTCCCCTCAATCTATCTTATTTCTCGTTATTTCTTCTGATGAAGGACTAGCATCCGAAACGTTAAGACCCTCTACCTTCTATAGCAAGCATTAACCTAATATATACCTTCCATTTACTGTACCAATTATGTTGTTATTTCTGTTTACCTTTTACATACATATATATATATATATGTATGAGGCAGTGAACTTTTTCAGTGCTATGGAATTTAGTCCTCGCTAGCTTATTACATCCACTGAATTATTATTTTTATATGGGTTCCTAGTGTCCGCGCATTGCCTGGGAACTTAGCTGAGAATAGACTCCCTGATGACGTAATGAATTCTCGATAGTTATATTGTATAACTATATTTATCCCATTACAGAAACTAATTAGTTGGAGTGAAAATTTTAGTAAGTAAGTTAATTTTTAATTTTTAAAATTTTCTTATTTTACGTCTTTCATATATATATATTATATATATATAATTTTCGTTCACTGTTATATAAATTGGACTACCTTCCTGCAACATCATTATAAACAATGTTTCTTCTCTGAAGATTCTATGAAAATATCCCTTATAGCAATATATATACATATATACACACATATATAGAACGGTGAATCATAAAGGAATATTATTATCCAGGAATATTTCACCTGTCAAGTTTTTATATCTGTTCATTATAAGCAAACTATATATATATATATATATATATATATATATTTATTATATAGGTTTAACACATCTTATTTAGGTTTAACACGTCTTTCCATGATAATTTTTCTAAAATATCCTTCTCTATTCTTCTGAATTTTGGCTTGTTCTAGCCGATGATATTTTTTGTCTTTTTCTTGCTCTGATGAGTCCTTATTACTGGGACGAAACATTGTCAGCAAATAGAGATTATTAATGTATTAAAGGCTTCTTTGTTAATTTATATAATTTTTCGGCTCTGTTTGATAACATTGAGCTATCTCTTATACTGCCATTTCTCTAATACGACGAGTGTGTTTGACTCAAATGCACTCAAGTATTTTTATCTATATATATATATATATATATATATATATATATATATATATATATATATATATATATATATATGTGTGTGTGTTAATATATCGTATATATATATATATTTATTAAAATAACAGATTAAAGTTTAAGCAAAGAATTGCTGCTTTCACCCTTAACGGGATCTTCTGAAACTCAATATTTGCTCTAGGGTTCTTATATATATTTATCCTTATCGTGGCCTCTTTTGATTTTAGTCTTCACATTTATTATTATTACTATATATATATATATTGAAAGGATAACAAGGACGATTGGTTACTCCTTCATTACATTTATTGGTTGGTGACACGTGTTTCACCAATGATCAGCTCAAGGTTCGATCTGTATCGATCTTACCCGACTCAATAATCGGCAGCTCGAGCTGTAATGAAGGAGTAACCGATCATCCTTGTTATCCTTTCAATATAGTACACTCTGTATAGCTCTACACCTCAACACAGAAGTGAACCTAAACATCGAGTGCTCACCCGGGTGAACCTGCAGTAACTCCAAGTTACACTCCAAGCCACTCTCTCCTACTTCTCCAACCCCTGCATATCTTTCCTTCTCTCTCCTTCTTCCCTACTTTTCTCTCTTCCTGTTCCACTCTATCTTCCCCAACAACCCCACTTAAGGGTTTTTACATTGTACATTTACCATTCTGCTCTGAGGAAACAGTGGTCACAGCATTGGATATTCGAGTTCTGCAAATACTTGTGAATTTGCACGTAGCGGAACTAGGCTGCAGTACCACCGTGGAAACACTTGTAAGCACACGGAATAAATTACCTTTTTATGATGTCTACCTGTTATTATTCATTCTTTATATATATATATATATATATAGTGGCCAACATCACAGAATAAATATACAATATTAATCTAATATCAATAAGTGATAAGTGATAAACCTCTTAAACTTAAAAGACCCTGGTTCAAGATGTTAACATATATAACCAACAAATGATACCATAAGTGGTGGTGGTGGTGGTGCAGGTGGTAATGGTTATGGTAGTTGTGGTGATGGTGATGGTGGTGGTGGTGGTGGTGGTGGTGGTGGTGGTTATGGTGTTAGTAGTGGTGGCGATGATGATGGTTGAAGTAGTGGTGGGGGTGCTGATGGTGCAGGTGGTTATTGTGGTGGTGATGATGGTGGTGGTGGTGGTGGCGATGATGATGGTTGAAGTAGTGGTGGGGGTGCTGATGGTGCAGGTGGTTATTGTGGTGGTGATGATTGTGGTGGTGGTGGTGGTGGTGGAAGTGGGGGTTGCGGTGGTTATGGTGTTGGTAGTGGTGGTGATGGTGAGGGTTGAGGTAGTGGTAAGAGTGGTGTTTGTGCTGGTGATGGTGATGATGATAGAGGTAGTGGTGGTAGTTTTGATGGTGGCAGTAGTGGTGGTTATGGTGGTGGTGATGGTGTGATGGTGATAGTTGAGGTAGTGGTGGGGGTGCTGATGGTGCTGGTGGTTATTGTGGTGGTGGTAGTGGTGGGGGTGCTGATGGTGCTGGTGGTTATTGTGGTGGTGATGATTGTGGTGGTAGTGGTGGCGGTAGTGGTGGTGGTGGTGGTGGTAGTGGGGGTTGTGGTGGTGGTTATGGTGTTGGTAGTGGTGGTGATGGTGAGGGTTGAGGTAGTGGTAAGTGTGTTGTTGGTGCTGGTGATAGAGGTAGTGGTGATGGTTGTTGTGGTTGTGGTGGTGGTGATGGTTGAGGTAGTGGTGGGGGTGCTGATGGTGCTGGTGGATATTATGGTGGTGATGATGGTGGTGGTAGTGGTGGTGGTTGAGGTAGTGGTAAGGGTGGTGGTGATGGTTGAGGTAGTGGTAGTGGTGGTGATGGTTGTGGTTGTGGTGGTGGTGGGGTCAGGGCTATGTGGAGGGAGAGAACTGTTATTTTTAAAACACTTCCATTTATCTTGAATGTCCTTAAGTCACATGTTTATATTATGTCATTCATTCCACCTCACCCCACCCTCGCCCCACTCCACCTCGCCTGCACCCTCAACCCCCACCCCTCACCTCCACCCCCACCCCATCCTCAACCCCCACTCCATCCCCTTCCATAATCTTGCTACCAATAATAGCAAATAGGTCTTTTTGACCAGAAAACTTATATATTATCTCTCTCTCTCTCCCTCTCACCTCCACCCCTCTCTCTCTCCACTCTCACCCTCTCTCTCTCCCCTCTAACTCTCTTTCCACCCTCACTTCTCACCCTCCCTCCTTCCCTCAATGTCAACAACATACAACAGGAGACAGAAATCTTTTCATTCTCAATATTATCAAAAAACAACAACAACAACAACAAATAAACAAAAATACAATAACAAAAAAAAAAAAAAACACACACACACACACAAAAACACGAACAAAACTAAATAAAAAGAAGTACTCGTCCTGATGATATAACCTCGTTAGTTCATTAGTTCATTAGTAACAAACAATTAAGTTATGTGTTGGTGATGATCTAATTTAATAAGTTGAGGTCATGTGACATTGTTGAAAGAGTCAACAACGCTTTAAGTGAAATGTCTTCAGAGGAGGGAGGGGGGGGGGGGGGTGAAGGGACACATCATGTAGAGGGAGAAGACCTGTCCAACCCAGGCAAAAAAAACATGGAAAGACAGACATAAAATCTTGTTGTTGTTGATGATGATGATATGAAGGAACACAATTGGAGGGAAATCTGTGTACTGGAGAAAAGATCTCTCCATCCCAGAGAAACGTGGAAACACAGACATGAAAATGTTGATGATATATATATATCCCTTCCATATACTGTACTGATTGTGTTGTTATTTCTGTTTACCTTTTACATCAGGGCGATCAAAATAGACGGTAGCCACGGAGTAGCCAGACCCAGAAAAACCTGGGACGACTTGATAAATTCCGACCTCACACACTTACACTTCTCCAAGACAATGTCACTGGACCGAGATCTTTGGCGCTACACAGTAATACAGAAGACCCGCCTTGCCTAAGTGCAAAGGAAAACCTACTACAGTCAGTAGGCACCTCTTACCAAAATACACCCCCGTCCCACTACCCCCACCCCAGCCACACCACCCCTTTCGATGTAAAGTTATGTTGGTACCACAACATCCAGTCCTAAATAAATGAGGTCGTGTAGGTGTCACAACAAAAAAAACACACAGTCCACGCTGTAATGTGGCTGTGTAGGTAACACGGTAAAAACCTCCCAGTCCACACTGTAAACGTGGTTGGTGTTAGGAAGGGCATCCAGCCGTAGAAAACCCGCCAGACAGTCCTATGCGAGCAAGACAACCAATCTTGCCTCAAGTGGGAAAATTCCTGTCTAAACCCATGCTAGCGTGGAAGATGGACATTAAACGATGATGATGATGATATATATAATATATATATATCCCTTCCATATACTGTACCGATTGTGTTGTTATTTCTGTTTACCATTTACATATATATATATATATATATATATAAGATAGAAATTTAACAATGAAAATAATAACAACAAAGTCAAGTTATTTTACCTATTCATATCATTGTTTTACTGACATATTGATTGATCTATAGCAGTTATATAACTGTATACTATCAGACTTCATTTATTAGGTTCGATCAGACTGTCTTCTTTGGAAACAAAATATCATCATTTCATTTTACGTCCGCTTTTTCCCTGCTTGCAAGGGTGGGACGGGAACTGATTCTGGCCTGATTTCTACAGCTGGATGCCCTTCCTAACACCAACCTCATTTACAGTGAGTGCTGGGTGCTTTTTTGCCGTGGCACCTCCACGACTCATTTCTACAGCTGAGTAAACTGGAGCAATGTGAAATAAAGTATCTTGCTCAAGGAAACAACACATCACCCGGTCTGAGAATTGAACTCACAACCTTTCGATTGCAAGGCCAATGCTCTAACCACTAAGCCATATGCCTCCATCTATATATATATATACATATATATATATATATCATCGTCATCATATATATATCATCGTCATCATCATCGTTTTACGTCCATTTTTCCATGCTAGCGTGGGTTAGACGAGTTATCCTGTTGTGGGCAATGCTAGGTCAGGTGACCGTACCTTGCTCGTGTAGAAATGATTTGGGGCTGGTTTCTACAGCTGCATGCCCTTCCTAACACCAACCTCATTTACTGTGACCACTGAGTGCTTTTTGTCATGACACCAACACAACCACTTTACTGTGTGGACTGGGTGATTTTTGTCGTGAAACCTACATAACTACTTTACAGTGAGGGCTGGGTGCTTTTTGTTGTGACACCTACACAACCACCTTACAGTAGGAGGGGTGCTTTTTGTTGTGAAACCCATGCAACCACTTTACAGTGTGGCATGAGGGCTCTACTGGATGTATACTTTGGCCTGTCCTCATGGGAGATGTATAGGAGTTTGGGGTGGGGTGGTGCATATATATACACACACATACGTACATATTTAATCCTATAAGAATTAGATCAATGATTTCTGACAACAAAGGATATTGATTCAATTACAATTTTGAAGATGTAAGAGACAAAGATGTCATGAGGAATAGAAGGGAAGGAGAGAGAGAGAGAGAGAGAGAGAGATAGAGATAGAGATAGATAGATAGATAGTTAAGAGTGAGAGAGAGAGAGATACATAGATAGATAGAAATAGAGACAGATACATAGATATATAGATATATAGATAGATAGATATACATAGATAGATAGATAGAGAGAGAGAGAGATACATAGATAGATAGATAGACAGATAGATATATATATATATATATATATATATATATATAGAGAGAGAGAGAGAGAGAGATAGATAGAGAGATAGAGAGAGAGAGAGAGAGAGAGAGAAGGTGGGAAGCAGAGATTAAGATAAATAAATAAATAAATAAAGGAGCCACAGAAAACTATAAGGTTTATTTGCAGAACATAAACAGTTGTCTAAATATATTTCTAAATATGTACATGGACATGTGCTGCATAAAAAGGTGCAGTCGATGGAAGCCGCGGAGTGGGGAGACCCAAGAAGACCTGGGATGAGGTGATAAAAGCCGACCTTACGCAATTGCACCTCTCAAAGGTGATAACACATGACCGTGACCTCTGGCGCCTCGCAGTAATACAGAAGACCCGACCCCCCCACGGGTACAAGCATATAAACAATATGCCCCCCCCCCCCCCCACTGCAAAGTGGTCATGGAGGTGCCATGGCAAAAAAGCACCCAGCCCACACTGTAAAGTGGACGTGTAGGCGCCACGGAAAAAAAGCACCCAGCACTCACTGTAAATGAGGTTGGTGTTAGGAAGGGCATCCAGCTGTAGAAATCAAGCCAGAATCAGTTTGTGTATGAGCAAGACAAGGTCAGCCGACTGGACACTGCCCACAACAGGAAAACCCGTCTAACCCATGCTAGCGTGGAAGAATGGACGTAAAACGGTGATGATGATGATGATGATGATTTCTTGGTTTTTCAAATAAAATTGAGAAAAAAATATCTCCAAAAAAAAATGAAAGAAAAAAAAAGAATTTTTTAGAACTGCTGTAAAATGTTATTTTTTCTCTCACCTCTAAAAGAATTTTATTTTAAAGAATTTAAGTAAAGTAAAAAATGTTTAGGAACCTTATAGAATGTGATGAACAATAGTTTTAGTCAACAGACAATATTCTTCAAACAGATTTTCCTCCAAACACAGAATCGGTTTTATTTCTAAACTATTGTGTTTGTAGTTTTATAGTTGAGAATATATATAGTCAGCCCAATATTTAAAGACTATATATATGTATATATATGCTAGCGCGGAAAGTGGACGTTAAACGAGGATGATGATGATGATGATGATATACATACACACATATATATATATATGTACATACGCACACACACACACATATATATATATCATATATATATACATACATCGGTAATAGCTTTCTCCGTTTATGTAATTATGTATACATATATATATATTATATATATTATATATTTATATAACTATGTATATATATATATACATATATATATAACCCATTCTAGATAGGAAGATGATGATGATAAATATAATATATGTATATATCTATGTATGTATGTATATATATATATATATATATATATAATATATGTATATATACATACATATATATATATACATATATATATATAACATATGTATATATCTATGTATATATATATATATGTATATATCTATATATACATATATATATAATATATGTATATATATAGAGAGATATATAATACATGTATATATCTATATATGTATACATATATAGATATAGATACATATATATAATATACATAAATATAAACATATTAGAGTCTTATATATATATATATATATATATATATATATATATATATATATATATATATTTAGCTGTGCCATAGACATGACTACCTTCCTCATGCTAGTGATCTACCCAATAAATGCACCAAGTACACTCTGCAATGTGTTTGGTAACAGGAAGGTTATCTTGTCATAAGAACCTGCCGATGAAAAGGTTGTGAGAACTCTTCAGCTGTGTTAAAGATCTGACAAGTTCCTTAGTGTTAGTGCCAGGATAAGTTGCACTCGGTAGCACACTGGATGGTATGTTAGGTTCCTAGCAATGATAATATATATATATATGTGCTGCTGTACGAGTCTGAGACTTGGACCAAGAAACTCACTCAGACGGTGGATGGGTGCTACACAAGAATGCTGAGCATGGCTCTGAACAATAATCAGTATACACTGAGGATGAAGAACTCAGAGCTGCACGGGAGCCTCCCAAAAGTCAGCTCGAGAGTAGCACAGAGGAGGCTGAGGTTAGCTGGACATGCTCACCTCAGCCTCCAGTGTTGACACTGCAATCAGTGCTCCTGTGAGAGCCCCTGCATGGACACACTGGAAGAGGAAGATTGAGGTTAACATATGTTGATGCCCTAAGGACAGACGCAGGACATGGCAGCGATAATGAGGGACAGAGACCGCTGGAGAGAACTCGTCCATGGATCTTGGGAATTTTACCTGCCTAGACATATATATATATATATCGAACTCGTCCTATGGACTGAGTACTTTAGTACAGATATAACCTGCCCCCCTCCTGTGTTTTACCAAAATATATATATTATATATATATATCATCATTGTTTAATGTCCATCTTCCACGCTAGCATGGGTTGGACAGTTTTGTACCACTTGAGGCTGAGATTGGTCTGGAGACCAACCACATTTACAGTGCGGACTGGGAGCCTTTTTACCGTGTCTCTTACACAACCACTTGAAAGTGTGGACTGGGTGCTTTTTGTGATGTCACCTACACGACCACTTTACAGTGGATGGAAATGGCAAGATGGAGTAGGGTGTGATGAATATATATAAGGAATTTGTAGTTTACTTGAAGCATTGTATAAAGAATCTGAAGTTTGAAAGCCCCGACAATGCTGGAATGATGAAGTAATTTTTATGTACTTATTATTAAAATACTCCCCAACCTTATACTTATATGAGAACCTGGACTGGTTTACCTACAGTCTAGTTCCTGATCCCTATCGATTATATACACCTTCGGTTATATACGCCTTGGATTATATATATCTTGAATTATACAATTATACACACCTTTGATGAATAGTTTCGTTCTTTATAATGATTTTTGAACCATATTTAACTTGGAATTTGCTTGGTATATCTTTACTCATTTTATCTTTCTACATTTTACCCCTGTTTTATATATATATCTGTGTGTGTGAGTTTGAGAGAGAGAGTGTGTGTATACTGCATATATATATATATAAATGGTTTACTAACTGTTGCAGAACTAACTAATACACATATATATATATCATCATTTCATTTTACATCCGCTTTTTCCCTGCTTGCAAGGGTGGGATGGGAACTGATTCTGGCTTGATTTCTACAGCTGGACGCCCTTCCTAACACCAACCTCATTTACAGTGAGTGCTGGGTGCTTTTTTGCCGTCACACCTCCACGACCACTTTGCAGTGGAATGATATGGACCCCAGTCCCTATCATCTCATTTCTACAGCTGAGTAAACTGGAGCAATGTGAAATAAAATGTCTTGCTCAAGGAAACAACACATCACCCGGTCTGGGAATTGAACTCACAACCTTTTGATTGCAAGGCCAATGCTCTAACCACTAAGCCATGTGCCTCCATATATATATATAATCTTGTATTATGAAACAATGAGCCCTCAATATGTAAACATAGAGGTAATTTACATATAATACTGATTTGTCCTCACAAGGGATACTTGCAACTACAGCCAATGAAGAATGTGTGCTGCTGTCAACAATATCTATGAAACTGGTAGTTTTTTGAATGCATATATTTATATATATATATATATATATATATATATACACACACGCATAAAAAATCACTTGTTACCTTATATTCATCGGACCACTGTCAAGCATTGCAGCAGCTTAAATATCAGGTTTCTGGCTATGATCCAATATTCTGATTCTGGGCTAGATGCATCTTTATATCCCCTCAGTATTATTATTATATTGTACCCCATTGAATAATCTAGCTTTTAAACTCTGCTCTGGATAGCTGAATCATGGCTCAAGGATTGTTATATATACAATGATGATATCATTGACCCCAGTAAATTACTGATTGATAACAAAGCTCCTTCGTTACTAGGCTTCTAATGGAAGACAGAAGATAGCCAGTGTGTCTTTTTCATTAGAAACATGGTAATGGAGTCTCAAATCATTTTGAAAAATAATCAACAATTTGGAATGATTCTCATTATTAAGCTGTTGTTTGGAATGTAACTCAAAATATGTTCTTCTGAAACTTCCATAAAATGAAAGTTTCAGGAGCATAGCTTAATAAAGGTTTTCCATAAAATTATGATAGAAAGTTTCAGGAGCGTAATTTAACCCTTTAGCATTTAAACCAGCTGTATCGAGCCAGAATTCTCTCACCGCTTTCTGTTTAAACCGGCTACTCATACCTAAGTTAATGTATTTTTTTCAAAATAAACAATATCAAAATCTTGTTGCAGCACATCAAAGGGAACAGTGAACACTAAAACACTGATCACTCTAATCTGTGTGGCTTGTATCTAACAGTGCATTTCATATTAGATATTAGGCCTTTGAATTTGATTTTGGACTGGTTTTCAACACTGCTGTGCATATTGTGAGTGTTCCCATTCCCCTATCTCATCTCCCTCACTCTTGCTGTGTCACTATTTCGTTGTCAGTTAAAGATTCATCATATGTCACTTCTTAATCTTCCATTCACCACTGCCAGCTGCTTCATTACGAGTTAATAGTGAATCATGTTCCTAAGAATGGTAATAACATTGCTTCACTAATCATCTACTGACCCTTTCAATATTCCTGTGGTTTTCCTGCCTGATTCATGGCTCAAGGACTGTTGTATATGTATGTGAATGACCCTTTCAATATTCCTGCCTAAGCCATGGCTCAAAGACTGTTGTATATGTAGATGTGATTGGCCCTTTCAATACTTCTGTTAAATCATGGCTCAACGACTGTTGTATATGTAGTAGATGTACGTGAGTGACCCTTGCAATATTCCTGCCTGATCCCTGGCTCAAAGACTGTTGTATATGTAGATGTGAGCGACTCTTACAATATTCCTGCCTGATCCATGGCTCAAAGACTGTTGTATATGTAGATGTGAGTGACCCTTATACTATTCCTGCCTAATCCATGGCTCAAAGACTGTTGTATATGTAGATGTGAGTGATCCTCACAATATTCCTGCTAAACCATGACTCAATAACTATTGTGTATGTAGTAGATGTATGTGAAAGTTAATCCTCTGCTGAATGTTCCAGTTGTTCGAACAATGGAACTGCCTGCTCATGAAATTCATATTCACACTTGAGATTCTGCACGACTGTGTGACATAGCTGGTCCTTTTAATTACAGCCATAATCACAACTCATTTTCTTCAGCTCAATGGACTGGATCAATGTGAAATAAAGTGCCTTATTTAACCCTTTCATGACTGCATTTCTAATGAAATACTATTTTAATTAATTAATGAAGAATTTTGAGGAATTTACTAGAATTATCAATTATTTCATTACTAACAAATTAACTTAATGTAAGGTTTTTATATGAATTATGTTGGAAGATTTAAATTTAAATTGGAAACATTTAAAATGGGTGGTTATTTTTCATAGAACAAGAGCTGGTTTTGGTCGGGTCGATAATAACTAATGGGTTAAAGGTCAAACATGCCTCCAGGAATCAAATTTAAACTTTACGATCACAGGCTGAACACCCTAATCCTTAATCCACGCACTTTTACACAATAGTCATATATAAGTTTCGATCTTCTCACTGTTCAACCAATTGAATGTTTCTCTTCATCTATCATCAGAATGAACAATTCTTCCCTAATATTTACTATATTTCTCTGTCTTAGGAAATATTTCAGAGTAACAGATTTCTGGATATGCCAATATATATATGTGTGTGTGTGTGTGTGTGTGTGTGTGTGTGTGTGTGTGTGTGTGTGTGTGTGTGTGTGTGTGTGTGCATATTCATAATCAAATATGGCAACCCTTCTATCAGATATACTTGGGTTGGGAAGAAGGGTCCTTAACTCCCAAAGTTGTAGGGGTGCTGTCCTGTGGGGTGTCTTGGTCATTTTACACCTGGTAGAGCCAGTCTGAAAGCCAATTCCTTCAGAGAAAGGGGAAGAGAGAAAGAGAGAGTAAGAGATAGAGGAAGAACCAGCCCTCAGTATGTGACTAGTACTTACTTTATTTATTAACCTTGAAAGGATGAGAAGCAAAGTTGACCTCAGCGGAATTTGAACTGAGAATACAGAAAGCCAGAACAAAATATCTTTTAATCCAAAGCCCTCGGCCTTCCTGACAACTTAGCCAGCCAATGTGTAGGGAAATAAGAGCTTAAAACATTAGGGGAAAGAGGAATGTGTAGGGAAATAAGAGCTTAAAACATTAGGGGAAAGAGGAAGCCATATTGAATTGGACCTTTACAGCCAGGAGCATATGAGAAAATAGTAATAAAATATATTTGCCATTGACAAGATAGAAAAAATAACTTCAAATTATATGACTTCTCCTTATATGGAGTGTAACTCAAACTGCGGGGGTAGGGAGGTGTGTGTTGGAGGGGGTGGGTCGTCACCCTAAATATTGAGTTGAGTGTTGCTTGCCATGTCTTGGAAGAGAGGTGGGGGGTATGTGTGTGTGTGTGTGGGAGGGGGTATGTCACCCTAAAGATTGAGTGTTGCTTGCCCTGACTTGGTGGGTGGGTGTGTGTGTGTGTGTGTGTGTGTGTTGTGATGGAGTCATCACCCTAAATACTGGCGCTATAAGGCGAGGTCATAAGATTTTGTCAATCTAATCTTAAAATTTATTTTTCAGAGATTAGAGAAAAGTTGCTGCAGGATATATATCAGAATATCATTGGTTTGTAATTACTGTATATACTCAAATAGATGCCAGCCAACCCCTACCCCTATGTCTGAGAAATGGGCAAAAGTCCAAACCTTATTTATAAACAGAGGCAGCTAATTAACATATTATGTTTTGAAGACTAATATAAGCTGACCCTGCCACCATTTTACCATCAATTTTTTTTTGGGGGGGGGGGGTCACAAAATTCTTAGTTTTTATATTCGAGTATATACCTAAATGTCAAAACAATGTGTGTGTGTATATACAGTAGTCCCTCGATATTTAAGGGGAGTTGCGTTTCTAGAGCACCTGCGAAGAGTGAAAAACTGTAAATGTTGGACATGGTCCATAAAAGTGCCTATAAACATCAAAGTATAACAAAATATAATAAAAAAAAGAGGGAACGTCTTATGCGAAGGGGTGACCAATAGTCTCTCAAATATGGTGTATTGTTATTAATAATTTAGTGTTTTAAAAAAATCGCAGAAGATATTTACGATTCCACGAATATGAGGTGGTTTCCACAAACAATTATTAGTTAGGTTCTAAGGAAGATTCCGTGAATAAGCAAGACCACGAATGTCAGGGTACACTGTATATATATTTGATAAACAATTTGCCATCTAATATACATATATATATATCTTTATTATAGAATAGAAATGACTTGTGTAGGACTAGAACTGTTTCATTCGTGAGAAATCAACAGGACTTTCCTGATGTTTTCTAATGAATGAAACAGTATTAGTCCTGTAGTCCTGTAGAAGTCATTTCTGTATTAAAATGAAGATTAATGTATTGAGTACCTTTTTTAACAGTGGTCACTTCCCGATATACATCGAGAATCCACCTATAAATATGTTTTTGCATAGCTACAGCTTTCTAAATGTTTAAATGTTTATTTATAAACATACCTAATTTCTTTAGAAATACAAAATTCCAATACATATCTGTATACGGCTTTGCTCGAAGCTAAATTCTAATTCTATTCTATTATAAGGTGAGCCAACTTATACAGTTTCATATGCAAATGAGATTAATCACCTCATTTACACAGACGAGAAAACTATATATTCTCGCCTGTTTTCAAAGTCCAGCAATTGCAAGAGTGGGAGGGTTCGTCATGATGAGAACAGTTCAGTTCGAAATACATTGACAATTGTCCCCCTTGCTTCTGCTGGACACCACCAGTTGGCGATAGCTGCCATTTTTTTGGCATAACTATGGCTTTCTAAATGTTTATTTATAAACATACCGTATTTCTTTAGAAATATGAAATTCCAATACTGTATACAGCTGTGCTCAAAGCTAAATTCTAATTCTATATATATGTGTGTGTGTATATATATATATATTTATACAAATATGAGGAATCAAAACATATCAAATATTGCATTTGAAATATATATATATATATATATATATATACACATTTGTGTGTCATTATGATATATTGAAAATATGACTATTTCCTACTTTTCTAACATAGGTAAAATTCACCGCCCTATAATAATTATTTCTACTTTTGGCACAAGGCCAGCAATTATTACTGGTACTTTATTTTATCGACCCTGTAAGGATGAAAGGCAAAGTTAACCTCGGCGGGATTTGAAACCAGACCATAAAGGGCCGTAACTCTTTGCTGCAAAGCATGGCGTCCGACCCTCTACTGATACTGCCAATTCACCGCCCCTATAATAATAATTGTTTCTACTTTTGGCACAAGGCCAGCAATTATCCCAGTGTATTACTGATACTTTATTTTATCGACCCTGTAAGGATGAAAGGAAAAGTTAACCTCGGTGGGATTTGAACTCAGATCATAAAGGGAGGTAACTCTATGCTTCAAAGCATGGCGTCCGACCCTCTACCGATACTGCCAATCCACCGAATAATAATAACAACAATAGTCAAGAGAGAAAGAGAGGGGAGAGAATAAGTTGTTAAGGACATTAAACTGTAAATAACATTAATAAAATAAAATATACAAAGATGACTGAGACACCAGGAACTAGATTGGAAGGGTGTGGCATGGTGGGAGCAAAGAACCGACTTTGAGCAATGCAGGGAACAGTATGAAGGGTGTGTGGTGACGGGTGGTGGCAACGAAAGGGGGAAGGAGGAGGAAGATATTACTAAGAGTTACAACATTTGAGGTGGGCGGCGAGGGGGAGAGAGAGAGAGAGAGAGGGAGGTGGGGGTGGTTACTAAGAGATGCAACAGTGAGGCAATGAGAGAAGCTACAAGGGGCACAACGGGGGTGGGGGGTGGGACAGGAAATAAAAGAGGAAAGGTTCATCCGGTGGGGGGGAGTTACGAAAACAATATCCAAATCAGCAAAGTTTTGTTACCATGGTTACTAATAATTCATTTTCTTCTGTTTGTTATTTTCTGGGTGTGTATCTCCCTCCTTCTTTATCCTCTCCTAATTTATCATTTCGTTCTAAAAATGAATAGAAAGATGATCCAGTCTTGCAACTTCTGCTAAAACATCATTTCTTTTAACTCTTGAGTGATATCACTTTGGATAGAGCTCTGGCAGATGATCTATGTGGATGTGGGTATATATATATATATATATATTTATTTATTTATATATGTGTGTGTATATAAATGTTTATATATATTTGTATATATATGTATATATATGTTTATATATATTTATGTTTATGTATGTATCACCATCATCATCACCGTATTACGTCCAATGTTTATATATATTTATATATGTTTATATATATATATATATATACATTTCAAAATATTTATATTTAGATATATATATATATATATATATGTGTATTTATATACATTTAATTATATTTATATAGATATTTATATATATGTATATATATATATATTTAACAAAGAAAGTGTGGTAAGGGACCAGGTGGACCATAATGCACCAGAGTACTCAATACTTAGGGTAGTAGAGTGGGTAATAGGAAAAAAATCAGGACCCTGATGGCTGAGCTCTGGTTGTTTCGACAGTTCGGATCTAGCTGTCGAAACGGCCAGAGCTCAGCTGTCGGGGTCCTGACTCTTTTCCTACATATATATATATATGTATATATTTATATATATATATATATATATATATATATATATATTTATATATATATATATATTTATATTTATATATATATATATATTTATATATATATATATATATATTTATATATATATATATATATTTATATATATATATATATTTATATATATATATATATATTTATATATATATATATATTTATATATATATATTTATATATATCATCATCATCATCATCATCAGGTTTAGCGTCCGTGTTCCACGCTTGCATGGGTTTGGACGGGGGTTTTCCCACTTGAGGCAAGAGTGGTTGTCTTGCTCGCATAGGACTGTCTGGCGGGTTTTCTACAGTTGGATGCCCTTCCTAACACCAACCACATTTACAGTGTGGGGCTGGGAGGTTTTTACCGTGTTGCCTACACGGCCACATTACAGCGTGGACTGTCTGGCGGGTTTTCTACAGCTGGATGCCCTTCCTAACACCAACCACATTTACAGTGTGGGGCTGGGAGATTTATATATATATATATATATATATTTTTATATATATATTTATATATATATATATATATATATATTTATATATATATTTATATATATATATATATATATATTTTTATATATATATTTATATATATATATATATTTATATATATATTTATATATATATTTATATATATATTTATATATTTATATATATTTATATATATATATATATATATATTTATATATATATATATATATATTTATATATATATATATATATATTTATATATATATATATATATATTTACATATATATACATATATTTATTTATACACATATATATATATTGATATATACATATTGTTATATTTTGTATAAATGTATATTTATATAAATATATTTATTCATATATATATATAGATATATTTATATACATATATTTATTCATATATATATATATAGATATATATTTATTCATATTCATATATAGATATATATATATATAGATATTTATTCATATTCATATATAGAGATATTTATATATACATATTTATTAACATATATTTTTATAAGTATATACATTTATTTATAAATATATGTATATATATATATACATACTTTAGTGTATGTACACTCCATATTCTTCGGAGTTTTCGGCTTGTATTGGCCGATAGTACTTCTTGTGGTTTTAATTGCCCTGATGAGTCCTTAATAGGACGAAACGGCTAATAAAGACTTTTGATGTATTGAAGGCTTCTTTGTTTTATTTTCATAATATATATATATACATTAATTTATAAATATATTTATATATAAACATATTTATTTATATACATATTTATATTTAGATATATTTATTTGTATACATATATATATAACCCATGCTAGCGTGGAAAGTGGACGTTAAACGAGGATGATGATGATGATGATGATGATGATATACTAGCTGGCCCGTCCGGCTGGCGCCCGACTAGGTATACCAGCATTTTATCTTTTCAGGAATCCCCCTTCCACTCCAGTGCA
>OZ024756.1:20450469-20475469 GCA_964016885.1 Eledone cirrhosa
AACAAAAAAAAAAATTACCTAGAATGGAATAAAGGTGAAAGATTTTGGAATATAGCTAAAGATAAACACATTTTTTTTTAATAAGTATTATTGAATGTTCAAAATATATTCAAAATGTCTCACCTCACTTGAAAAAAAAAAAAAAAAAAAACTGTCTTCCAATGAAGGGAGATAAATAGGTAAAAAGAGAAAGAGATAGAGAATGAGTTGGATGAGTGGAAAAGGAAAACTGTACTCCAATCAAGGGAGATAAATAGGTAAGGAGAGAAAGAGAGAGAATGAGTTGGGTGAATGGAAGGGGGAACTGTCTTCCAGTCAAGGGAGATAAATAGGAAAGGAGAGAAAGAGAGAATGAGTTGGGTAAATAGGGGGGGGGGACTGTCTTCCAATCAAGGGAGATAAACAGGTAACTATAGAGATAGAGAATGAATTGGGTGAAAGGAAGGGGGGGGGGTCCTCCAATTAAGGGAGATAAACAGGTAACTATAGAAAGAGATAGAGAATAAATTGGGTGAGTGGAAGGGGGAACTGTCCTCCAATCAAGGGAGATAAATAGATAAGGAGAGATAGAGAATGAGTTGGGTGAGTGGAAGGGAGGAACTATCCTCCAATCAAGGGAGATAAATAGGTAACTATAGAAAGAGATAGAGAATGAGTTGGGTGAGTGGAGGGGGGGGGGGGGGGGGCTGTCCTCCAATCAAGGGAGATAAATAGGTAACTATAGAAAGAGATAGAGAATGAATTGGGTGAGTGGAAGGGGGGGGGTCTGTCCTCCAATCAAGGGAGATAAATAGGTAACTATAGAAAGCGATGGAGAATGAGTTGGGTGAGTGTGTGCGGGGGGGGGCCTCCAGTCAAGGGAGATAAATAGGTAACTAGAGAATGAGTTGGGTGAGTGTGCGGGGAGACAGTCCTCCAATCAAGGGAGATAAATAAGTAACTATAGAAAGAGATAGAGAATGAATTGGGTTAGTGGAAGGGGGGGGCGGGGGCTGTCCTCCAATCAAGGGAGATAAATAGGTAACTATAGAAAGAGATAAAGAAAGAGTTAGATGGGGCTGAAAATTTACATAGGGGAGGGATGGAAAAGAAAGCAAAAAAATACTCTTCTTGTTAAATTTCTGATGAGAAAAATATAATTAACTTATCACCTGTTTCAATGTTTTGTTTTTATTGTTCTTTTTAAATTTGTTTTTCTTTTTTTTCACCTTTCAACAATATTATTATATTAATCAAAAAAAAAAGAAAACTTTAGTTGTAAAGCAATCCATGGTTTCAAAATTATATATTTATATATACATACGCACACATATACTTATATATATATATATGTGTATATATACATATATATATATACACACACACACACACACACACAGATCACTAAGTATATGTGTCATGTATATACATGCATATATGTGTGTATGTATAAACACACATAATATATATATATATATACATATATATATGTGTACATATATTTTTGTACAAATATACACACACATACATACATCTGTATGTAATGTGTCATGTATACATATATATAAATATATATATATGTATATATATATATATATATATATATATATATTACATACATATGCCTGTGTGCGTATGAACACATATACATACATGTGTGTGTATATATAAAATAGTAATAAAACTTCATTAAAATTTAACCAATTAACTAAATTTAACTGTTTTTAACACATTGTCTTTAAAAAGAAATTCCCAAAGGCTTTTCCTTCCTTCCTTCCTTCCTTCTTTCTTTCTTTCTTTATAACATTCCAACAAATATCTTTTCCAATGTTTAGTGAGATTTTTTTCTTCTGAATTTCATTCACATTTCTTTCTAGTTCTTTCTTTTCTTTCTCTTTCTCTCTTTATTTTCATTGCCACCACCCACCCATCCCCCCATCCTGCCCGTGATTCCAAACCCCCCACCCCACCCCACCCCACCCCACCCCCTTCATTATACTACCCTCCGATAGCAGTAAATATCATATCACTTCATTCTACTGCATGCTAAAAAAAAAAAAATAAAAAAAAAAATAAAAAGTCCACTGCATGCATCTACTCCCCCCATCACATACATACATACATACATACATACATACATACATACATACATACATACATACATACATATACATACATACATTACATATACACAAACACACATTTTTTTCAGTCGTTTTTCGAGGAAGGAGCACTGCTCCCTTTGCCCTCCTCAGCAACACTGGAAGCAGGTTTGTCAAACTCAGCTGCTGGTTCAGCTTTAATTTTGTCTGGAGCTGACCACCGTCTTTTGCGCCCCTGTTGAACTCCCAAGCCACTATTACTAATGTTGGTAGCAGTACTATTTTTATTGCTACTAATGTCTTCTGGAGCGATATTTGTCTGTGTTTCCGTACTGTGCGTAGTAGTTTGTTTTGGATAATAACCCATGGCTGCAGGGGGACTGCGATGCCGACTTAAATAAGATAACTGGTTTTGTTGGCAGTTAGACAGCATTGAAGACGATGCTGATGTAGAAGAAGTAGTAGAAGCAGTGTTAGCAGTTCGGAAGTTGGAGTGGACGTCTCCATCAGATTTGGTCCCCTTAAAGCTTTGTTGGTAATGGGGATGGATGGTATCCCGTTGCGCTTCTTTGTGTGTCAAAGATATGCAGACATCCCCAACCGATAACTTGTGGCAATCAAGGCCATAGCGCTTTATTGTTCGTTGAGGACAGCATGATGACCAGCCCTTGCCAAAAACAAAGAACGGATGCTCCAGTGTGGCCTCCACAGTCACCTGACGAAATAAGAAAAAACAAAAAAAGAAAGAATATTTTAAATATTTTACAATAGAAATAAAAATAATCAAATCAACTATGAATGAACAACCAAGAATTAAATTAATGTATATGTCTATGTGTGTGTATTGGTGTGTGTGTGTATGTGTATGTGTAACCTGCTCATGTTGATCTTTTCTTCTTTTCGGGTTATAGTTACTGTCGCTCAAAGAGTGGGATTGGCTCAGTGCACAGTGTTTCCTCACTTTAAAAAAAATCTTCACGCACAGGCATTGCACGATGGCTTTAATTGATAATGATTAATAATGTTATATCGTGCAATGGCCATACTCGATAATGAGGGGGCAGCCATCATGTGTGTGTGTGTATGTATGTATGTATGTATGTATGTATGTATGTATGTATGTATGTATGTATGTATAAGGATTTGTTGAAAGCCTCCTTGAAAGACGACATCTCTGCTGATCGTAATAAATGGAGAAAAACTGTACATGAGAGGAAAGATGCTTTTCAAGCATCTCGAATCTCATATGAGAAAGTAAAAAGGGATGTCAGGAAGCGCATTGCTGTTACATTTAACATACATTTAACCTATATTTAACCAGTATTTAACCCATATTTAACTGATATTTAATCAGTATTTAACCAATATTTAACCCATATTCAACCAGTATTAAACCAGTATGAAACCAATATTTAAACAGTATTTAACCTGTATTAAACCAGTATTTAACATATATTTAACCCATATTAAACCAATATCTAACTGATATTTAACCAGTATTTACCTTCATTTAACTATACAATACATTTAAGGTAAATAAAATATATTAGTTTAATACTTCATATAGAAGGAAAACAATCTTAATCTTTTGGATGTTAGTGCTTCATCAGAAAATGGAATGAGAAATAAAAGAGATAGGAAGATGCATGAGTGCGAGAAGATGCAAGAGTGTGAGAAGAGGAAGAAATTATGATGATGATGATATATAAATATACATATTGTGATGATGTGTTGTTTCCTTGAGCAAGACACTTTATTTCATATTGCTCCAGTTTATTCAGCTGTAGAAATTAGATGATAGGACCGGTGTCCCTATCATTCCACTGTAAAGTGGACGTGGAGGTGCCACGGAAAAAAAGCACCCAGCCCACACTGTAAAGTGGTCGTGTAGGTGCCATGGCAAAAAAGCACCCAGCCCACACTGTAAAGTGGTCGTGGAGGTGCCACGGCAAAAAGGCACCCAGCCCACACTGTAAAGTGGACGTGGAGGTGCCACGGAAAAAAAGCACCCAGCCCACACTGTAAAGTGGACGTGGAGGTGCCACGGAAAAAAAGCACCCAGCCCACACTGTAAAGTGGGCGTGTAGGCGCCACGGAAAAAAAGCACTCAGCACTCCTCACTGTAAATGAGGTTGGTGTTAGGAAGGGCATCCAGCAATCGAGCCAGAATCAGTTCCCGTATGAGCAAGACAAGGTCAACCGACCGGACACTGCCTACAACAGGACAGCCCGTCTAACCCATGCTAGCGTGGAAGAATGGACGTAAAACGGTGATGATGATGATGATGATATATATGAATGTATGTGATATACCTGAACTTTATTTTCACCAACCAGAAAGCTGAGAATGGTGGTTCCAACATCTACATTTTCATCTGTTCGGACGACTGTACTGGAATCTATTTTCAGGTCAGCACTGATCTCGGCACTATGGATAAAATCATTTGTCTGTAAGTCTTCAACACGTTTCAGGTCACCGTTGGCTAGCTGGATGATTGACCCCTTAATGAAATGTGGAGGATAGTGAAGATGTGGTGTCATTGGAGTATTGGCTATTAGACCAGGAGATGATCTTGAACCTTGCAGTTGCTGTTGTTGTTGTTGTTGTTGGTGATGTTGTTGGTGATGTTGTTGTTGCTGTTGTTGTTGGTGGTGCTGCTGCTGCTGCTGCTGTTGTTGTTGATGTGGATGTTGTTGGTGGTGGTGTTGTTGTTGTTGTTGTGGTTGTTGTTGGTGGTGTGGTTGGTGGTGGTGTTGTTGTTGTTGTTGTTGTTGTTGTCCCACCACGCCACCAATTTCACAGCCTGTCGATGCCATCTCACTGATTGACTTTGACCGTTTTGCTGGCGAAATAGCTTCTGATTTATGGTAAGGTTTCGCCCCGGCAGACAAAACCTGCTCTGGTTCTACGACTGGAGATTCGTTGATTTGAATGTTTGGTGGCCTGGTAAGTATACGGTGTTTCAAACTACCCTCTTTGCCACTTGGTAACTTGTAACCTGAGTCTTTATTGAGATCTGGCTTTGGGGTGGTGGTGGTGGCGGTTGTGGTTGTGGTGGTGGTGGTGGTGGAGTCCTTCAGCGAGGAACTGCCTTTATTCTGAGTCGATAAGGGAGATAACTGACGAGAGTGCAAGTGTTTCTGTTGTTGGGATGAAAGTGAATGAGGAGACTTGTCCTCTTTTGAAAGACTATGAGAAGATACGACTCCACGGGGCGAGTGGCCATAACCATCGACGTTTGTTGCCTCGGTCAGCGAGTCCCTCATTTGCTCCTGTTTGGGAGAGTGTTGGTGCATAAGGGCTGATTGGTTGGGCGAGTGTCCGAGGCTGCCGGCGGAGCTGGGAGAGGTGGTCGGAGTCGCATTCCGATGAGAGGACAGGGGAGAGTATTGTGAAATATGAGTTGGCATGAATGTGCGAGGTAGCTGCGATTGGCTGACATGCTGGGCGTGGCTGCCCATGCTGGCAAGGACAGCGGAGTAAGAGTCCAAGTGGGAGTAATGACCAGGTGGTGATAACAGGCAATTGGTGGAATAACCCTGGGGATACTGAGGGTAGAATGTATTGTAAGGTGACACAGCACCTGACGCTACATGGCCAGCTGGCTGCCCATGTATACTATACAGAGAAGGAAATGAAGCTAAGGTGCTGTTGGCCGTTGTGTAGAGGGAGTTACCGTATTGACCAGCGTGGTAGATCCTTGGTGCTGGGTCAGCAACAGTTGGTGAAGGCCGAAATAAGCTGCCAATAGACGATTGGCTGCTGTTGAGAACCGATTGCATCTCCAGACCAGGCTGTGTAGCTGTGCGCACGGAATGCAAGCTTTCTGCTGCTTGGACAACAGTCTGAGCAGTGTAGCCACCGGTAAGAAGGCTACTGTGAACGGGACGAAGTGGTAAAGAAGGTGCTACACTTTGAGTCGAGCCATCGCCGGTGCTGGTGTTTGGGAAGCAAGAGAAACGATGTGGAGTTGTTACTGAACTGCTTTGATGAGGAACAGTAACTCTGCCATTCTGACCGCAGCCATTTCTGGAATAATAGAAATAATAAAATAAAATTTGAAAAACAAAACAAAACAAAACAAACAAGAGTGAAAGATATGTTAACTCTTTAGCATTTAAACCGGCCATATCCGGCCACAGTTCTCTCACCTCTTCCTACTCAAACCTGCCCTAACTGGCTGCTTATACTTATGTTAAGGTATTGTTCTCAAAATAAATTATATCAAAACCATATAGATCTGAGATCTGAAAGCTTAAGTTGATCTCTTCCATTAACTCTTTAGCATTTAAACCGGCCATATCCGGCCACAGTTCTCTCACCTCTTCCCTAACTGGCTGCTTATACTTATGTTAAGGTATTGTTCTCAAAATAAATTATATCAAAATCATATAGATCTGAAATCTGAAAGCTTAAGTTGATCTCTTCCATTAACTCTTTAGCATTTAAACCAGCCATACCCGGCCAGAATTCTCTCACCTCATTCTGTTCAAACCAGCTGTAACTAGCCACTCATACTGATGTTAAGGTATTGTTCTCAAAATAAATAATATCAAAATCTCATAGATTTGATATTATGTGAGATAAAGCCTTTACCATGAAAATACAATAGTATATATAGAGTAATGTAAATGCTAAAGGGTTAAAAGATGGATATCAAAGCTAATTTTAATAGGAATACAAATATAACTAGGAAATAAGTTTAATTATTTGGAAGCTTGACATGACATTTCTAATTCTTATTACCTTGGCACTTATAGCCTCACACACAGGCTTCCAAATATTTAAACTTATTTCCTAGTTGTATTTTGTATTTCTTATTCCACAATGCTTCAAGCAAACAACACGTTATTGATAGGAATATTTTTAAATGGGATGGATTTCAATAGAAATACAATCATGAAAGGGTTTATTTTAACTGCTGCGTATATTTACACAGCTACAGTTGCTGTGCCGGTTTTTTTTTCCAGTAAAATGACTATTTTTTTAAACAAACATTTATTAACAACACATATCTGAATGATTGACAAACATCACATCAATAAACTAGTAACCCCATCTAGCTCTGAAGCTATGAACTGTTGGAAACGAGTTCATAACTTTGAAGTTATGAACTGTTGGAAACGAGTTCATAACTTTGAAGTTATGAACTGTTGGGAAAGAGTTCATAACTTTGAAGTTATGAACTGTTGGGAAAAGAGTTCAAACATGTTAGGACGAGTTATCTCATCTGTGGCACTGGGATGCATAAATGTGAGGACGAGTTATCTCGTCCACAGCACTGAAGAGGTTAAATGAGAGAAAAGCATACTCTGGGTTTATCTGATTTGGTTTTTTTATCCAACAGTAAATATAGAGTAATGTAATGCTAAAGAGTTAACCCTTTTAGCATTGAAACCGGCCATATCCAGCCAGAATTCTCTCACCTCTTTCTGTTAAAATCTGCCGTAACAGGCTGCTCATACTTATGTTAAGGTATTGTTCTCAAAATAAATAATATCAAAAAAGCACCCATCACACCCTGTAAAGTGGTAGTGTTGGTGCCACAATAAAATACAGCCAGCACAACCTATAAAGTGGTAGTGATGGGTGCCATGATGAAATACACCCAGTAAAGTGAGAGTGTTTGTACCATGAAAAAAAAGCACCCAGCACATCCTGTAAAGTGGTAGTGTCCGTGTGCCATGAAAAAGAAGTATACTCTGTAAGATGGTTTAGTATTAGGAAGGGTGCCCATCCAGCCGAAGAAACCATGCCAAATGTGGAATGCATGAGTAAAGATGGGTCACTCTGACCTATCTGACCTCGGCCCGCGACAACCTGTCCAACCCATGCCAGCAGAGATAAAATGATGATGATGATGAATAACCATGCCAAATATGGAATGCATGAGTAAGATGGTTCGCTCTAACCTATCTGACCTCGGCCCACGACGACCTGTCCAACCCATGCCAGCAGACCATGGAAAGCAGACTTAAAATGATGATGATGATGATGATGTGTGCCTAACTTTCTTTCTAAAGGAAATAATTTACCAAAATATGTTCAGCTACAGGTGTGACATCAGGAAGATATGTCTAGGAACAACAACAACAACAACAACAACAACAACCACCACAACAAAGAAAAACACTTGTTGTTTTAACTCCTCTGGAATGGAATTTTTCTAGTAGCTTCTTTGTTAATCACAGCAGACATTGTGAAGACACAATATAGTTGGTTGGTTGGTTCAACAACACAAGAATATATTACAAACTGCTTCATTATTATTATTATTATTACTAACTTTGCCTTTCATCCTTACGGGGTCGATAAAATAAAGTACCAGTAATGTACTGGGTAATTGCTGGCCTTGTGCCAAAAGTAGAAACAATTTAAACTACTACTACTACTACTACTACTGAAGGCGGTGGATTGGCAGTATCGGTAGAGAGTTGGATGCCATGCTTTCCAGCAAGGAGTTACGGCCCTTTACGATCCGAGTTCAAATCCCGCCGAGGTTAACTTTGCCTTTCATCCTTACGGGGCCGATAAAATAAAGTACCAGTAATGCACTGGGATAATTGCTGGCCTTGTGCCAAATGTAGAAACAATTATTATTACTACTACTACTACTGTGGACGGTGGAGGGTTGGACACCATGCTTTGATGCATAGAGTTACGACCCTTGCCATTCTGAGTTCAAATCCTGCCGAGGTTAACTTTGCCTTTCATCCTTACGGGGTTGATAAAACAAAGTACCAGTAATGTACTGGGGTAATTGCTGGCCTTGTGCCAAATGTAGAAACAACTATTACTACTACTACTACTATTATTATTATTAAAGTGAAGGTAACATTATCTCTGAAGAGTTGAGGATGATGATGATGATGATGATGATGAGGAGCAAATAGTCACAGACAAATTTGAAAGAGAAGAGAAAATGAGAGCAAAGAACTTGAGGAAGAGGAAGCAAAGAGAGCATGGGAAAGAGAGAGAGAGAGTGTGTGTGTGTGTGTGTGTGAGAAATAGAAAAAAAAGCAGAATGTCGATGGAAGAGAGAAAGATAGAGAGAGGGTGTGGGAAAGAGAGTGTGTGAGAGAGAGGCAGATTGTGAGAGAGAGAGATAGATAAAGAGATTGAAAAGACATATCTCAACACTCACACATACTGTATATATAAATATATAAAACAGCATATAAGTCAGACATGTTGAATAATAAAAAAAAAAAAACTAAATATATATATAAATAAATAAACCACCAATAAATATACAAATATATAAATACATACATAAATAAATAAATAAATGTGAAATTTGAAAGACACTCACCTGTTCATCTGTTTCTTAACTTAGTTATCTGCATATCTCCATTCATTAATAAGATATGTGCTGGAAACAAACAAACAAACAAACAAACAACAGCAGCAGCAGATATAAGCAGTTGTTCCACCAGATATTATCACACAAACATGGAGGAGGTTTTGAGGTTTGTTATTGTCTGTCTTGTTGTTGCTGATGATGTTGCTGTTGAATGTTGATGTTGGTTGTTGCTATTGTTGGTGGTTGTTGTAGTTGTCTCCCCTGTTTCCTTTGAAGCTTTTTTTTACAGATAAAATGGTAAAAACCAAAACTAAACAAACAACAAGTATTCCTTGCTGTGATTTTTAAGAGTATTTGTGCTTTTCAGTCTTCAGTAGTGTAGGTACAGACTTGTTAAACCAATGGAGACGAATTGTAGCTGCGTTCTGAATGGGAGGGAAGACGATCTTGCTATCTTTAACCAACAATCTCTGCAAAAGTAAAATAAATAAAATAAAATAAAATAAAATAAAATAAAATAAAATAATAATAATAATGATCTCTACTATAGGCACAAGGCCAAACTTTTAGGGAGGGGGGGGGGGGTCGATTTAATCGATCCCAGTGCATTACAGTACTTTATTTTATCGATCTCGAAAGGATGACAGGCAAAGCAGACCAAGGCGGGATTTGAATTCAGGACATAAAGAGCTGGAATGAATGCCGCAAAGCATTTTCTCAAACACTTTAACGATTCTGCCAATCCACTGCCCTTAAATTGAAGGGGAGGGGAAAATCGATTAAATTGACCCCAGTGCATTACTGGCACTTTATTTTATCAACACTGTAAGGCAAAGCTAACCTCAGCGTTATTTAAACTCAGATCGTAAAGGGCTGTAACTCTATGCTGTAACGCATGTTGTCCGATGCTCTACTGATTCTGCCAATCCTAATAATAATAATGGTCTCTTAATTGGCCACAAGGGCCTACATATAGGGGACAAAAGACAGGGACAGTGGAGGGGTTTACAATCAAATCAAGTAAAAAAAATAAATACAACAATAACAATAAACATGGAAAAATAGAAAGAACAGAATTCCCCAATAGAGGAGGGGGGGCTACAGGGGTGACTCTGGTAGCCCAGCAATCCTAAACCAATCGTTGTGAGTAGATCTGGGTAAATGGAAACTTGAAATGGACTGTACATGTAATTCAATGTATTGTGTCATGCCAGATCTCCCTGAGAAGTGTGTTGACCAAACAATTGGAACACACATCATTGATACATGACAGATATCCATTAACCTTTTAGCATTAACCATTTACAATACTCTACTAGCCAAAGAGCCCGTCGTTGCTGGGCACATCTCGTTCTCTCTCGCCCTCCACTGTTGCCAGTTAATAAAGACCTACCTCAACCCGTCTGTATTTTTCTACTAACACTGCTACCACGTCTGTCTTCCCCCACCTTCACCACAGTCAATAAAGACCCCCCCCCCCCACCCCGGTGCTCCAGGAGCTTAAATAACATATGTATCAAATTTGAACAAAATCGGATGGAAACTGTGGAAATGCATCGCCTGCATACTGATGGACAGAGAGACAGATATTTTCGTTTTTATATAGATATTTACTATTGTATTTTCACAGTAAAGGTTTTTCCTCACATAATATCGAATCTATGAGATTTTGATATTATGTATTTTGAGAACAGTACCTTAACATCATTATGAACAGCTGGTTACAGCTGGTTTGAACAGAAAGAAATGAGAGAATTCTGGCTGGTTTAAGTGCTAAACGGGTTAACTCTAACATTTACATTAGTCTATATTTACTATTGTATTTTTGCGGTAAAGGTTTTACCTCACATAATTATCTTACATAATATCGAATCTATGAGATTGTGATATTATGTATTTTGAGAACTGTACCTTAACATCAGTATGAGCAGCCAGTTATGGCCAGTTTGAACAGAAAGGGGTGAGAGAATTCTGGCCGGATATGGCCGGTTTAAATGCTAAAGAGTTAAGTTTGTGAGCCGAAGTTCCACTATGATTTATATTTCACTCTTTTAAAGTGGACGTGTAAAGGACACGGCAAAACGCACCCAGCCCACACTGTAAAGTGGACAGTGTAAAGGACACGGCAAAACGCACCCAGCCCACACTGTAAAGTGGACAGTGTAAAGGACACGGCAAAACGCACCCAGCCCACACTGTAAAGTGGACAGTGTAAAGGACACGGCAAAACGCACCCAGCCCACACTGTAAAGTGGACAGTGTAAAGGACACGGCAAAACGCACCCAGCCCACACTGTAAAGTGGACAGTGTAAAGGACACGGCAAAACGCACCCAGCCCACACTGTAAAGTGGACAGTGTAAAGGACACGGCAAAACGCACCCAGCCCACACTGTAAAGTGGACAGTGTAAAGGACACGGCAAAACGCACCCAGCCCACACTGTAAAGTGGACAGTGTAAAGGACACGGCAAAACGCACCCAGCCCACACTGTAAAGTGGACAGTGTAAAGGACACGGCAAAACGCACCCAGCCCACACTGTAAAGTGGACAGTGTAAAGGACACGGCAAAACGCACCCAGCCCACACTGTAAAGTGGACAGTGTAAAGGACACGGCAAAACGCACCCAGCCCACACTGTAAAGTGGACAGTGTAAAGGACACGGCAAAACGCACCCAGCCCACACTGTAAAGTGGACAGTGTAAAGGACACGGCAAAACGCACCCAGCCCACACTGTAAAGTGGACAGTGTAAAGGACACGGCAAAACGCACCCAACCCACACTGTAAAGTGGACAGTGTAAAGGACACGGCAAAACGCACCCAGCCCACACTGTAAAGTGGACAGTGTAAAGGACACGGCAAAAAGCACCCAGCCCACACTGTCAATGTGGACAGTGTAAAAGACACGGCAAAACGCACCCAGCCCACACTGTAAAGTGGACAGTGTAAAGGACACGGCAAAACGCACCCAGCCCACACTGTAAAGTGGACAGTGTAAAGGACACGGCAAAACGCACCCAGCCCACACTGTAAAGTGGACAGTGTAAAGGACACGGCAAAACGCACCCAGCCCACACTGTAAAGTGGACAGTGTAAAGGACACGGCAAAACGCACCCAGCCCACACTGTAAAGTGGACAGTGTAAAGGACACGGCAAAACGCACCCAGCCCACACTGTAAAGTGGACAGTGTAAAGGACACGGCAAAACGCACCCAGCCCACACTGTAAAGTGGACAGTGTAAAGGACACGGCAAAACGCACCCAGCCCACACTGTAAAGTGGACAGTGTAAAGGACACGGCAAAACGCACCCAGCCCACACTGTAAAGTGGACAGTGTAAAGGACACGGCAAAACGCACCCAGCCCACACTGTAAAGTGGACAGTGTAAAGGACACGGCAAAACGCACCCAGCCCACACTGTAAAGTGGACAGTGTAAAGGACACGGCAAAACGCACCCAGCCCACACTGTAAAGTGGACAGTGTAAAGGACACGGCAAAACGCACCCAGCCCACACTGTAAAGTGGACAGTGTAAAGGACACGGCAAAACGCACCCAGCCCACACTGTAAAGTGGACAGTGTAAAGGACACGGCAAAACGCACCCAACCCACACTGTAAAGTGGACAGTGTAAAGGACACGGCAAAACGCACCCAGCCCACACTGTAAAGTGGACAGTGTAAAGGACACGGCAAAAAGCACCCAGCCCACACTGTCAATGTGGACAGTGTAAAAGACACGGCAAAACGCACCCAGCCCACACTGTAAAGTGGACAGTGTAAAGGACACGGCAAAACGCACCCAGCCCACACTGTAAAGTGGACAGTGTAAAGGACACGGCAAAACGCACCCAGCCCACACTGTAAAGTGGACAGTGTAAAGGACACGGCAAAACGCACCCAGCCCACACTGTAAAGTGGACAGTGTAAAGGACACGGCAAAACGCACCCAGCCCACACTGTAAAGTGGACAGTGTAAAGGACACGGCAAAACGCACCCAACCCACACTGTAAAGTGGACAGTGTAAAGGACACGGCAAAACGCACCCAGCCCACACTGTAAAGTGGACAGTGTAAAGGACACGGCAAAAAGCACCCAGCCCACACTGTCAATGTGGACAGTGTAAAAGACACGGCAAAACGCACCCAGCCCACACTGTAAAGTGGACAGTGTAAAGGACACGGCAAAACGCACCCAGCCCACACTGTAAAGTGGACAGTGTAAAGGACACGGCAAAACGCACCCAGCCCACACTGTAAAGTGGACAGTGTAAAGGACACGGCAAAACGCACCCAGCCCACACTGTAAAGTGGACAGTGTAAAGGACACGGCAAAACGCACCCAGCCCACACTGTAAAGTGGACAGTGTAAAGGACACGGCAAAACGCACCCAGCCCACACTGTAAAGTGGACAGTGTAAAGGACACGGCAAAACGCACCCAGCCCACACTGTAAAGTGGACAGTGTAAAGGACACGGCAAAACGCACCCAGCCCACACTGTAAAGTGGACAGTGTAAAGGACACGGCAAAACGCACCCAGCCCACACTGTAAAGTGGACAGTGTAAAGGACACGGCAAAACGCACCCAGCCCACACTGTAAAGTGGACAGTGTAAAGGACACGGCAAAACGCACCCAGCCCACACTGTAAAGTGGACAGTGTAAAGGACACGGCAAAACGCACCCAGCCCACACTGTAAAGTGGACAGTGTAAAGGACACGGCAAAACGCACCCAGCCCACACTGTAAAGTGGACAGTGTAAAGGACACGGCAAAACGCACCCAACCCACACTGTAAAGTGGACAGTGTAAAGGACACGGCAAAACGCACCCAGCCCACACTGTAAAGTGGACAGTGTAAAGGACACGGCAAAAAGCACCCAGCCCACACTGTCAATGTGGACAGTGTAAAAGACACGGCAAAACGCACCCAGCCCACACTGTAAAGTGGACAGTGTAAAGGACACGGCAAAACGCACCCAGCCCACACTGTAAAGTGGACAGTGTAAAGGACACGGCAAAAAGCACCCAGCCCACACTGTCAATGTGGACAGTGTAAAAGACACGGCAAAACGCACCCAGCCCACACTGTAAAGTGGACAGTGTAAAGGACACGGCAAAACGCACCCAGCCCACACTGTAAAGTGGACAGTGTAAAGGACACGGCAAAACGCACCCAGCCCACACTGTAAAGTGGACAGTGTAAAGGACACGGCAAAACGCACCCAGCCCACACTGTAAAGTGGACAGTGTAAAGGACACGGCAAAACGCACCCAGCCCACACTGTAAAGTGGACAGTGTAAAGGACACGGCAAAAAGCACCCAGCCCACACTGTCAATGTGGTTGGCGTTAGGAAGGGCATCCAGCTATAGAAAATCAGCCAGAAACACCCCTATATGAGCGAGACACGGTCACCCGATCCAACTTGCCTCAAAATAGTACCCGTTTAACCCGTGCTAGCGTGGAAGATGGACGTTAATCGATGATGATGATGATGATGATGATGATGATGATGAATGCTCAGTATGAGCAGCTGGTCACAGCTGGTTTTAACAGAAAGAGGTGAAATATTCTGGCCAGATACAGCTGCTTTAAATGGGTTAAACTCAATCAAACATTATATTTCCTAGCACCAATCATTTATGTAAATAAACCTATTGTTTCACTGTATATATATGTATAATAGAAGTTTGTTGACTCATTAATCAAATACATTATTGCCTACTATTAATTTATATGTAAATAAAGCTACATTATATTCACACACACACACACACACACACATTATATATGTATATATATATATGTGTATATATATATATACACACACACCAAACACACACACATATATATATACATACACACAGACATATATATATATATATATATATATATATATATATATATATATATATATATATATATATATATATATATATATATATATATATATATATATATATATATATATATATATATATATATATATATATATATATATATATATATATATATATATATATATATATATATATATATATATATATATAGGCACATGGCTTAGTGGTTAGAGCATTGGCCTTGCAATCGAAAGGTTGTGAGTTCAATTCTCAGACCGGGTGATGTGTTGTTTCCTTGAGCAAGACACTTTATTTCACATTGCTCCAGTTTACTCAGCTGTAGAAATGAGATGATAGGGACTGGGGTCCCTATCATTCCACTGCAAAGTGGTCGTGGAGGTGCCACGGCAAAAAAGCACCCAGCACTCACTGTAAATGAGGTTGGTGTTAGGAAGGGCATCCAGCTGTAGAAATCAAGCCAGAACCAGTTCCCGTCCCACCCTTGCAAGCAGGGAAAAGCGGACGTAAAATGATGATGATGATGATGATGATGATGATACACACACACATGTATATATATATACACACACACATGTATATATATACACACATATATATATATATATATATACACACACACACATATATATGTATATATATATATACACACACCACACACACACATATATATATATACATACACACAGACATATGTGTATATATATATACATACACCACACACACACACATATATATATACATACACGCAGACATATGTATATATATATATATATATATACACACACACACCGCTGGATGTGTAATAGTAATATACGTGAACGGCTAAGCATAAACGAACTAAGGAAAAAATTAGAAATAAGAGGGATCAGATGTTGTTTACTCGAGAGAAAGCTACGTTGGTATGGTCACGTGATACGCATGAAAGACGACAGCTGTATAACAAAGTGCAGGGCAATAAAGATAGACGGTAGCCACGGAGTAGGCAGACCCAGAAAAACCTGGGACGACATGATAAATTCCGACCTCACACGCTTACACCTCTCCAAGACAATGTCACTGGACCGAGACCTTTGGCGGTACTCAGTAATAGAGAAGACCCGCCTTACCTAAATACAAAGTAAAACCTACTACAGTCAGTAGGCATCTCTAACAAAATACACCCCCGTCCCACCACCCCCACCCCATCCACACCGCCCCCCTTCTATGTAAAGTTATGTTGGTGCCACACCATCCAGGCCGAAACAAATGAGATCGTGTAGGTGTCACGACAAAAAAAACACACAGTCCACGCTGTAATGTGGCCGTGTAGGCAACACGGTAAAAACCTCCCAGCCCCACACTGTAAATGTGGTTGGTGTTAGGAAGGGCATCCAGCTGTAGAAAACCCGCCAGACAGTCCACGCTGTAATGTGGCCGTGTAGGCAACACGGTAAAAACCTCCCAGCACCACACTGTAAATGTGGTTGGTGTTAGGAAGGGCATCCAGCTGTAGAAAACCCGCCAGACAGTCCTATGCGAGCAAGACAATCACTCTTGCCTCAAGTGGGAAAACCCCCGTCCAAACCCATGCAAGCGTGGAACACGGACGTTAAACGTTGATGATGATGATGATGATGATGATGACACCACACACACACACATATATATATACATACACACAGACATGTATATATATATATATATATATATATATATATATATATATATATATATACACACACACACACACACACACACACACGTGTGTATATATATATATACACACGCATATATACATACACACACACATATGTGTTTGTATATATATATGTATATATATATATATATATACACACATATATATATACACATACATATATATACATACACACACATATATATATATACACATACATATATATATATACACATACATATATATATATACACATACATATATGTGTATATATATATATACACATATATATATATATATGCACACACACACACACACCTATATGTGTATGTGTGTGTGTGTATGTAGAGGTAAATTGTTATATATAACTTTACAAGGCCTACCTTTGAATAATGACAAATTTACCAAACATGTTACTTCCTAATTCCAGTCTTTTGTAAATAAAACATTTTCAACACACACACACCAGTATACTTACACCCACACACACCATCATACTTACACCTACATACATATACACACACCACATACACCCACACATGCATACACACACACATATATACAAATGTAAATTGCTGATGAATTAATCAAACATTATTTTCTGATGTGGTGGATTGGCAGTATCGGTAGAGGGTCGGACACCATGTTTTCTAGCATAGTTACGTCCCTTTACGATCTGAGTTCAAATCCCGCCGAGGTTGACTTTGCCTTTCATCCTTACGGGGTCGATAAAATAAAGTATCAGTAATGCACTGGGTAATTGCTGGCCTTGTGCCTAACGTAGAAACAATTATTTTCTGATGTGGTGACAATGGTGGTGGTGGTGGTGGTGGAGGTGGCATTGGTGTTGGTAGTAATGGTGGTGGTGGTGGTGGTGGTACTGGTGGTGGTGAAATCGTCCCTGCTTTTTTGATATAAAACCATTTGTTTCAATGTGTTTTTTTTTTAATCTAAAACCTTCCATCATAATTTTATGGAAGAACCTTTGTTAAGTTACACACCTGAAACCTTACATCATAATTTTATAGAAGAACCTTTGTTAAGTGATGCTCCTTAAACCTTCCATCATAATCTAATAGAAAAACCTTTGTTAAGTTACGATCCTTAAACCTTCCATCATAATTTTATAGAAGAACCTTTGTTAAGTTACACTCCTAAAACCTTCCGTATTTACTATTGTATTTTAGTGGTAAAGGTTTTATCTCATATAAATATCTCACATAATATTGAACCTATGAGATTTTGATGTTATTAATTTTGAGAACAATACCTTAACATCAGTATGAGCGGCCAGTTACAGCAAGTTTTAACAGAAAGAGGTGAGAGAATTCTGGCCGGATACAGCTGGTTTAAATGCTAAAGGGTTAAGTTACGCTCCTGAAACTTTCCATCATAGTTATATGGAAAACCTTTATTAAGCTATGCTCCCGATACTTTCATAAAATGAAAGTTTCAGAGGAACATTTGTTGAGTTACATTCCAAAGAGCAGCTTAATAATGAGAATCATTCCAAATTGTTGATTATTTTTCAAAATGATTTGAGACTCCATTACCATGTTTCTAATGAAAAAGACACACTGGCTATCTTCTGTCTTCCATTAGAAGCCTGGTAACGAAGGAGATAAATAACTACACATGACACATTAGATACCGTAGTCATGGCGACCAATGACAGGTCTGCTCAATCAAGGTTGACCTGGGGCTAAACAACAACAGCAATGGCTGACCTTTAACCACTTACACATCACGTGCACCACAAACACACGAACACACAAACACACACACACACATCACGTACACACCAGCCCCTCCAATTCCCTCTTGAAAGAAAATTAATAATTAAGTCATAACATACTTGAAACATTAGAAGTTGAAACATGCTTAAACTGTATAATTGTGACCTGTGACATGTGACCTGCAACCTCTAAGAGCCTTGCAACAAATACTTGAAATTCCTGCAGATTTGAAAATTACATAAACCTGTATGTAGTGTGTCCTGTCTGCGAGATATGGAGTGGAGGGGGAATTTGATGATTTTTATCTTAATATCTTAATCCAAGCCGAAAGGAAAAATACCAACACCACATATTTTAAATGTGTATATCGATGTGTAGGTATGAATTTATATCTAAACGTACATACATTTATATATATATATATATATATATATATATATATATATATATATATATATATGTATACATATACATACACACACCTATATATATATATAGTGAAATAAAGTGTCTTGTGTTGTTTCCTTGAGCAAGACACTTTATTTCCCATTGCTCCAGTTTACTCAACTGTAGAAATGAGATGATAGGGACTGGGGTCCATGTCATTCCACTGCAAAGTGGTCGTGGAGGTGCCACGGCAAAAAAAGCACCCAGCACTCACTGTAAATGAGGTTGGTGTTAGGAAGGGCATCCAGCTGTAGAAATCAAGCCAGAATCAGTTCCCGTCCCACCCTTGCAAGCAGGGAAAAGCAGACATAAAATGATGATGATGATATATATATATATATATAGAAATGGCTTTCTACAGGACTAGAACTGTTTCATTCGGGAGAAATCATCAGGGCTTCCTGACGATTTCTCCTGAATGAAACAGTTCTAGTCCTGTAGAAGCCATTTCTATATTAAATATTTATACTCTGCTATGCAGTGAGTACCTTACTTACTGTGGCTACCCCCGATTGAACTCGGTGTATATATAGAGAGAGAGAGAGAGAGAGAGAGAGAGAGAGAGAGAGAGAGAGAGAGAGAGAGAGAGAGAGAGAGAGAGAGTAATGTGCAGTTACTGTAGGTTCACCTGAGTGAGCACTCGATGTGTAGTTTCCCGCCTGTAAAGAGGTGTAGAACTAAACAGAGTGTAATTATAATAATTGTTTCTACTTTAGGCACAAGGCCAGCAATTACCCAGTACATTACTGGTACTTTATTTTATCGACCCCCGTAAGGATGAAAGGCAAAGTCAACCTCGGCGGGATTTGAACTCAGATCGTAAAGGGACGTAACTATGCTGGAAAGCATGGTGTCCGACCCTCTACCGATACTGCTAATCCACCGCCCTTTGTAATTATAATAATAAAAGGAAGATTTGTTATGTCTTCATTACGTTTAGTGAGTAGTGACGCGTGTTTTGCTATTGATCAGCTCAAGGTTCGATCTGTATCGATCTAACCCAATTCTGTCATTACCACAGAAGAGGTCCGACGAGCTTTTAATTCCAGAGTCAGGCTAGATCAATACAGACCAAACCTTGAGCTGATCAATAGTGAATCACGCATCACTTCTCAATAAGCATAATGAAGACATAACAAATTGTCCTTGTATTGTTATATATATATATATATATATTTCACACACATACATATATATAATAAATAAGAGAGACGGTTTTATTCGTACATCCTCATTTATTTACTAGTTTGTTATACGTATTTCCACGATATCTTCAGACGAAACGAGATGTAATTTTCCATTGATATGCTACTAGTCCGATGTGTTGTTAACCTCGCCGACCAGTACTCATGTGGAGTGCTTCACGTCTGTTTAAGAATAAGTCAGATTTTTGATCAACCAACTTTATATATATATATATATAAATATATATATATGCGCCACCAGTTCTTTGAGAAAACAACACCACACTTCGGTTCGGGACAGGGCACATTAAGGGACCGAAATAATGGAGGTAAACTTTGTTCCATCATTATGTTTTTCTGTTTTTTCAGTTCAAGTTCTAGCTGTCTGATGAAGTCATAGCTGTTGAATAATGGCTATCACCGAAATATATATTACAGCGAATATGAATAAACAAAGTTAATTTTAACCTTGCTTTTTATATATATATAGATAGATAGATAGATGTGTGTGTGTATGTGTGTGTGTGTATGTATAGTAAGTCCTGACCTTACGAACATCCTACTTATGAACTTCTACAGATACAAACTGTCTCACAAAGAAACGAGAAATATTTTGTCTGGGTCTGTTTTTGTGGGCTCTTTCGGGCCCTGGGTTCCTTCTTTTGCAGCATAAAATCAAGCAGAAATCGTACCCACTGCATGGGATAGATAGACAGAAAGATAGATAGATAGATGGATAGATAAATGGACGGACAAATAGATAGAAAGAGAGATAGATAGATAGACATACAGGTAGATAGACAGAGACATAGATAGAATAACAGACAGACAGGCAGACATACAGATAGATAGATACACAGGCAGACATACATACAGACACATAGATAGAAAGATAGATAGACAAACACACAGAGACAGACAGACAGGCAAACATATGTACATACATAAAGACAGACAGACAGACAGACAGACAGACAGACAGGTAGGTAGGTAGAACAAAGTCATGGTAATTTAGTAGATATACGTCTGATAATAAAATAATTAAAGGATAATATGGAAGAAAATTATTGTGATTGATTTCAATGACTATGAAATGAAATATGACAACAGCTGGAATGATAGGTGGGAGGGGGGGAGGTGCTTGAGGATTAAAATATCTTTACAGAGAATATTGTAATCAAGGAAATATTAAACTTTTTATTATAAACCAGTGATTCCCAACATGGGGCTCACAGCCCAACAGGGGAGCAATTTGAATATGATGTTAAGGAGAGCAAACTTCAGGTTTTTATCTTATTACTTTTACACCAAGGCAACTTTGGAACAAATTATAGTCGAAAACTCCTGTCTCGCTTCCTTCACATGTTATTGTACATCTGGCATCACCTACACCAAGGTAACTTTGGAACCAAATTACTGTCGAAAACTCCTGTCTCACCTCCACACATTATTGTGTACCTCACACCACCTACACCAAGTAACTTTAGAACAAAGTACTGTCAAAAACTCAAGTCTCACCTCCACACATTATTGTGTACCTGACACCACCTACACCAAGGTAACTTTGGAACAAATTACTGTCGAAAACTCCTGTCTCACCTCCACACATTATTGTGTACCTGACACCACCTACACCAAGGTAACTTTGGAACAAATTACTGTCGAAAACTCCTGTCTCACCTCCACACATTATTGTGTACCTGACACCACCTACACCAAGGTAACTTTGGAACAAATTACTATCAGAAACTCCTGTCTCACTTCCTCCACACATGTTATTGCGCATCTGACACCACCATACGCCAATTTGTTTACACTTTGTAGTTAATCATCGCTGCTTTTATATCAAAGTGGGGCATAAAAATGTTTGAGATGTTGAGGTAGGGCATGGGGCACAAAAGGTTGGGAACCACTGCTGTAAACCCTGTCATTTTTAATGAGTATACAAGGAGCAGAGGTCGTAGGAGCACCGCAGTGAAATACAGCGTTTCTTAGGGCATTTTTTAAAACCTGGCAGAGCCCATCTCCTCTCCAGATCTGAATATAGCAGATTTCTTCTGGAGAAGGAATGAGAGTGAGAGAATGAAGATGAGAAAGAGATATAGAGGGAAAAGTCAACCCTAGTACTTGACTGGTACTTTTTTTATCGACCTCAAAAGGATGAAAGGCAAAGTAAACCTCAGTGAGATTTGAACTCAGATAGCAGAGAGCCAGAACGAATACCATAAAGCATTCTACCCGCCGGTGTTTTAACAACTCTGCCAATTTGGTTATATATATATATATATATATATATATATATATATATATATATATATATATATATATATATATATATATATATATATATATATATATATATATATATATATGTATATATATATATATATATGTATATATATATATATATATGTATATATATATATATATATATATATATATATATATATATATATATATATATATATATATATATATATGTAAAGTTATATTTAAAATTGTTGGGTTACAACTAGTAAATATTTATAACTGATATAAAAGCACTCGACTATATATATATAGTGAAGGTGTGTGGCTGATTGGTTAGAGAACTGGATTCACAATCGTGAGGTTGTCAGAGTTCGATTCCTGGACCAGGCGATGTGTTATGTCCTTGAGCAAGACACTTTATTTTACGTTGCTCCTTCTACCTGGAGTTGCGACCGATAGATAGTATTAGCAATTGGAAAGACCAACGGAAACATTCTTTCCTCAGTCCGATTTGACGAAAGTCGATCGACAAAAAAAAATATATATATATATATGTATATATACACATATATCGACATTCGATAAACAAGATCCCACACCTCATTCGCTTAACAAGTGGGGTGGAGCTCGTCAAATCTCTGAGGAAACAGAGTTTTCGTTGGTCTTTCCAATTACTAATACTATCTGTCGGTCGCAAATCCAGGCAGAAATAAACATATGCGGTGGATTGGCAGTATTGGTAGAGGGTCGGACGCCATGCTTTCCAGCATAGTTACGTCCCTTAACGATCTGAGTTCAAATCCCGCCGAGGTTGACTTTGCCAACAGATCCATTCAGGTTGACATCTCTTGCAAAGTGTGGACTGGGTGGTTTTTATTGTGGCACCTAAACAACCATTTTACAGAGTGAACTGGGTGTTTTTCCATCATGTCACCAACACGACCACCTGCTACCCCTCCCATCATTGTTGTTGTTAATGTTATTATTGTGGTTGATGTTGTTGCTGCTGTGTGTTGTTGTTGTTGTTGTTGTTGCTGCTGCTGCTGCTGTTTGTGTTGATGTTGTTACTGTGGTTGCTGTTGCTATTGATGTTGTTGTAGTAGTAGTGACAGTTGTAAATGATAACAAGCTTCATACAAAAACTCTATAATTAAAATCAAGGAGAGAGTGAGAGAGAGAGAGAGAGAGAGAGAGAAAAGAAAAAGTATGCACGTCGAGCTGGGGGGGGGGGGGGGCACCGATGTCTAAATATCTAAAAACAAACAAGATGAATGGCAGTGGTGTTGGTGGTGGTGGTGGTAGTAGTGCTGGTAACAGTGGTGATAGCGGTGTTGGTGATGGTGGTGGTAGTAGTGGTGGTAACAGTGGTGATAGCGGTGTTGGTGATGGTGGTGGTAGTAGTGGTGGTAACAGTGGTGATAGCGGTGTTGGTGATGGTGGTGGTAGTAGTGGTGGTAGCGGTGTTGGTGATGGTGGTGGTAGTAGTGGTGGTAACAGTGGTGATAGTGGTGTTGGTGATGGTGGTGGTAGTAGTGGTGGTAGCGGTGTTGGTGATGGTGGTGGTAGTAGTGGTGGTAACAGTGGTGATAGCGGTGTTGGTGATGGTGGTGGTAGTAGTGGTGGTAACAGTGGTGATAGCAGTGTTGGTGATGGTGGTGGTAGTAGTGGTGGTAGCGGTGTTGGTGATGGTGGTGGTAGTAGTGGTGGTAACAGTGGTGATAGCGGTGTTGGTGGAGGTTGTAGAGGTGATGGCAGTAGTGGTGACGATGGTGATGGTGACGGTGGCAGTAGTGATGAAAGTGATGGCAGTGATGGTGGTGGTGGTGGTGGTGTCAGTAGTGGTGACAGTGATGGTGGTGGTGGTGGTGGTGGTGGTGGTGGTGGTGTCAGTAGTGGTGACAGTGATGGTGGTGGTGGTGGTGGTGTCACTGATGGTGGTGGTGGTGGTGGTGGTGTCAGTAGTGGTGACAGTGGTGGTGGTGTCAGTGGTGGTGTCACTGATGGTGGTGGTGGTGGTGGTGTCAGTAGTGATGAAAGTGATGGCAGTAGTGGTGACACTGATGGTGGTGGTGGTGGTGTCAGTAGTGGTGACAGTGGCAGTAGTGGTGACACTGATGGTGGTGACAGTGATGGTGGTGGTGGTGGTGGCAGTGGCAGTAGTGGTGACAGTGATGGTGGTGATGTGGACGAGAGGGTGGTGGAGGTGGTGGTGGTGTCAGTAGTGGTGACAGTGATGGTGGTACTGATGGTGGTGGTGGTGGTGTCAGTAGTGGAGACAGTGGTGGTGGTGGTGTGGACGAGAGGGTGGTGGAGGTGAGGTACTACGTCAATGTGATGTCATAGAACAGCTGTTCAACTTCTAAAAGTCAATTGAAAGCAAAAAAAATATATATACAATATAAAAAAAATCAAACAAACGCACAAAAAAACATTTAAAGACACAAAAGAAAATATACT
>OZ024756.1:20477969-20482969 GCA_964016885.1 Eledone cirrhosa
TTCTATTCCTCAGCTGCTCTCTCTCTCTCCCCCTCTCATGTTCTCACTTCTACTCCAACAACTTGTTTGGCATTGACATATTCCATCACATTCTGTCTGTCTGTAGCCACCACCCCTGCCACCACATTCTGTCTGTCTGTACCTACCCCCCCCCCACATTCTGTCTGCCTATACCCCTACCACCACCACCACCACATTCTGTCTGTCTGTACCCCCCCCCCATCACCAATGTCACCACCTGTACGACAGGTGGTAGTGGTGATAATTATTTCTACTTTTGGCACAAGGCCAGCAATTACCCCAGTGTATTACTGGTGCTTTATTTTATCCACCCCGTAAGGATGAAAGGCAAAGTGGTGATAATGATGGGGTGGTGGTGGTGATAGTGGTAATGGTGGTGGTAGTGGTGATGATAGTAATGGTATTGATGGTGGTGGTGATGGTAGTGGTAGTGATGGTGACGGTGAGATAGTAATGGTTGTGATGGTAGTGGTAGTAGTGGTGGCGATAGTGATGGTGGTATTAGTGGTAGTGTATCAGTGCTAGTGATGGTAATGGTGGTGATAGTGGTAGTGGTATTGGTGCTGGTAGTGGTGGTGGTGTATCAGTGCTAGTGATGGTAGTGGTGGTGATAGTGGTAGTGGTATTGGTGCTGGTAGTGGTGGTGGTGTATCAGTGCTAGTGATGGTAGTGGTGGTGGTGTATCAGTGCTAGTGATGGTAATGGTGGTGATAGTGGTAGTGGTATTGGTGCTGGTAGTGTATCAGTGCTAGTGATGGTAATGGTGGTGATAGTGGTAGTGGTATTGGTGGTGGTGTATCAGTGCTAGTGGTGGTAGTAGTGGTAGTGTATCAGTGCTAGTGTTGTGGGGTGGGGTAAAATGAATGTTCTTTCAGTTATTTGCCCTTCTCAATAATTACAGCCCCCCCCCCCCCCCCCCAGTTAATTAGTATTTAACTTAATGTAACATTTCACTATTTCCCTCTAATAGTAAATACTACTAATTCAAATAATTGTTTCTACTTTTGGCACAAGGCAAGCAATTACCCCAGTGCATTACTGGTACTTTATTTTATCGACCCCGTAAGGATGAATGACAAAGTTAACCTCGGTGGGATTTGAACTCAGAATGGAAAGGGCCTTAACTCTATGCTGCAAAGCATGATGTCCAACGCTCTACTGATACTGCCAATCCGCCAAATAATGGAGGGAAAGTTGTTCAAATCACCCCAGTGCATTACTGGTACTTTATTTTATTGACCTCATAACGATGAAAGGCAAAGCTAACCATGGCGGGATTTAAGCTCAGAATGTAGAGATCCATTAATCTATGCCGCTAAGCATGTTGACCAGCGCTCTACCGATTGTGACCAAGGCTAACAATGGGGTGGGGGTCTATTAAATCGACCCTAGTGCGTTACTGGTACTTTATCGACCCCATAAGGATGAAAGGTAAAGCTAACCTCACCTGGATTTGAACTCAGAAGGTAACGGGCCATAACTCTGCTGCAAAGCATGTTGCCCGACGCACTACCGATTATGATAATAATTTCTTTATCAACCACAAAGGGTGCACATGAAGAAAACATTAAGGACAGCACAGGATTATACAGTAGGAGGGTTAAAAAATCTACATTTCTTCTCCCACTTATTCCTGAGAGGGTCATGGGGGCAGAGTCCTCAAGCATTCCTTCCAGTGGGTCCTGTCAGAAGCAACCATCTCCAACTGATCCAGATGGATCCCCAAGCGAGACCAGTCAAGCTCATGGATGTTATCCAACCATCTTGCTCGGGGTCTACCCCTGGGTCTCCTGCCAGTTGGTTTTGCCCGTAAAATCAGTCCAGTGATTCTTTCCAGAGATATTCTAACCACATGCCCATAGTATCGGAGCTGTGATCTCTCAATTTGGAGAAGTAGCAGCTCTACCTGGAGTGACTCTCTGATCTCCGAGCTACAGATCTGTCCAGCGATTCTTTCCTGAGACATTCTAACCACATGTCCATAGTAGTGGAGCTGTGGTCTCTCAATTCGGAGAAGTAGTGGCTCTATCTGGAGTGACTCTCTGATCTCCGAGCTACAGATCTGTCCAGCGATTCTTTCCTGAGACATTCTAACCACATGTCCATAGTAGTGGAGCTGTGGTCTCTCAATTCGGAGAAGTAGTGGCTCTATCTGGAGTGACTCTCTGATCTCCGAGCTACAGATCTGTCCAGCGATTCTTTCCTGAGACATTCTAACCACATGTCCATAGTAGTGGAGCTGTGGTCTCTCAATTCGGAGAAGTAGCGGCTCTACCTGGAGTGACTCTCTGATCACATTTCCTCCCCCTTACTCAACCAATTTCAGTCAGCCTGAATCTCCTCCTCCGAAGATATGCAGTGAGATTAAAACCTGAAGCCATGTAGGTTCATAGCAAAACTGCTTACCCACAGTCATACCCTACTCCACCACCAACCCCGTGGTGGGGGTTGTAGGGGTTGTGGCAATGTTTGTATAGTTTCTTATCTGTCAGACAAGTCTGGTGGATTTCTGGCAGATTAACTGAGAACCTGGAACTGTAGGGAAGGGGTAGGGGCGAGGAGCTGTACACAGACCAGATGTACAGTAAGGTCTTTACAGATGTGAAGACCACTGCACCATATGGTGGTGATAATGGTGATAGTAATGATAATGGTGGGGTTGGTGATAGTGGTGGTGGTGGTGGCGTGGTAGTAAGTGGCAGTGGTCGATGTGGTAGTTGTGATGGTGATAATGGTGATAGTGGTGCTGTTGCTGGTGGTGGTGGTGGTGTTAATGGTAGTGGTGGCGGTGGTGTTGATGGTAGTGGTGGTGGTGGTGGTGGTGGTGGTGTTGATGGCGTGGTAGTAAGTGGCAGTGATGGCGGTGGTCGATGTGGTAGTTGTGATGGTGATAATGGTGATAGTGGTGCTGTTGCTGGTGGTGTTAATGGTAGTGGTGGCGGTGGTGGTGGTGTTGATGGTGTGGTAATAAGTGGCAGTGATGGGGGTGGTGGAGGTGATGGTGTGGTAGTAAGTGGCAGTGATGGGGGTGGTGGAGGTGATGGCGGTGGTCGATGTGGTAGTTGTGAATGTGATAATGGTGATAGCGGTGCTACTGGTGGTTGTGGTGGTGATAGTGGTGCTGCTGGTGGTTGTAGTGAGAGGGATAGTGGTTGTGGTGGTAGTGATGGTGGTGGTGGTAGTGTGTCCAGGACTTGATGTCCGTCCAGTGCTCGGCCCAACCACAGTTTCGTCCCGTGTGTTGTCCCTGTCTATTTGCCCGCTAAGTTCGTCGGGGTTATGCTCTACAGTTATAAAGTTACGTCGTTCTATGAGGTCATCTGTACGTCTGTTCCCCTTAGGTCTAAGTGATGCTGTTGTCGGTGCTGTAGCACTACAACCAGGGTGGTCGTGCTCCGTGGCGTGTGCCCCGTTCGTTTTTGTCGAAGTCCTGGCGCGGAGTATGCAGTGTGCGTGCGAGGCCCATGCCTCCGCATACTGGGTGGTCTGGCTCCTATGGGTGCCTTAGTCCTACCTCGGGTCGGTCCTGTGTCATTAATGCTAGTTGTGTTGTTATTTGTGTTCCTGGATACTGCTACCGGGTCAATTGTTCTACCTAAGGAGGCCCCCTCGCTATTGGCATCTCTGCACGCCTTATCTCTAGGCTCTACTCTTTCTGGGGTATATATTATGGTGTCTTTGTCACCGGCCCTACGCAGTGCCTCATTATAATATTTGGCGTGCTGTTTAAACACTTCTGCGTTCGACGACAGGGTGGATACGTGTGTGTGAGTGCATACATTTACATATATATATATATATTGCATATATATATATTGCTGAGTCAGTAAAGATGAAAGGACTGTGCACCAAGATACAGTTCAGTTGACATGAAGAGCAGCAGGGGGAGGAGGAGGAGGTGGGCGCCAAGTGCAACGATTTGCACAACAAGACAATCCTGGTTCTGTTGATCAGAGAACAGTGAATGTGAAGAATAGACAACAGGCTGTGATAATGCAGAGACAGTCACACACACACATGGACACATACACACATACAGACATACACATATAGACACACACAGACATACACACATAGACACACACAGACATACACATATAGACAGACACAGACATACACACAGACACATACAGACATACACATATAGACAGACACAGACATACACATAGACACAAACAGACATACACATAGACACACACACAGACATACACATAGACACACAGACATACACAGACACACACAGACATACACATATAGACAGACACAGACATACACATATAGACAGACACAGACATACACATAGACACACACAGGCATACACATATAAACAGACATAGACACACACAGACATACACATATAGACAGACACAGACACACACATACACATAGACACACACATATAGACAGACATATGAAGACATCTATAGACAGACACAGACATACATATAGACAGACACATATAGACACATACATATAGACACACACACACACACATAGACACACACGGACAATCATAGACACACAGACACACATATAGACAGACAGACATACACATAGACACATACATATAGACACACAGATACATATAGACACACAGATACATACATAGACACACACAGACACATACATATAGACAGACACAGACACACACACACACAGACACGTACACACACACACACACATGCAGATATATACACACACACACACACAGACACATATACATACAAATACACACACACACATTGAAAGACACATACACACTGACAGACACAAATACACACAGACAGACATACAAAGACACACATATACATACATAAACACACACATTGAAAGACACATACACACTGACAGACACAAATACACACAGATACACATACAAAGACACACATATACATACATAAACACACACATTGAAAGACACATACACACTGACAGACACAAATACACAGAGACATACATACAAAGACAGACATACAAAG
>OZ024756.1:20490469-20494274 GCA_964016885.1 Eledone cirrhosa
CAGTCACACAGTGACACTAACACATACACATGTAGAGAGTAACAGTGACACTAACACACACACATGTAGAGTCACACAGTGACACTAACACACACACATGTAGACAGTCACACAGTGACACTAACATACACACATGTAGAGTCACACAGTGACACTAACACACACACATGTAGACAGTCACACAGTGACACTAACACATACACATGTAGAGAGTAACAGTGACACTAACACACACACATGTAGAGAGTAACAGTGACACTAACACACACACACACACATGTAGAGAGACACAGTGACACTAACACACACATGTAGACAGTCACACAGTGACACTAACACACACACACACACAGTGACACTAACAAAGAATAATGTGACACTGTTACACAAACATCATCACCATCACCTCATCATCATTCCCATCATGATCATCACCATCACCTCATCAACCTTGTTACCAACACCATCACCAGCACTGTTACAATCAGCACCACCACCACCAACACTTCATCATCATCATCATCTCATCAACACTATCACCACTACCACCACCAACACTTCATCATCATCATTACCTCATCAACACTATCACCACTACCACCACCACCACCATCATCAACAACTCTTCATCATCACCATCACCATCAACACTATCACCGTCATTAAAAACAGGTTTGTTAATTCAAATCTCTATAGTATCTTTACTAGTGAACAGGGGGAGGGTGTTTGGGGGAGGTGTAGTTTACAGGTGACTTTGACTGGAGAGGGGGGTGGTAGGTGTAGTCTACAGGTGGCCTTGACTGGAGAGGGGGGTGGTAGGTGTAATCTACAGGTGGCCTTGACTGGGGAGGGTGGAGGTGGGTGGTGGGGTAGTTTACAGGTGACCTTGACAGGAGAGGGAGGTGGGGTGGAGGTGTGGGGGCAGGTGTAGTCTACAGGTGGAGGTGGGTGGTGGGGTAGTCTACAGGTGACCTTGACAGGAGAGAAAGGTGTGGTGGAGTTGTGGGGGTAGGTGTAGTCTGCAGGTGGCCTTGACTGGAGAGGGTGGAGGTGTGGGGTAGGTGAAGTCTACAGGTGGCCTTGACTGGAGAGGGTGGAGGTGTGGGGTAGGTGTAGTCTACAGGTGGCCTTGACTGGAGAGGGTGGAGGTGTAGTCTACAGGTGGCCTTGACTGGAGGGTGGAGGTGTGGGGTAGGTGTAGTCTACAGGTAGCCTTGACTGGAGAGGGTGGTGGTGTAGTCTACAGGTGGCCTTGACTGAAGAGGGTGGTGTGGTGGGGTGGAGGAGTTGAAATGATGATGATGATGATGATAAATTCAGCGAGAATCGCATTTCGGCGAGTAGAAATAACGAAACGAAACGAAACGCAATAATCAGAAATATGCTGGCAAGCGCTCCATAGTTAAAAAACCAGAGCTAAACAATATGTTAAGACGCCATACAAAACTGAAAAAGTGGTCAAGAAAGCATCAACCACCTAAGCCAAAAAGCAAATCAGGCTAAACAGGTCAAAACAAAATAAATGATAAAAAACACAGACCTGGACCCATTGGAATTGATGTTAAAATCCAAATGCAGGGTTTCTATGACACCTAAATCAAAATGCTGTCTGCTTAAAATTATAAGCTTAAGGTATAATGATCGAACAAGGAATATGAAGTTATCAACAGGTATTTTGCTCTGTACCAAATTTGTGAATGACACAGAGCTGCGTAATACATATATATATATATACAGAGAGATAGAGAAAGTTTTTGTGCCTGTATGTATGTGTAGCATGTGTGTATATATATATACACACACACACACACACACACACACACGCACACCTGTTGTGAGACGGGTTCGGGATGTCCAACTGGCCTCGCACTCCTCATAACGGAACCATCCAGTCCCACACTGTAAATGTGGTTGGTGTTTAGGAAGGACATCCAGCTGTAAAATCCCCCGGTCAAATTTACAGTCCTCACCGGAGCAAGGTGTGGCATGGTCAACTCTGGCCAGACTTGCTTCCTGGCATGGACAACCTGTCTAACCCAAGCAAGCCGGGAAAAATGGACGTTAACCGGTGATGATGATGATGATGATGATGATGATGATGATGATATATAGTTTAGGGATTGTAAATTCAAGTTACTGTAGGTTCACCAAAGTGAGCACTCAATGCGTAGTCTCCAGTAAGTACTTTGGGATTGTACTAAGCCGAGTGTAATATTAATAATAATTGTTTCTACTTTTGGCACAAGACCAGCAATTTACCCCAGTGTATTACTGGTACTTTATTTTATCAACCCTGTAAGGATAAAAAGCATAGCTAACCTCAGTGGGATTTGAACTCAGATCATAAAGGGCCAATAATATGGATGAAGTGTCAAATTTTTATCATGTTTATTGAGGTGCGACGTGCGTTTCACAATTGATCAGCTTAAGGTTCGATCGGTATTGATCAGGCCCGATTCTGGAATCAGAAGCTCATCAGACTTCTGCTATCATAATGACAAAATGATTCCCGTACAACATTAAGAAAATATATATCTGTTCACATTCATTTGTGGTGGTCAATTTTACAGGACTAGAACTGTTTCATTCAAAGGAAATCATCAGGAAAGCTGACCTATGTTATAATGCAGAAGTATTTATATGTTTACTGGGTGGTGGGGAAGGTCGTGGATTTATATATATATATATATATTTATACATTATATATATATTATATATATATATATACTTATATATCTATACATTATATATATATATTATATATATACTTACATATCTATACATTATATATGTATATATACTTACATATATATATTATATATATACTTACATATCTATACATTATATATGTATATATACTTACATATTTATACATTATACATATATATACTTATATATTCATACATCATTATTTTGGCAGTATCGGTAGAGGGTCGGACGCCATGCTTTGGCGCATAGAGTTACGGCCCTTGCTATTCTGAGTTCAAATCCCGCCGAGGTTAACTTTGCCTTTCATCCTTAGGGGTGGATAAAATAAAGTACCACTAATGCACTGGGTAATTTGCTGGCCTTGTGCCAAAAGTCGAAACAATTATTTATATATATATATACACATACGATATATATATATATATATACACACACATATGTATATATATATACACACACACACATGTATATATACATATGATATATATATATATATATATATATAACTTTGATAGGTTTCGGCCAGTATTGGCCCAGGCCATGTCTAACTTAATAGCACCACCTGGTATATATATATATATATATATATATATATATATATATATATATATATATAAAGAATTAATATCTAGTAAAATATATATACATACAGATGCATATCAATGCTAGCAAATATATAGGTTTTGTCTTAGTAACATTGTGGTTCAATGCATGGGGTTGCAGAACAATAATGAGACGTATATATATATATATATATATATATATATATATATATATATATACATACACAAGCACACACATTTGTACATTATACATAGATATATATATATATACACACACATACATACACAATATATATATATATATATATACATACATACACAAGCACACACATTTGTACATTATACATATATATATATATATACACACACATACATACACAATATACATATATATATATATATATATATATATATATATATATATATATATATGTTGTTTACTCGAGAGAAGGCTACGTGGTATGGACACGTCATGCGCATGAAAGTCGATAGCTGTATAACAAAGTGCAGGGCAATAAAGATAGACGGTAGCC
>OZ024756.1:20504474-20516974 GCA_964016885.1 Eledone cirrhosa
TGAGTGAGTGAGTGAGTGAGTGAGTGAGTGAGTGAGTGAGTGAGTGAGTGAGTGAGTGAGTGAGTGAGTGAGTGAGTGAGTGAGTGAGTGAGTGAGTGAGTGAGTGAGTGAGTGAGTGTGTGTGTGTGTTATTTGGGGAGGGTCATGATATTATAATATTGCCAGAAAAATATAGTAAGACACACTCACATTTTTCTGGCAATATGACCCTCCCTAAATATAACATTATGTTTCAATACGCGATTTCATATCAAAACCTTGCAACACACACACACACACACACACACACACATATCTATCTATATTTACACACACACACACACATATATATATATTTACACACACACAATGTCTAGCTTATATTCCGCCAAATCGAGATTTTGGCTTAAGTTTATTATGAGACGAGTCAGGTCCAGAGACCATGTCATGTTCATACGGATCTGTATTTTGACTTGGTTCTATGACTGGATGTCCTTCCTAACACCAACAACATTACACTGTGAACTGGGTGCTTTAAACCTCATCATTTAACGTCCTTTTTCCATGCTAGCCACGGTTTGGTGGGTCTTCACAGGCAAAGTTACTATTCAAACAGAGTTACTGACTGTTCAAAAAGGCCGGGTTCCCGCATCGAGCGTACATAATTTCCACACATTCTAGAGAGTGCATCGGTTACATTTTATTGCAGCACCAGCACTAGGGAAGTTGTCATGTCTTTGACACGACTGAAGAGTCTTTGGAAGATTCTTTGGAAGATTCTTTGGAAGATTTTCTATGACCGAATGCCCTTCTTATCAGAAACTACTCTACAGAATGTACTAAGAGTAGTTTTCATGGCCACCAGCCCTAAGGAAGTTGTCATGTCTTTGAGTTGGTTGTGCTTAAGTAGAATTGTAAAATAACTATTACTATTATATATATATATATATATATATATATATATAGTAAACAGAAATAATAACAACACAATCGGTACAGTATATGGAAGGAATATATTAGTTTAACGCTTGAAATAGCAGGAAGAGAGTCTTAACGTTTCGGACGCTAGTCCTTCATCAGAAGAAAGAATGAGAAATTAGAAAGATTGAAGGGACGGGCTGGGTGGAATTGACAAAAATGTTTTTAGAGAAAAATAACAGGTCCATTTATGTTGCCATCTCTTGGCAAGTTGTTGATGCTGGCGTTTTGTGTATGATATATATTTTTAGAAAAGTGGATGATATATATATATATATATATATATATATATATATATACACGTCTGATGGTAGCTAAAATGCTTCCATAAGCGGTATTGAGTTCAGATGCATCACTGATTTTTCGTTTTATATTATATACATGTGTGTGTGAATATACATACACACACACGTATATATATATATATATATACATAAATAGACACACACAAACACACATATATATATATTATACACACACATTGAATATAATGTCTCCTAAAATTATCTGAATCATTCCATGAAATGTAACAATCATCATACACTTCCGTTCTATAACGACACACAACTGAGGCAGACTAATTTCTGACGCCATTTTTATGTCCAGATATTTATGTATTATGGATCTCAACTCCACATAGCATGTAGGATTAACACAATTATAGTTTATTAGCCTATACATTAAAGTTGACAGGCCAGCAGATATTACAACTGCCTAACATTGAAACAGCAGCTTTTTATTGAATTTATTCAATAATATTTACAATTAAAAAAAAAAATAATATGATCTCCATGTGTCTAACACACGTGGACATGCCTACAAAATCAGAAAATAGCACAGCTCCCATGACTTTCGTAAACATTTTTTCACGCTCAGAGTTGCTGAAGCATGGAATAAACTGCCTGCGTCAGTTGTTAGCTGCCGAGACACTGCACCCTTTAAAACCCTCATGCTTCCCGAAATACGCCAAAACTACACCTGATGTACCCCTTCCATACACATGCACACATGTGTATATCATGACTCATGCACTGTTCATTTTCCTGACGTTTGTACATTACCCTATGTACTATATATACACTTTTTGATGAGTTGTAGTGAACCTGAGCACTGTACACAATATTTCATTATTATTATTATTATTATCATCTAAATGAAACAAAAACAAAAAAGAAAGGAAGGGAAAGAAGAAAAAGGAAAAATAGAATTAACAGTCCGCGACAGTATCGAAGGTACTAATAAAACTTTTTAAAATATTTAACACAACCTCTGATGTTACATGATACGACTAAAACTGAAGGCGAGCTCCATCGATTTCTGGGGTGTTTAGGGTCTGTGGGAAAAATTCAAAAGTACTCTCGATGCCGCCGTGGACTGTAAGCAACGAAAGAAAAGGGTGCTGGGACAGGCTCTACACTCCAGTGTGAGCCGTGATTCGGCTGTGCCCCCGTAGACAAAATGGCGAAGGTGTTGCCACAGAGAATGGCCAGCGATACACACTACTGCAACAGCCAGAGAATTTCAGTATCAAATTAATAGGGCGGTGGATTGGCAGTTTCGGTAGAGAGTCGGACACCATGCTTTGCAGCATAGAGTTACGGTCCTTTACAGTCTGAATTCAAATCCCGCCGAGGTTAATTTTGTCTTTCATCCTTACGGGGTCGATTAAATAAAGCAGGAGTAACGTACTGGGGTCGTCGATTTAATCGACTTTCCCCTCCCCACAAATTACTGGCCTTCTGCCTATACTAGAAATCAGATGGATTGGCAGAATTGGAAGAAGGTTGGACATGCTTTCCAGCATAGTTACGTCCATTTACAATCTGAGTTCAAATCCCGCCAAGGTTAACTTTGCCTTTCATCCTTACGGGGTCGATAAAATAAAGTACCAGTAATGTACTGGGTTATTGATGGCCTTGTGCCGAAAGTAGAAACAATTATTAAATTAACACTTTTATAATGAATTGAAAATCGTTTTAATCCTTTTTTTTTTTTAGAATTATTAATTCATATTTTCTAGGTTTATCAATTCACATTTGTTATATTTATTAATTTCATATTTCTAGTTTTAAGTCTAAAACTAGAAATATGAATTATTAAATAAATACAGAGAATTACATCACTGAAGCAGACTTGCAACATTTTTGTTTTTTCGTTTTCAATAATCTAATTTTTGAACACAGGAAGAACTCATAAAAAATATTGTGGCAGGACAAACACAGTTCATTAAAGCAATGTTTTAACTCTTTAATTGATAATTAGTCGCTAAATTAATATTGCATTTCTTATAATCTTTAACGTCAGATATATCTATTAGATAGCAAATTAGAAATAAATTATTCGTGTTATTTGTTCTAGCCAGAGTGGTAGATTGGCAGTATCGGGAGAGGATCGGATGCCATGCTTTGCAGCATAGTGTCGTGGCCCTTTTCGTTCTGAGATCAAATCCCGCCGAGGTTACCTTTGCCTTCCATCCTTACGGGATCGATAAAATAAAGTACCAGTAATGCGATAGGATGTTTGCAGGCCTTGTGCCTAAAGTAGAAACAATTATTTGTTCTGGCTAGGACGGTGGATTGATAGTTTCGGTAGTGCGTCGGACAGCATGCTTTGCGGCATAGAGTTACGGCCCTTTACGTTTTGAGTTCAAATCCCGCCGAGGTTAGATTTGCCTTCCATCCTTACGGGATCGATAAAATAAAGTACCAGTAATGCGATAGGATGTTTGCAGGCCTTGTGCCTAAAGTAGAAACAATTATTTGTTCTGGCTAGGACGGTGGATTGATAGTTTCGGTAGTGCGTCGGACAGCATGCTTTGCGGCATAGAGTTACGGCCCTTTACGTTTTGAGTTCAAATCCCGCCGAGGTTAGATTTGCCTTCCATCCTTACGGGATCGATAAAATAAAGTACCAGTAACACACTGGGGTCGTTTTAATTAACTTTCCCCTCCCCTTCTAAATGCAGGCCTTGTGCCTATAGTAGAAACCATTATTTGTTCTGTCTCGCTGGGTTCAAATTTGTTTTTGTTTGTTTCTCTAAGAATATATTTGATTTATATTGTTTAAATGCCATAGATCCATCAATCATAATTTCCATATAAAATCTATCAAAATCATCGATCAATACTTCGATAGAAGTATCAGTTCTCTGGCGTTTCAGGGGAGATAGTATTGACTATAAAATCTATCAGAGTTGATGAAATATCTCATGTCATAAATAGAGTCGCTGTTATTGTGTCACAGTACCATACAGCACTCTTACAGGGTCATTGAGTCACATGCCACTGTTACTGGGTCATATACTACTACTGTGTCACAGTACCATACAGCAGTCTTACAGGGTCATTGAGTCACATGCCACTGTTACTGGGTCACATACTACTACTGTGTCACAGTACCATACAGCAGTCTTACAGGGTCATTGAGTCACATGCCACTGTTACTGGGTCACATACTACTACTGTGTCACAGTACCATACAGCAGTCTTACAGGGTCATTGAGTCACATGCCACTGTTACTGGGTCACATACTACTACTGTGTCACAGTACCATACAGCACTCTTACAGGGTCATTGAGTCACATGCCACTGTTACTGGGTCACATACTGCTACTACTGTGTCACAGTACCATACAGCAGTCTTACAGGGTCATTGAGTCACATGCCTGTTACTGGGTCACATACTACTACTACTGTGTCACAGTACCATACAGCACTCTTACAGGGTCATTGAGTCACATGCCACTGTTACTGGGTCACATACTACTACTGTGTCACAGTACCATACAGCAGTCTTACAGGGTCATTGAGTCACATGCCACTGTTACTGTGTCACAGTACCATACAGCACTCTTACAGGGTCATTGAGTCACATGCCACTGTTACTGGGTCACATACTGCTACTACTGTGTCACAGTACCATACAGCAGTCTTACAGGGTCATTGAGTCACATGCCTGTTACTGGGTCACATACTACTACTACTGTGTCACAGTACCATACAGCAGTCTTACAGGGTCATTGAGTCACATGCCACTGTTACTGGGTCACATACTACTACTGTGTCACAGTACCATACAGCAGTCTTACAGGGTCATTGAGTCACATGCCACTGTTACTGGGTCACATACTACTACTGTGTCACAGTACCATACAGCAGTCTTACAGGGTTATTGAGTCACATGCCACTGTTACTGGGTCACATACTACTACTGTGTCACAGTACCATACAGCAGTCTTACAGGGTCATTGAGTCACATGCCACTGTTACTGGGTCACATACTACTACTACTACTGTGTCACAGTACCATACAGCAGTCTTACAGGGTCATTGAGTCACATGCCACTGTTACTGGGTCACATACTACTACTACTACTGTGTCACAGTACCATACAGCAGTCTTACAGGGTCATTGAGTCACATGCCACTGTTACTGGGTCACATACTACTACTGTGTCACAGTACCATACAGCACTCTTACAGGGTCATTGAGTCACATGCCACTGTTACTGGGTCACATACTACTACTACTGTGTCACAGTACCATACAGCACTCTTACAGGGTCATTGAGTCACATGCCACTGTTACTGGGTCACATACTACTACTACTGTGTCACAGTACCATACAGCAGTCTTACAGGGTCATTGAGTCACATTCCACTGTTACTGGGTCACATACTACTACTGTGTCACAGTACCATACAGCAGTCTTACAGGGTCATTGAGTCACATGCCACTGTTACTGGGTCACATACTACTACTACTGTGTCACAGTACCATACAGCAGTCTTACAGGGTCATTGAGTCACATGCCACTGTTACTGGGTCACATACTACTACTACTGTGTCACAGTACCATACAGCACTGTTACAGGGTCATTGAGTCACATGCCACTGTTACTGGGTCACATACTAATACTATTGTGTCACAGTACCATACAGCAGTCTTACAGGGTCATTGAGTCACATGCCACTATTACTGGGTCACATACTACTACTACTGTGTCACAGTACCATACAACACTCTTACAGGGTCATTGAGTCACATGCCACTGTTACTGGGTCACATACTACTACTACTGTGTCACAGTACCATACAGCACTCTTACAGGGTCATTGAGTCACATGCCACTGTTACTGGGTCACATACTACTACTACTGTGTCACAGTACCATACAGCACCGTTACAGGGTCATTGAGTCACATGCCACTGTTACTGGGTCACATACTACTACTATTGTGTCACAGTACCATACAGCACTGTTACAGGGTTATTGAGTCACATGCCACTGTTACTGGGTCACATACTACTACTACTACTACTACTGTGTCACAGTACCATACAGCACTGTTACTGGGTCACATACTACTACTACTGTGTCACAGTACCATACAGCACTCTTACAGGGTCATTGAGTCACATACCACTGTTACTGGGTCACATACTACTACTACTGTGTCACAGTACCATACAGCACTGTTACTGGGTCATTGAGTCACATGCCACTGTTACTGGGTCACACACCACTGTTACTAGGTCACTGCACATACTACTGTTACTGTGTCACTGTCTCACACCAGTTACGGGGTCCCTGTCACATACTACTACTACTGGGTCACTGTCACTGTCTCACACCACTGTTACTGGGTCACTGTCACACCAGTTATGGGCCATTGTGTCACACTAGTATTATTGTGTCACATACCACTGTCACTGTGTCACTGTCACACACCAGTCACTAGGTCAATGTGTCACACACTAGTCACTAGGTCAATGTGTCACACACCAGTCACTGGCCCACTGTGTCACACCAGTCACTAGGTCAATGTGTCACACCAATCACTAGGTCACTATCACACCAGTCATTAGGTCAATGTGTCACACATCAGTCACTGGCTCACTGTGTCACACACCAATCACTAGGCCACTGTATCACACCATTCACTAGGTCAATCAGACACACACCAGTCACTGGCTCATTGTGTCACACACCAATCACTAAGTCACTGTATCACACACCAGTCACTGGGTCAATGTGTCACACACCAGTCACTAGGTCACTTTTTCAGCGCTGTCACTGGACCACTGTGTCGCACACCAGTTACTAGGTCACCGTGTCACACCAGTCACTAGGTCACTGTCACACACCAGTCACTAAGTCAGTGTTGCACACACAGTCACTAAGTCAGTGTTGCACACACCAGTCACTAAGTCACTGTGTCACACACCAGTCACTAGGTCACTGTGTCACACCAGTCACTAGGTCACTGTGTCACACACGAGTCACTAGGTCACTGTGTCACAAGTGGAGATATTGATGTTTCATTAGAGATGGAATTGACTTGCAGGTGTGTCTCCAGTTGCACTCACACTCATACACACTGAGTGGAGTGTGATCCATAGAAACACGTTCTTACTTTCGAGTGGTGTCAGTTGAAGTGTAAGTGTAAGAACCGACTCAGAAATGGCTGAAACATCGAGTCATGTGTGTCTTGGATTTTGAAGAATTCAGTAACTTTCTGTAAGACACTTCTTATAGATGCAGAGGTTCTTAAACTTTTTGTGTGTTGCAAGATATAGATTTTGTAAAAAAAAAAAAAAAAAAAAAGATTGAAAAAAATAAAAATAGCAGTCTTATAGGTTTTGTGAAGAAGATGTATTGATAAATGACAAGCAGGAAGCTAAATGATGCTGATATCTGATCTAATGTATAAAAAGAAATAAAATTTGACATTTAACAGTTTGGTTTTAATGAACTTCAAGTATGTGTGTACTTAGCAGCAAACTGACATCTAGGCAAGAGTGCTTCGTCATGCAATAGTGTGAGAATAGGAGGAAATTTAATATCTTATTGATACTAAATAGAGTTTGATCAACAAGATTCCAGAGCTCATTGCCTCACTGAGTGTGGGTATTTTTTCCGATTCCACCCTGTCCGTCCCTTCAACCTTTCTAATTTCTCATTCTTTCTTCTGATGAAGGACTAGCGCCCGAAACGTTAAGACCCTCTTCCTGCTATTTCAAGCGTTAAACTAATATATTCCTTCCATATACTGTACCGATCGTGTTGTTATTATTTTTGTTATATACATATATTCACAGTCGAAAATTGCAAGCTCGACTGTCACCACATATCATGAACCTGAAGATTGCGAAAGCATGAAAGTACTTGTTCAATTAACACTTAGAATTTAATATTCTATCATACTATTTCATTATAATACCATATTATATATATTTTAAAGGATTGTAAATAAAACGAGTAAATCAGACAAAGTTGGAATTCCTCTTATTAATATCTATACATATATATACATATATATATATACACTAATTAGTGTTAGGTCTTTGTTACGTTTATTGAGTACTGACGCACGTTTCGCTATTTATCAGCTCAAAGTTCAATCTGTATCAATCTAGCTCAACTCTGGAATCAAAAGCTCATCGGACTTGTGTTATGGTAATGACAGAATGAACCTCATAGGGCTCTGAAATACTGTACTGGATGGTACAATCCCTAAACATTACTGAGTGGATGTGTGGTGAAACTCGTCAAATCGGATCAAGGAAACAATGTTTCCACTGGTCTTTCCCTTACTGATATTATCTATTGGCCAAAACTCCTCACAGATTATCGATACTAGTTTAGTTAAAAATATAAAAACATGGTTTAAAGTGCTGAAAGTACGTTTAATAATTGCTGTTTGTCATGGTTCATGTTAGATTTCACTGGCCTCCTTCCTACAAGGTCACATCTCATAGGTTTCTTGGGTGTTTTAAACCTTTAGCATTTAAACTGGCTGTATCTGGCCAGAATTCTCTCACCGCTTTCTGTTCAAACTAACTGTATCCGGCCAGAATTTTCTTCCCTTTTTCTGTTCAAACTGACAGTAAGCAGCCACTCATACCGATGTTAAGGTATTGTTCTCAAAATAAATATCAAAATCTCATAGATCGATACTATGTGAGATAATTATGTGAGATTAAGTGTTTACCGTGAAAATACAATAGTATATATAGAGTAATGTAAATGCTAAAGGGTTAATAATGGAGGATATGCCTCCACTTTTCTATTGACAGGGGGAAGGATGAACTTAGAATGTACAAAGGTTGAATAGCCATCATAAACCCTGGATTGGAATAGTCAGTGTAAGGCAAACCCATCCAATACTCTAACAGTTCTGACAATTCACAACCTTGGATTGCAATAGATACGGTAAGGCAAACTCATTCACTAACCACGTTACAGAGTGTACTGGGTGTATTTTATTGTTGTAGCACTGGTACTAGAGAGGTTGTGATGTTATAAACTAAACTAAAATATTCTCTTAGCTCTTTAGTGTCTCCACCCATTTACCAACCACTTTACAGAGTGGACTGGGTGCATTTTATTGTGGCAGGACTAAGAGGTCCTCTTGACTCTTTAGTGTCTATCGATTCAACAACCACTTTACAGAGTGCACTAGGTGCATTTTATTGTGAGACCAGCATTAAAAGATGTCCTTGGCAGAAAGGACATAAATGTCCTCTTGTATCTTTAGTGTGTCTACCCATTCAGCAACCACTTTACAGAGTGTACTGGGTGCATTTTATTGTAGCACCAGCACTAAAAGAAGATATGTCCTTGGCAGAAAGGACTTAGATGTCCTCTCAACCATTTAGTGTCTTCCACTCATTCAGCAACCACTTTACAGAGTGTACTGGGTGCATTTTATTGTAGCACCAGTACTAAAAGAAGATATGTCCTTGGCAGAAAGGACTTAGATGGCCTCTTGGCCATTCAGTGTCCCCCACTCATTCACCAACCACTTTACAGAGTGTACTGGGTGCATTTTATTGTAGCACCAGTACTAAAAGAAGATATGTCCTTGGCAGAAAGGACTTAGATGGCCTCTTGGCCATTCAGTGTCCCCCACTCATTCACCAACCACTTTACAAAAGAGCACTCGGTGCATTTTATCATCGACACAATAATAAAAAAAAATAAACAACCAAACGAAACCATTCAGATGATAGGATAAATTAGTATTGATGTGATAAATAGTGATTAAGTTAGGTGAAGGTATAGTGAGTATTTGAAACATTGAAATATTCAAGTAAGATGAAATTTGTTGTGTGACAACAATACAGGTCAATGGCTACTGGAGCAATATCAAGTTATTATTGTTTAATTGAAATGTTAATTTATTTATTAAAAGCTAGGATTGTTCTCAGAAACTACATATCTAGTCCAAAGCCATCTCACTCCTATTAGAGGAAACCCTTCCCTGGTTGACCTCAACTGCTTTCTGTTTGGTTTTTTGGCCATGTCTTCAGGGGTGTAGCCGTACTCACTATGCTTGGCCAATTGGGGATTGGTGAGGTTATTTAACCCATGTGAGTGAGTGGGTGAGTGAGTGAGAGTGAGAGAGAGTGTATGTATGTATGTATGTATATATATATATTCTTCTTAGACCCGCTTCGTTCACGAATGACCATGGGATTTGCACCTAGAAAGGTGCAGTGTGCTATGGTGTGGTGTGGTGTGGTGAGGTATATTGTGCTGTGAAGTGGAGTGGAGTGAGTGTAGGTGGAATGTGTTGTGATGTGGTGATGGTGTCAATGTGCTGTGACATTGTGATGGTGTAGAGTGGTGTAGTGTGCTGTAGCATGGTGTGATGTGGTGTAGAGTGGTGCATTGTGCTGTAGCATGGTATGATGTGGTGTGGAGTGGTGTATTGTGCTGTGACATGATGTGGAGTGGAGTGGTGTATTGTGCTGTGACGTGGTGTGATGTGGAGTGGTGTATTGTGGTGTGATGTGGAGTGGAGTGATGTATTGTGCTGTGGTGTGGTGTTTGTGGTGTGGTGTATTGTGCTGTGGCGTGGCGTGGTGTGATGTGGTGTTTGTGTGGTGCGGGTTTGGTGATAGTGTCATGATTGAGTGCTGTGTTAGGAGAAGGTGCCACTTGTTTTTGCTGACATAATTGATGTAAAAGAAATACATGTTGAATGGTAGAATTAACAGTGTTGCCTCTGTCATAGATACAAATGGCAGCCAATATCTAAAAACAAAACAAAACAAAAAGAACCTCCATACTGTCTGCAAAGTGAAGTGACAAACGAGAAACAAGAACAGAACTGAGATAAATTTTATCTTTCTGAATATAATTATTGGATCAACCAGAATGGGGAGAAAAACAAATAAAAAATAAAAACACTCTAAAGAGGAAATTAATAGCCTAGGAAAAAAAATTGTCGTTATTATAAGGAGGGTGGATTGGCAGTATCGGTAGAGAGTCGGACACCATGCTTTGCAGCAAAGAGTTACGGCCTTTTACAGTCCGAGTTAAATCCCACCAAGGTTAACTTAGCCTTTCATCCTTACGGGGTCGATAAAATAAAGTACCAGTAATGCACTGGAATAATTGCTGGCCTTGTGCCGAAAAATAGAAACAATTATTATTGGGGTGGGGTATTTGCATAATTGGTAAAGCATTAGACATACTGTTTCATGGCATAGAGTTACATCCCTTTATATTGCGAGTTCAAATCCCACCCAGGTTAGCTTTACTTTTCATCCTTACGGAGTTGATAAAATAGAGTACCAGTAATGTACTGATGTCAATTTAATCGACTTTCCCTTTCCTTTCAAATTGCTGGCCTTGTGCATAAATCAGATACTATTATTATCATTAGGGAAGAGGATTGGCAGAATCGGTAGAGCGTCAGTTAAAATACTTAGTGTAATTCAGGCCCTCTACATTCTGAGTTTAAACCCCACCAAGGTCAACTTTGCCTTTCATTTTCCAGGGTTGATAAAATAAAGTACCAGTAAAGTACTGGGGTTGATTTAATCAATTTTCCCCTCTCCACCAAAATTGTTGGCCTTGTGCGTAAATCAGAAACTTATTTATCGGTAGAACATGGGACAACCACCAACACTGCTGTCACCACAGTCCCCACCACCATCACCACATTCACCCACCCCCGACACAAACACCACCACCGCATACACAACCTCTACCACCACCAAATTCACAACCACCACTTCTACTCCACCCCCACCACATTCACAATCACCAACACAACAAGCACCACTACCCCCGCTGCCACCACCATAAGAACCACCGACAACAACCATGTCTACCATCACCACCGCCTCTACCACCACCAATACCAACACCACCACCATTACCACATACAACCTCTACCACTACCACCACCACATCCTCTACCACCACCATTACCACATACAACCTCTACCACCAAAACTACCACCTCTACCAACACTACCACCACCACAACCTCTACCACCAGCACTACCACCACCATTACCACATACAACCTCTACCACCAAAACTACCACCTCTACCAACACTACCACCACCACCACCACCACAACCACCACCACCACCACCACCTCTACCACCACCATTACCACATACAACCTCTACCACCAAAACTACCACCTCTACCAACACTACCACCACCACCACCACCACCACCACCACCTCTACCAACACTACCACCACCATTACCACATACAACCTCTACCACTACT
>OZ024756.1:20519474-20534474 GCA_964016885.1 Eledone cirrhosa
TAGTGTTAAATGTTTATGAAGATAAGAGAGAGGAAGAGAGGAGTCAGATCAGTCTTTTTAATCTTGTCCATCTTTTCACAACTGGTTTACATCTGGAGAGAAAAGATATAAGACAAGAAAAAAAGATTATATTTTGCCACATGTCAATATTGGATTCTGACAAAGGTAAACAATAAAAATAAAAGACAAAGTCAATGTTTATTTTAAAGATAAAGCATAATCATCGGAAGTTCTCTGCCAACCCTTAGTATATTACTGGTACTTATCGTATGCATGCTTGGTCTCTTAACTACCGAGGGAGTCGTAGGGACACTGTATGTCAATACAGTGTTTCTAAGGACATTTTTAAACCTGGCAGAGCCCATTTTTTCCCCAGGTTTCAATACAATAGCTTTCTTCCAGACAAGTATATATATATATATAAATAGAGAGTGAGAGATATGTTTCTTTATTAGCCACAAGGGCACAAAAGAAGGGGACAAATACAAAGAGGGAAGTTTACATACAATAAAAATGTGTAAAATATTATCACAAATGCAATTTAAAAGTTAATCGATTTTTCCCCAATAGGGGGAGACATTTCATATGGGTAACACATACCCCCGAAAAAATGTGCAACCCTCATCTCCAGGAGTACGAAGAGTTTGTACCCCCTTTCCTCTCTTCCTCCTCAACCTACAGGCTGATATAGAGAGAAGGCCCATTCACGCCACTTTCACTCACCTTTCATAAAACTTGCTTGGGTACAGCACCTCTCTCTCCATCCTGATTCTTCTTCCAAAGTGGTATTTGATAGAGGAAGCAAGAAAGCATTATAGAAGAAAAATCAAGTCCAGTACTTGACTGGTTCTTTTTTTTTTATCAACCTCAAATGGATGAAAGGCAATGTTGACCTTGATATGCTTAAATATAAACCGACCCCTCAATTTTTTGTCTGAGAAATGAGCAAAAATCCAGATCTTATTTACATAGAATTTGAACTTGGTGAAAATTGTCAAAATATTGACCCCCGAATAAAATATATACTGTAGTATATATACAATATATATATAGTAGCATATAAATATATACACTGTAGTATATATATAATATATACAGTAGCATATATACAATATATATATAGTAGCATATAAATATATACACTAGTATAGATACAATATATACAGTAGTTTATATACTATATATATATAGTAGCATATAAATATATACATTACTATAGATACAATATATACAGTAGTATATATACAATATATACAGTAGTATATATACAATTTATACAGTAATATATATACAATTTATACAGTAATATATATACAATTTATACTGTAATATATATACAATTTATACAGTAGCACATATACAATATAAACAGTAATATATATACACTATATACTAGTGTATATATACACTAGTACATATACACTATATACACTAGTACATATACACTATATACACTAGTACATATACACTATATACACTAGTACATATACACTATATACACTAGTACATATACAATATATACACTAGTACATATACAATATATACACTAGTACATATACACTATATACACTAGTACATATACACTATATACACTAGTACATATACACTATATACACTAGTACATATACACTATATACACTAGTACATATACACTATATACACTAGTACATATACACTATATACTAATGTATATATTCACTATATACACTAGTACATATATACTATATACACTAGTATATGTACAATATATACAGCAGTATATATTGTATACATACAATATATAAACTAGTATATATATATATATATATACAATATAAATGGCAGTGTATATACAATATATACAGTAGCATATATATAATATATATACAGTAGAATATATACAATATATACACTAGTATATATACAATATATACACTAGTATATATACAATATATACACTAGTATATATACAATATATACACTAGTATATATACAATATATACACTAGTATATATACAATATATACACTAGTATATATACAATATATACACTAGTATATATATATATATATATATATATATATACATACAATGATATTAAATAAACGGAAACTATATTTATAAAACCATATTTATTTTATTATATATATTTTAAGGGTACCAAGACAACATTGGTACGCTTTCATCAGATAAAATACAAAGTTCGTTTTATAAATAGAGATGTACCCATGAAAATAATACCTTCACTATCATAAATAGAGACGTACCCATGAAAATCATACCTTCACTAGCCACCATCCAGTGAATTTCCAACCGATAAGGTATTATTTTCCTGGGTACGTCTCTATTTATAAAACAAACTTTGTATTTTATCTGATGAAAGCGTACCAATGTTGTCTTGGTACCCTTAAAATATATATAATAAAATAAATATGGTTTTATAAATATAGTTTCCATTTATTTAATATCATTGAATATTTACTTCAGTAAACTGTTGAGTGCTCTAAATCAGTTATAAACATTTATATTTGTTGGACTTCCAACAAATTAAATACCCCTTCTACTTGTATATATATATATATATATATATACTTGTTCCTATTACCCACTCTACTACCCTAAGTATTGAGTACTTTGGTGCGTTATGGTCCATCTGGTTCCTTACCACATTTCCTTCGTTATATATATATATATATATATATATATATCATAAATAGAGACGTACCCATATATATATATATATATACAGCAACTTTTACACAACCTCAATTAAATAAAATCAAGTAATTATCATTTGTTTGTTTTTAGTTTTTAATTAAGTAATTATAATAAATTTTTGACAGCCTCTGTTTTTACAGATTAATTCTGTGAAATAAAGTTATAAAAACTATTTAAATCTAAAATTACAGCAGAACTTTATAACTCTGGATAGAATATAATTTGGTAGAAACTGAATTTTATGTTTTCAAGTCAAGCAGAAAATACTAATATGACCACACTACTGGCTAATTAATGATATCTAACGAGGGAGCGTAATTGACATGATGGTGATAGTGGATGATGGTGATGGTGGATGATGGTGATGGTGATGGGGGTGGGGATGGTGGTGATGGGGATAATGATGGTGAAGATGATGATGATGAAGATGATGAAGATGATAATGATGGTGGTGGTGGTGACGATGATGATGGTGGTGGTGATGGTGGCAATGATGGGGATGATGGTGGTGATGGTGGGGATGATGGTGGTGGTGGTGATGATGATGGTGGGGATGATGATGGTGGGGATGATGATCATAATGATGATAAGTTGTGACCTTTTTTTTCTTCTCTAATAATTATCCTGTTTAAAGCGATGCCATATTCCATAACTAAATTGATTCTTGTCAGCTGTGGACGAAAGGGAATCAACAAAAATACTGATGGGAGTCAAAATAATTAACCCCTATGTCTAAACCCTGCTGCTGCTGCTACTACTACTGCTCCACCACCACCACCACACATCACCACCTCCACACTGCCGTCACCAACACACCTCCACCACAACACCCTTTCCACCACAACCAGCACACCTCCATCCATACAACACCACCACATCACCCTTTCCACCATCACCACCAGCACCCTTTCCACCACCACACTTCCACAACACCACCACCACCACCACCACCACATCACCCTTTCCACCATCACCACCACACCCTTTCCACCACAACCAGCACCCTTTCCACCACCACACTTCCACATGACACCACCACCACATCACCCTTTCAACCACAACCAGCACCCTTTCCACCACACTTCCACACACCACCACGTCACCCTTTCCACCCCACCCCCCACACGACACCACCACATTACCCTTTCCACCTCCTCAAAAACTACCACCAGACCCATCACCACCACAACCTCCACACGGCTGCCACCACCACCCTACTGCTACCATCACATAAGACAAGAAAGAAGAAGAGGCCGAGAAGAAAAGAAACAGTCAATGAAAAGGTTAGAGAATGTCTGATAAACTAAGTAATAACTAATTGTTTCTTATATAGGCACAAGGCCAGCAATTTTGAAGGTGGGGAAAGTCGATTAAATCGACCCCAGTGCATTACTGGTGCTTTATTTTATCGACAGCGTAAGGATGAAAGACAAAGTTAACCTCGGCGGGATTTGAACTGAGAACGTAAAAGGCCATAACTCTGTGCTGCAAAGCACGGTGTCTGACTCTACCGATTACTGCTAATCCACCACTGTAATAACTAATAACAAAACCCCTAAGGGATGAGGTTAAGGGAAAATTCTTTAAAATGCACCGTATTTTCCGACGTCGAAGACGCTACTTTTTTCCTAAAATAAGTCTCAAAGATCTACCATGCGTCCTGGAGGCCGAAGGTTGTTTATTATTTTTTTTTCAAATTTTTGGTTGTCAAAAACGAAGCATCTTGAGGTCGAAGCATCTTCGGCGCCGGGAAATACAGTAATTATTTTATTGACATGTTCAAACTACTGAAAGCAATCACAGTTTTTTTTATTCCTCAGGCATCCAGTAATAACTTATTTTGTTTTACTAAAATGTTTTATGAAGTTGTCCATAGGTTATATAATTCTTATATAGTTCTTAGTGTCACACTTTGTTATACATCTTTCTGTCTTTCACACATGGGGTAGACTTTATATTTAGATTAGAATTACTTTAGAATTACTACTGCTGTTGGCAACCAGAGGCGTAACTAGGGTAGGGAAAGTATGGCACGTGCCATGGACGCCACATGAAGGGGGCGCCAGTTAGACTAGTAGCAAGTTCAATCAAAGTCAAATGAACCTCGTTGGAGAGTGAAAAAAGAAACTCCTTCAGATGTATGACCTGTCTCTGATCATCATGAGTGAGAACACTATGGTGGCTGGATCATTAAACCATTTATATAAATTATTAGACCCATAGGTAAAAATACAGTGCTGGGCAGGGGAGCAATTTCACTGCTTGTCATAGGCGCTTCCCTAGTTATGCCTCTGTTGGCAACAAAGGGATTTTGTCTTCGGGCAAAGATATAGATTTCAGATATGGGCAGTAAATGCAGAGGATATGTGATGTTACATGGTAGTGAGACATGGGTAGTGAATGTAGAGGACGTTACATGGTAGTGAGACATGAGTAGTGAATGTAGAGGACGTTACATGGTAGTGAGACATGGGCAGTGAATGTAGAGGACGTTACATGGTAGTGAGACATGGGTAGTGAGACTTGGGCAGTGAATGTAGAGGACGTTACATGGTAGTGAGACATGAGTAGTGAATGTAGAGGACGTTATATGGTAGTGAGACATGGGCAGTGAATGTAGAGGACGTTACATGGTAGTGAGACATGGGTAGTGAATGTAGAGGATGTTACATGTTAGTGAGACATGGGTAGTGAATATAGAGGACGTTACATGGTAGTGAGACATGGGTAGTGAGACTTGGGCAGTGAATGTAGAGGACGTTACATGGTAGTGAGACATGGGTAGTGAATGTAGAGGACGTTACATGGTAGTGAGACATGGGTAGTGAAAATAGAGGACGTTACATGGTAGTGAGACATGGGTAGTGAGACATGGGTAGTGAATGTAGAGGACGTTACATGGTAGTGAGACATGGGTAGTGAATGTAGAGGACGTTACATGGTAGTGAGACATGGGTAATGAATGTAGAGGGTGAGACATGGGTAGTGAATGTAGAGGACGTTACATGGTAGTGAGACACGGGCAGTGAATGTAAAGGATATGTTATGTTACATGATATTGAGACATGGGTAGTAAATATTAAACAACAACAATAAAACAGACAGGATGGTCACAGTTGGATTGCCATAATCAACATTAAAGAAAGCAAAAAAAAACGCGCAAAAAAAGGTAAAGAAAAAAGATGAAAATGAAGAACTGAAAGAATATTTTGTTCCTGGTAAACCTAATTAATTGAGATTTGTCATTATTCTTGCATAATGTTACAAATAATTAGCCTGTCACCATGGAAACTCACATGCAAGCAAGCATAAACCATTTATTTATTTGTTGCTGGTGGTGGTGGTGTGATGATGATGATGATGATGCTTTTTCTGTTATTGTTGTCAAAGAACTTAATTGAGGTTATTTTACACCCACACACACACCCACACTGATTTTTGCAGTAACATCATCCATGTCCAATTCATTCAATCCATCCGCCTTCTTGTTGTTGTTGTTGTTTAGCCCCAGGTCAACTTCAATGAGTAGCAGACCTATAAACGAAGGCTCTCCAACTTTAACCACTCCCATTACGTTACTAAGACTACAATTATTCACTGTGTTTTTTTCCCATGGTAATGGGAGTGTGATCGGAAAAAAGATTTTGCTGTTATTTTCAACTCTTTCTAACGAAAGACACCGCCTATTACCATCATCATCATCATCACCATCTTTGCCCACTTATTGCAGTGAGGGTTGTGTTGCCAGAGGCCTCAGACACACACCTTCCAGGGTGTCCTACCAGAAGCAACCATCTCCAAATGTTCTGGCTGGATCTCCAAGCGAGACGAACCAAAGTTATGGATGTTATGATGCCCTCTATGATTTGGAAATTAATCAAGAATTTGGAGAGATCTAGTGACATAACTAACTTTCTCATTACGAAGTTGGTGTTTGGAACATAACTTAAAAAGGTTCTAACATAATATTATGATGAAAGGTTTTTAAATAAATATAAACACTTTAAAAAAAACATAAAATTAGAGGTGGTTTCAGATGGTTTGGTATCAAAAAGGTTAAGCTTTGTTTGGGACATAACTTAAAGGTTCTTACATAAAATTATGATGGAAGATTTTAAAATAAATATAAACACCTTAAAACAGGTAGTTTTGTTTCATAGAACCAGGGTGAAGGGGTCAGGCAGTTTGTTATTTATACAGTGAAGCTGGTGTTAGGAACATAACTTAAAGGTTCTTACATAAAATTATGAGAGAGTTTAGATAAATATAAAAATCTTAAAACAAACAGTTTTATATCATAGAACCAGGAAGGGAGGGCGGTTTCAGGCAGTTTGGTATTGAAAGAGTTAAGTTAGTGTTAGGAACATAACTTAAAGGTTCTTACATAAAATTATGAGAGGGTTAGATAAATATAAACATCTTAAAACAAAGTTCTGTATCCTAGAACTAGGAAAGGGAGGGTGGTTTCAGGCAGTATGATATTGAAAGGGTTAAGTTGAATGACCATGTAGAAGTGGTTTGTTGTTGCTGTTATCGCTGCAGGTGTTATTAATGTAGCTCCTTATGTAACTGTAGATATTCAATACTAACACAAACATGCAACAAACATCACTTAATGTTCACTGGAAAATTTCTCATCTCTCTCTCTCAGTCTGTCTCTCTCTCTCCCACGTAATCTCAGTCTGTCTCTCTCTCTCTCACCCACGTAATCTCTCTCTGTCTCAGTCTGTCTCTTTCTCACGTAGTCTCTCTCTCTTTCTCACCCACGTAGTCTCTCTTCCTCTCTCTATCAGTCTGTCTCTCGATCTCACTCTCACCCATATATTCTCTCCCAGTCTGTCTCTCAATCTCTCTCTCTCTTGCTCACATATTCTCTCTCTGTCTGCCTGTCTCATTCTCTCTTACCCACATACACTTTCTCATCCACGTAGTCTCTCTCTCTCTCGCACACACACACACACACACATTCTATGTCTTTCTCTGTCTCTCTCACCTATATACTACATACACACTATCTCTCTCTCTCTCGCCCTCTTAATCTTTCTTTCTTTCATTCTTTCTAAGTCTCTCTCTTTCTCTCTCTCATCCTGTCTCTTTCTTACACACATACTCCCACCCTACTCTTACATCACTCATAGCTCACTGAACAAGAGAGAGAGAGAGAGAGAAAGAGAAAGAAAGAAAAAGAAGAAAAAAAAGAAAAAGAAAAAAAGAGAATGAAAGAGAGAATGAAAGATGAAAAGAAATATATAGAGAGAGGAAAGTAGAAGAGTTTGTAGGTGGTGTTGGTGTTGGTGTTGAAAGTGTAATTTGTGTATTGAAGAGAGGAAAGAGTTTGAATTATATGACTGTGTAGAAATACCATTAACATGGTTATGGTTGAGAGCGTCCCTCATAATAAGGACATTTACATCAGTAAACAGAAAATGATTCGTTATCATTGATAGAATCGTTAGAGCGAGCGACAATATACAAAATATCTTGTACTGTGTTTAGTTATAGTCCTTTATATTCTGAAGTTAAATCCCGCTGAGGTCAAACTTTACCTTTCATCCTTCCGAGGTCAATAAAATAAAGTACCAGTTATATACTGGGGTTAATATATATATTTACTAACAACTGACTTTCTATATCATTGTTTGAATGCCTTGCTTCCCTGACCATGGATACATTGAAGCTCCAAGGTCTGGCAACTGACTTGGTAAACACCCACAAAATGTCTTGTACTGTGTTTAGTTATGGTCCTTTATATTCTGAAGTTAAATCCCGCTGAGGTCAAACTTTACCTTCCATCCTTCCGAGGTCAATAAAATAAAGTACCAGTTATATACTGGTGTTAGTATATATATTTACTAACAACTGACTTTTTATATCATTGAAGCTCCAAGATTTGGAAACTGATTTGGTAAACACTCACAAAATTATTAACCATCTTGCCAACAACAACCCTGAGCACCTTTTTGAATTCCTTGTGTATAACACCCGTGGATATACCTACAAAGTCAGATAACAGCTCAGCTCCCATGACTTTCAGAAACATTTTTTCACGCTCAGAGTTGCTGAAGCATGGAACAAACTACTTGCATCAGTTATTAGCTGCCGGGACACTGCATCCTTTAAAACCTCCATGCTTCCTGAGATTCGCCAACACTACACACACACATGTATATCATGACTCGTACACTGTTCACTTTCCTGACATTTGTACATTATTCTATGTACTATACATGCACCTTTGATGAGTTGTAGTGCACCTGAGCACTGTATACAATAATTTCATTATTATTATTGGCAGTAATTGGTAGAGCGTCAGACAAAATGCTCTGTAGCGTAGAGTTATGGTCCTTTATGTTCTGAGTACTACAAATGGTAGAGTACTTTAAACCAGTCGTATCCGGGCAGAATTCTCTCACCTCTTTCTGTTCAAACTGGCTATAACTAGCCACTCATACTGATGTTGAGGTATTGTTCTCAAAATAAATGACATCAAAATCTCTGATTCAATATTATTTGAAATAACTATGTGAGGTAAAGCCTTTAGCATGAAATTATAATAGTACTCATACTGATGTTAAGGTATTGTTCTCAAAATAGATGACATCAAAATCTCTGATTCAATATTATTTGAAATAACTATGTGAAGTAAAGCCTTTAGCGTGAAATTATAATAGTACTCATACTGATGTTAAGGTATTGTTCTCCAAATCAATGACATCAAAATCTCTGATTCAATATTATTTGAAATAACTATGTGAGGTAAAGCCTTTAGCGTGAAATTATAATAGTATATATAGAGTAATGTACATGTTAAAGGGTTAATATTGAAAGAGAACAGAAAGGCAAAACAAATACGATAACGTATTTTATTCTCGTTCTAATGACCCTACTGGTTCGCCAGCTTTACTGAAATTGTTTGTTTGTTTTAATTTATTTATCTATTTACGGCTACCTGGGTAGAAGCAGGTGTAATCTTTGTGGTAACAAATAAAAGTGCTTCCTTGACTAACAGGATTTTATTGTGGAGTATGGAGGAGGTGGGGGTGGTGGTTGTGATATGGTGGTTGTGTTGTGGTGGTGGTGGTGGTGGTGATTGTGGTGTGGTGTGGTGTGGTGGTGATTGTGGTGTGGTGTGGTGTGGTGTGGTGTGGTGGTGGTGGTGATTGTGGTGGTGTGGTGGTGGTGGTGGTTGTGGTGGTGTGGTGGTGGTGGTGGTTGTGGTGTGGTGGTGGTGGTTGTGATGTGGTGGTTGCGTTGTGGTGGTTGTGATGTGGTGGTTGTGTTGTGGTGGTGATTGTGTTGTGGTGGTGGTGATTATGTTGTGGTGGTGGTGATTATGTTGTGGTGGTGGTGATTATGTTGTGGTGTGGTGGTTGTGATGTGGTGGTTGTGATGTGGTGGTTGCGTTGTGGTGGTTGTGATGTGGTGGTTGTGATGTGGTGGTTGTGTTGTGGTGGTGGTGGTGGTGGTGATTGTGTTGTGGTGGTGGTGATTATGTTGTAGTGTGGTGGTTGTGATGTGGTGTGGTGGTTGTGATGTGGTGGTTGTGATGTGGAGAGGTGGTGTGGTGGTTGTGGTGTGGTGGTGGTAGTGGTGGTTATGGTGTGGTGGTGGTAGTAGTAGTGGTGGTGGTTGTGTGGTGGTGGTGTGGTGGTGGTGGTGTGGTGGTGGTGGTAGTGTGGTGGTGGTAGTGTGGTGTGGTGGTGATGTGGTGTGGTGGTGGTGGTGATGTGGTGTGGTGGTGGTGGTAGTGGTGGTGGTGGTGTGGTAGTGGTGGTTGTGGTGGTTGTGGTGGTGTGTGGTTTAGAGAAAATATCTAATGTGGTCTACAAAGAGAGAGAGAGTGTGAGAGAGAGAGAGAGAGAATGGAGTAATCGTTAAAGTAATTAACACTATATAATAGATAAGGGTGGTGTGTGTGTGTGTGTGTGTGTGTGTGTGTGTGTGTGTGTTGATGAAGGAGAGTGAAGGGGGAGCTCTTGTAAAATCGATGGGGGTGGAGTGTATGTATGTGTATGTGTGTATGGTGGAGTGTGTGTGTGTTGGTGATGGAGTGTATGTATGTGTGTGTGTGTATGTATATGTGGTGATGGTAGAGTATGTATGTATGTGTATTGGTGATGGAGTATGTGTGTATGTGTATTGGTGATGGAGTATGTGTGTGTGTGTGTGTGTGTTGGTGATGGAGTGTATGTATGTATGTGTATTGGTGATGGTGTGTGTGGGTGTGTGTGTGTGTGGTGTGTGTGGTGTGTGGGTGTGGGTGTGGGTGTGTGGGTGTGTGTGTGTGTGTGTGTGTGTGTGTGTGTGTGTGTGTGTGTGTGTGGAGCAGGTGGTGGCAGTGGTGAGGTAGGGAGGTTCTTTGTGTATATTTACCTTACCATGTAAACCAAATAAAGTGTGTAATATAGGAGCTAAGTTGATAACATCGCAATGACAATGTAAACAACAATATATATATAAATGGATCTGGAGCTTCTATCTGTAACTCTTTGTAAATATATATTATACAAACGTGATCATTGTTGAAATTACACAGCAAATTAATTAGTGAAACGATAGAAAACACCTTAACGAGAAACACATCTTATTCCACTTCACTTTCTCACCATATCTTTTACATCACATCCCACTCTTTCAGACAATATACACTTACTGTTTGTATACAAGTATAGCAAGGTTTTTGTTTCAAACAGGCCCTGATTTTATCGCAATCCTTTGTAACCCATTTGATACAAAACCACCTGTAAAACACCTGTAAATCACCTTGAGTTCTATGATGAAAGTAAAATAAAAATGAAAACCTAACTAAAAAAAAAAAAAAAAAAAAAAAACACAAAACATTGAAATAAGCAAAATTACTGTAACAACCTTCAGGTAGAGCTGCTACTTCTCTGAATTGAGGGATCGCAGCTCCGACATGACAGACATGGAGTTAGAATGAAGTTCCTCTCTATAGAGTGTGTAACTCGGATATTAGAGAGTCACTCGAGGTAGAGCTGCTACTTCTCTGAATTGAGATTGCAGCTCCGATATTACAGACATGGGGTTAGAATGAGGTTCCTCTCGATAGATATAACTCGGATATCAGAGAGTCACTTCAGATAGAGCTGCTACTTCTCCAAATTGAGAGGTCACAACTCCGATACTATGGGCATATGGTTAGAATGTCACAGGAAAGAATTGCTGGACAGATTTTACGGGGAAAACCAACCAGCAGGAGACCAAGGGATGGATGCCGAGCAAGATGGCTAGATAACATCTATGAACTTGGCTAGTCTCACATCCGGATCAATTGGAGATAGTTGCTTCTGACAGGACCCACTGGAAGGAGTGTTTGAGGACTGTCACCACAACCCTCCCAGGAATAAGTCGGTGAAGTAGAAGACCTTAACAACTGATTGACTCTGGTCAAAATTAGGAAGAAACTGGAGAAGAAACTGGAGAAGAAAAATTTGTGAGACTCCATGTATATAAAGGAAAGGAACCAGCTTACATCATCAGATCATGGTCTAATGACATAAGCTGGCCATAGAAATGTATATTATGTAATTGTGAAACATTAAATGAATATATTGAAATCCAGCCTTCTATTTTCATTGAAGTATATATATATCCCTCACAGTAAAGTGGTCATGTGGGTGTCATGACAAAAAGCACCCAGCCCACTCCTATAAGGTGGTCATGTGGGTGTCATGACAAAAAGCACCCAGCCCACTCCTATAAAGTGGTCATGTAAGTGTCACAACAAAAAGCACCCAGCACACACTGTAAATGTGGTTGGGAAAGGCATCCAGCCATAGAAACCTAGTCAGAAACAGTTCTATATGAGTAAGACATTGTTACCTGACCCAACTTGCCTCTTATGGAATAACCTGTCCAACCCATGCTAGCGTGTAAAAGGGATGTTAAACGATGATGACGATATATAAATATATATTCCGAGGAATGATTCTCTGTAAGTGGTGTAGTACCCTACAATATGGGAATAACAATATTGATTGATTTAATCAACTAAGTCTAATTAACCCTTTAGCATTTACATTACTCTATAGTTACTATTGTATTTCACAGTAAAGGCTTTACCTCTCATAATATCGAATCTATGATTTTGATATTTATTTTTAGTGCAATACCTTAACTTTGGTATGAGTGGCCGGTTATGACCAGTTTAAACAGAAAGAGGTGAGAGAATTCAGGCCAGATACAGTCGGTTTAAATGCTAAAGGATTAAAAGTGGTGCCCTAGCATCATCACAGTCCCTCGTCTGAAAGCAGTAAAAAGGAAAAAAAATATATAGAAGAGTATCTCTTTGTAATTTTAGTTACATTTTGTTAGCCATATTGAATATATATAAAATAAATCTATAAATAAATAAATGTTTCTAACATAGGGAAAAGGCCATAACATTGAGGAAGGCGGGGTTGATTAAACTGACCCCCACCCCACCGGTACTTGACTGGTACTGTGTTTCATCCACCGCCATAGAAGGATGAAAGGATAAAGTTGACCTTAGTGAGTTATGAAGTGAAGAGCCAGAACAATTACTGAAAGGGATTTTATTTGCTGCTCCAACGATTCTGCTAATCCTTCACCGACTTATTCCAGAGAAGGTTGTGGGGACAGAGTCCTCAAACACTCCTGCCAGCGGGTCTTGTCAAAAGCAACTGTTTCCAACTGATCCGGCTGCATCCCCAAGCGTGACCAGCCAAGCTCATGGATGTTATCCAACCATCTTGCTCGGGATTTATCCCTGGGTGTCCTGCCGGTTTCCACCAATTGTTTCCTGAGATATAACCACATGCCCATAGTATCATAGTTATGATCTCTCAATTCGGAGAAGTAGTGACTCTTGCTGGAGTGACTCTCTAATCACCGAGCTATGCACTTTATCAAGTAACATTACTCCAAAGACCCTTCGGAGGAACCCCATTTCGGCCACTTGTATTCGCAATGATATTCTTTTGGTCATTACCCAAGATTCATGACCATAGGTAAGGGTTGACATGAATACCAAATTGAAGATGGGGAGTTTGGCTTTTACACCAACCTCCCTTCTTCGATTTTACGCCATCCTACCTTCCTTTAAATTCATAAATGGTTTCTAATTTTAGCACAAGGACTGTAATTTGTTGGAGAGGATGGATGGGGGGGGGGGGGTTGATTACATCGCCCTCCCCCAGTTTTTGACTGGTACTTTATTTTATTGATCCACCCACCGGGGGGATGATGAAAGGTAAAGTTGACCTTGGTTGGATGATTTGAATTCAGATTGTAAAGAACTAAAGAGTGGGAACAAATACCGTAATGGCACTTTATCTGAGGTTCTAGCTATTCTGTCAATGTCACACACACCCTCAGTAAATAAATAAAGAGAAAAATAGAAGATTGGAAGAAAGAAAAATGGAAGGAGAAAGAGAGAAAGAAGGTTGTATGAAGTCAATATCTACAAATGAATTAATTAAATCAATTAATCGTGATAAAACATTGCCTTGTCAATTGTTGTTGTCATAGTGATAACTGTAACATATTTGATTGGCTCTAAGTAATATCTAGATTTACACTTAGCTTAACCCCTCTCTCCTCTTGTCACACTCTTCTGACCACCTCCCTCATCAAAACAACTCTCTCCTCCACCCCAGGGCCTTAACCACCACCACCTCCCTCATCAAAACAACTCTCTCCTCCACCCCAGGGCCTTAACCACCACCACCTCCCTCATCAAAACAACTCTCTCCTCCACCCCAGGGCCTTAACCACCACCACCTCCCTCATCAAACAACACTCCTTCACTCCAGGCCTCCCACCACCTCTCTCATCAAACAACACTCCGCCATTCCAGAGCCTCCCCCACCTCTCTCATCAAACAACACTCCACCATTCCAGGCACCTCCACATCCCTCATCAAACAACTGTGTTGCACTGTATTATACTGTACTTTATTGCACTGTACAGTACTGTACTATATCGTACTGTACTGTACTGTACTACATTGCATTACACTGTACTATATTGTACTGTACTGTACAGTATTGTAATGTACTACATTGCATTACACTGTACTATATTGTACTGTACTATATTGTACTGTATTGTAATGTACTACATTGCATTACACTGTACTATATTGTACTGTACTATATTGTACTGTACTGTATTGTAATGTACTACATTGCATTACACTGTACTATATTGTACTGTACTATATTGTACTGTACTGTATTGTAATGTACTACATTGCATTACACTGTACTATATTGTACTGTACTATATTGTACTGTACTGTATTGTAATGTACTACATTGCA
>OZ024756.1:20546974-20551974 GCA_964016885.1 Eledone cirrhosa
TAGCTTCAAATTGGCCCTGATCAAGTATATCTATCACCTGCAAGCCCTGAACATCCTGTCCATATTTCTTGAGGAATAGTCTACCATAAAACACATTATTACTTAATGGTTAATGTTTTGAAAATGGTATGAAGTGGTTTGAAGGAGTTTCAGCTGCTATTTCTAGCAGTTAGGGTAACTTACAGATTCTCTCTCTCTATCCTCCTTAACTAATATGTATGTATGTGTGCACGTGGAGGGAGAGAGAGAGAGAGAAAGAGAAAATAGAGAGAGGAGAGAGAGAGAGAAGAGAAGAGAGAGAGAAAAAAGAGAGAGAGAGAAAAAGAGAAAGAAAAAGAGAAAAGAGAGAGAGAGAGAGAGAGAGAGAGAGAGAGAAAGAGAGAGAGAAGAGAGAGAGAGAAAAGAGAGAGAGAAAATGAGAGAGAAGAGAGAGAGAAAAAAAGAGAGGAGAGAGGGAATAGAGGACAGAGAGGAGAGAGGGAATAGAGAAGAGAGAGAGAGGGAATAGAGAAGAGAGAGAGAAAAAAAGAGAAAGAAGAGAGAGAGATAGAAAGAAAGAGATAGAGATAGGAGAGATAGATAAAAAGAGAGAGTGGAGAGAGAGAGAGAGAGAGAGAGAAAGAGGAGAGATAGAGATACAGGAGAGATATAGAAAAAGAGAGAGAGGGGAAAGAGAAGAGAGAGAGATAGAAAGAGATAGAAAGAGAGATAGAAAGAGAAGAGAGAGATAGAAAGAGAAAGAGAGAGAGAGACTTAGAAAAAGAGAGAGGGGAAAGAGAGAAAGGAAAGTGAGCGGTAGTAAAGAGAGAGAGAGAGGGGGGGGGGAGAGAGAGAAGAGATAGAAAGAGATAGAAAGAGAGAGAGAGGAGAGAGAGAGAAAGGAAAGTGAGTGGCAGTAGAGAGAGAGAGAGAGAGAGAAAGGAGAGTGAGAGAGAAAGGAGAGTGAGAGAGAAAGGAGAATGAGAGGTAGTAAAGAGAATGAGAGAGAGAGAGAGAGAGAGAGAGAGATGCGTTAAAAGAAAAGCAATATTTTCACATCGGAAACAGTTTTGCTTTTGGTATCAGTGTATGGAGAGAGAAAAAGGTGAAGTTGTTGGAATCCATGTTAGATATCAAATTATTGCAATCAATATGTTCTATTAATGTCCTCCTCCTCTGTATGGTGGGTTCTTGTAATGGCAGCTTATAGGTCACAACAACTACAACAACAACAGCAACTATAACAACAACAACAAAAATAGCTACAACAACAGTAGTAACCACAACTATAACAACAACAAGAGCATCATCTATCACAACAGCAACGACAACAGCAACAACAACAACCACTACAACAGCACAGCAACCACCACCACAACAACAATAACAACCATAACAACAACAACAACAACTACCATAACAACCACCACCATAATGACAACAACAGCAACCACCACAACAACAACTATAACAACAGCCAGCACCACTATAACCACAACAACCATAACAATACTATATCAAAACAGTAAGAAGGATTTATAACAAATCTTTAAACTCTTTGTTGCAAATATAAGGAAAAAAAAAGAAAAAAATAACCATTGCTTTCCTTCCGACTAGACAAAAGAACTATTTCTGAAGCGAAGGAATACATGGAATTATACGAGTCAAATCCAGTATATGGGATTCTCCGAAGCGTCTTTGGAGTAATGTTACGCGATAAAGTGCATAACTCGGAGATCAGAGAGCCACTGCATGTAGAGCTGCTAGTTCTCCAAATTGAGAGATCACAGCTCCGATACTATGGACATGTGGTTAGAATTTCTCAGGAAAGAATTACTGGGCAGATCTGTAGCTCAGAGATCAGAGCGTTAATCCAGATAGAACTGCTAGTTCTCCAAGTTGAGAGATTACAGCTCCGATACTATGGACATGTGGTTAGAATGTCTCAGGAAAGAATTACTGGGCAGATCTGTAGCTCAGAGATCAGAGAGTTACTTCAGGTAGAGCTGCTAGTTTTCCAAGTTGAGAGATTACAGCTCCGATACTATGGACATGTGGTTAGAATATCTCAGGAAAGAATCACTGGACAGATTTGTAGTTCAGAGATCTGAGAGTCACTCCAGGTAGAGCCACTACTTCTCTGAATTGAGAGATGACAGCTCTGATATTATGGCCACGTGGTTAGAATGTCTCCGTAAAGAATTATTGGACAAATTTGAGAAATCATAGCTCCAATATTATGGATACTTGGTTAGTATGTCTTAGGAAAGAATTACTGGACAAATTTTATGGGCAAAACCAACTGGTAGGAGACCCTGAGCAAGATGGTTGGATAACATCTATGAGCTTCGCTGGTATGCTTGGGGATCCAGCTGGATCAGTTGGAGATGTTTGCTTCTAACAGGACCTGCTGGAAGGAGTGTTTGAGGACTTTAACCCTACGATGGACAAGGACTTGCCCAGGATGGGGGGGGGGGGTGATCTACTCTCAGTTGCTTTGTGCCATGGAAGCCGAGATAAACACCAACCTGATGAGACTTCAGGCTTGAGGCAGACTTTAGACTTTTGTGTTAAACACAAAAAGAGATAAGCATTGCCACAGACAAATACACTCACATACATATGCGCACACACCACATATACAAGCGCACACACCACATATACAAGCGCACACACCACATATACAAGTGCACACACCACATATACAAGTGCACACACCACATATACAAGCGCACACACCACATATACAAGCGCACACACCACATATACAAGCGCACACACCACATATACAAGCGCACACACCACATATACAAGCACACATACATATTCATTCATTCATTCATACACACTTACATACATATATATACACACGTACATATATATACACACAATCATTTATAGACACAAACAGACTACACACCTACATACACACACACATACACCTACATTCATAACATCATTGATGCACACGAAACTGCTTGCCAGTGTCCAACAAACAAGTCTTGTCATGTTAGATATTCAATTCTTATTAAGAGGGGGAGGAGGAGGAAGAGACAATGTGTGGGGGAATGGGAGGTGAGGTGGTGATGTGTAGGGGAGGAGAGAGAAGAGGTGATGTGTAGGGAGGAGACAATGTGTAGATGTGTATGGGGGAAGAGAGGGAGGTGATGTGTAGGGGGAAGAGAGGGAGGTGATGTGTAGGGGGCAGAGGGAGGTGATGTGTAGGAAGGAGTGGGGAGGTGATAGTGTGTAGGAAGAGAATGGAAGGAGAGGAAGATGGTGGTGTGTAGGAAGGTGGGAGGGAGCTGAGTGGTTTATAATAATAATAATAATAATAATAATTGTTTCTACTTTTGGCACAAGACCAGCAATTACCCAGTGCATTACTGGTACTTTATTTTATCGACCCCGTAAGGATGAAAGGCAAAGTTAACCTCGGCGGGATAACTTTGCCTTTCATCCTTACGGGCCGATAAAATAAAGTACCAGTAATGCACTGGATAATTGCTGGCCTTGTGCCAAAAGTAGAAACAATTATAATAATAATAATAATAATAATAACAACAACAGCGCAGACGAAGTTGATTGACTCAGTCAAAATATCTCTCAATGGAGTCTAATGTATTGACACTACTGGATGGATAGGAGACCTAACCTGATCCACTGCACTATCAATTAATTACCCCCTTCACCACTATAATCATCATCACCAACACCACCTTTACAACCACAGGCATGGCTGTGGCAGTGGTAGGGAAAGTGTCATGTATGCAAGCTTTTCTTGAAATCCACTTCTTTTAAATGCCTCATTGTAATGGGGAGCAGCCCTGTTGAAAATGTGTCTGCTGAAAGTAACTGATCCACTGCTCTCTCAATTAAGTACCCCCTTCACCTTCACCACCACCACAATCATCATCATCACCATCACCATCACAACTATCTTCCCTACCACAGGCAGTGATGGCGAAAGTGTCATGTATGCGAGATTTTCTTGTAATCCACTTTTTTAAGTGTCTCATTGTAATTGGGTTCAGACCTGTTGAAAATATCTCTGTTGAAAGATAAGTTTATCTGCTGATACTGTTCATTAGGCTTCTAACTATAGTCATTTAATGATTGAATGTCTTGGTTGCATACACAGCCAGGAAACCATTTGGTAACAGAAAAATAAGTCAATTGTTGATATATAAATATGTTGATCTACATGATAAATGCACCCAGTACATGATATAAAGTGGTTGGTGATAGGAAGAGGATCCAGTCATAGAAAGCTTGTCAAACAAAGGGTTGGGAGGACCCTTTAATTGTGTCAACGACATAAGAAGCTCCCTAGGGCTGGTGATTTACACAATAAAAGCACCAAGTACATGCTGTAAAGTGGTTGGGGCATCCAGCCATAAGAAAGCTTATTGAACAAAGGATTGGGATGACATCTTCAGTTGTGTCAAAGACATGATAACCTCTCCTGTGCATCTGGTAGAATGTGAAACTGTATGTAAGCAAGATGACAGATCCCTAGCATGTCTCAGAGATTAGTAGCCCTGTTTCAGAACTGATTTGGTCAACGCAGGTGTGTCCAATCCTTGCTAACAGGGAAAGCAGACATTAAAACGATGATGATATATATATATATATGTATATATGATTCCATAACTCCTGCTAGATTCGGAGGGGCGCTGTAATGACATATGGCGTTTCGTGGACATTTTTTTTTTTAGCCTGGCAGAGCCCATCCCTCTCGAGGTCGGAGTACAGCAGATTTCTTCCAGAGAAAGATAGAGAGTGATAGAGAGAGAATGAGAAAGAGATATAGAGAAAGAATCGACGCCAGTACTTGACTGGTACTGTTTTATCAACCTCGAAAAGATGAAAGGCAAAGTTGGTTTTGGTGGGATTTGAACTCAGAAAGCAGAGAGCCAGAACAAATACCATAAACCATTCTATCCGACATTCTGTCAATTCGCCTTTTATATATATATATATATATATTTTTTTTTTTTTAACCAATGGTCAATCAATGA
>OZ024756.1:20556974-20569474 GCA_964016885.1 Eledone cirrhosa
AGCTATTATAGGACAGGAACAATTCAAAATCTATAATTAGCAAAAAACTGCAATTATATCTTCATTAAATTTATATTAGATTTTTTATATACCTTATGTTTTGTATAATCATTATTTAATTAATCATGTCACAAGTTGTAGGCACATTATGCAAATTAGACTGGCCATTTCATTTAAACTTTGATTTGTTTTACATAAATAGTGAGATGCTACAAGTTCACAGCATAGGAGGAAATGTAAGGGAACTTTTTGTGATGTCACCAACACGACCACTTTACAGTGTGGGCGGGCCACTTTTTGTGATGTCATCAACATGACCACTTTACAATGTGGGCTGGGCACTTTTTGAGATGACACTAACACAACCACTTTACAGTGTGGGCTAGGTACTTTTTGTGATGTCACCAACACGACCACCTTACCGTGTGGGCTAGGCACTTTTTATCATAACACCTACACAACCACTTTACGGTATGAGCTGGGTACTTTTTGTGTTGTCACCAACACGACCGCTTTACAGTGTGAGCTGGACACACACACACACATTTATATATATAATAATTGTTTCTACTTTTGGCACAAGGCCAGCAATTACCCAGTGTATTACTGGTACTTTATTTTATCGACCCCATAAGGATGAAAGGCAAAGTTAACCTCGGCGGGATTTGAACTCAGAATGGCAAGGGCCGTAACTCTATGCGTCAAAGCATGGCGTCCGACCCTCTACCGATACTGCCAATCCACTGGCCAATCCACTGGCCATTTATATATATAATAATATTGAAACGATATCATTGGAAGAACTGGTGTATCACTCACCGTTCTGTCACTAACTCAATGCTTTAATTAAGCCAGCATCATTAAGGTACCAACCAAAAAGGAAAGACGAGGGCACACTTATACGTTAAATAGTGAGAGAAACTATTTTGTGTGGGACAGAGAATTTAATTCTCTGTTCCTGGACTATATATAAAACACATCCTTCTGCTCATGCGCCTGGAAGACATATATATATATATATATATATATATATATATATATATATATATATAGTCATCATCATCGTTTAACGTCCATCTTCCATGCTAGCATGGGTTGAAAAAAACCGCCTAACCCATGCTAGCATGGAAGATCAGTACAGTATATGGAAGGTATATATTAGGTTAACGCTTGATATAGCAGGAAGAGGGTCTTAACATTTCAGACGCTAGTCCTTCATCAGAAGAAAGAATGAGAAATAAGGTAGATTGAGGGGACAGGTGGGTTGGAATTGGAAAAAATGTCTTTAGATAAAAATAACAGGTCCATTCATGTTGATATCTCTTGCAAATGTCTGCTGGGTGCACAAGCAGAAAGACATGTTTTTCCTGCCGGCAGCATATCACAAAATCGAATTTCATCTGACGATACTGTTCTCATAACAACAACAAATGCATGAATTACATCTTGATTACATGGCACAACCATTGAAATAATTACAATGAAAAAACGATTTATGTAACATCAGCATCTTTCTTAATGTTATTATTATTCTGAATCGATGGATTGTAAGGGCGGTGGATTGGCAGTTACGTCCCTTTACGATCTGAGTTCAAATCCCGCCGAGGTTGACTTTGCCTTTCATCCTTACGGGGTCGATAAAATAAAGTACCAGTAATGCACTGGGTAATTGCTGGCCTTGTGCCTAAAGTAGAAACAATTATTATACTGAATCTCCATCATAACTACAAACTATGAATGTTGAGAGCTTTCTCCTGCTTGCTCCTGTTTTTACCAAAAACAATCTCTTTGGAACACACACACACACACATATATATATATATGTAGATTCCCAAGTTGTGTTGGGGGTAACAGCAGTTAAAAAAAGTTACTCAATACATAGAGTACGGGCATTTTTTATTTTACATATTTCTAATGATTTCATACGAATGAAACAGTTCTAGTCCTGTAGAAGTCATTTCTATATAAAATAAAATATATAAATATCTTTTATATGTAAACAAAATTTCCTTGTTTTTTTTTCTATTATATATATATATAAATTATGTGTGTGTAGATATATATATATATACACATAAACGCACACAAAGACACATAAGATATATAAAAGTATACACACACACACACACACACACACACACACACACAGATATCGCTTGCATGTATACAGTGATAAAATTTTATGATTTTATTTTTTTGTTTTGTTATTATTATTATTATTATTACGAAAGTGTCATTTGACACTTTAGCTCAACATGTAATCGAGAGATCTGGAAAAAGTTGGAAAATAAAAATATAAATTTATAAATAAATAAATAAATAATGATGATGATGGTGGTGGTAGTGATGGTTGTGGTGGGGATGATGATGGTCATGGTGATGATGATGGTCATGGTCATGGCGGTGGTGTGGTGGTGATGATGATGGTGGTTGTGAAGGTCATGGTGGTGGGGGAGAATGATGGTGATGATTGCAGTGATGATGATGATGATGGTGGTGGTGGTGGTAATAACAAGGATGATGGTGATGATGGTGATGATGATGGTGGCGATGATGATGGTGATGATGGATGGTGATGATGATGATGATGGTGGTGATAATAATAATAATAATGGTGGTGGTGGTGATAATAACAATAACAGTAACAATAACAACAAGAACACAAAACATTTCTTCACATGATGACAAGTTGCTTGATTACATATATTTTCCATGGCTTCCTCTTTGAGAGGAAACATTGTAAGAAGGAAAGGTGTTTTAAAAATAGCTAAGGTTGATGACACAGAAGCATGCAAACACAAGAGAGAGAAGCATGCAGACACAGGAGAGAGAGAAGCATGCAAACACAGGAGAGAGAAGCATGCAAACACAGAAGAGAGAGAAGCATGCAAACACATGAGAGAGAGAAGCATGCAAACACACGAGAGAAGAGCATGCAAACACACGAGAGAGAAGCATACAAACACACTAGAGAGAAGCATGCAAACACACTAGAGAGAAGCATGCAAACACACTAGAGAGAAGAGCATGCAAACACACTAGAGAGAAGAGCATGCAAACACACTAGAGAGAAGAGCATGCAAACACACTAGAGAGAGGCATGCAAACACACTAGAGAGAGGCATGCAAACAGACTAGAGAGAGGCATGCAAACAGACTAGAGAGAGAGAAGCATGCAAACACACTAGAGAGACAGAAGCATGCAAACACACTAGAGAGACAGAAGCATGTAAACACACTAGAGAGACAGAAGCATGCAAACACACTAGAGAGAAGCATGCAATCACACTAGAGAGAAGCATGCAATCACACTAGAGAGAAGCATGCAATCACACTAGAGAGAAGCATGCAAACACACTAGAGAGAAGCATGCAAACACACTAGAGAGAAGCATGCAAACACACTAGAGAGAAGCATGCAAACACACTAGAGAGAAGCATGCAAACACACTAGAGAGAAGCATGCAAACACACTAGAGAGAAGCATGCAAACACACAAGAGAGAAGCATGCAAACACACAAGAGAGAAGCATGCAAACACACAAGAGAGAAGCATGCAAACTCACTAGAGAGAAGCATGCAAACATACTAGAGAGAAGCATGCAAACATACTAGAGAGAAGCATGCAAACTCACTAGAGAGAAGCATGCAAACACATGAGAGAGAAGCATGCAAACACATGAGAGAGAGAAGCATGCAAACACATGAGAGAGAGAAGCATGCAAACACACGAGAGAGAGAAGCATGCAAACACACGAGAGAGAGAAGCATGCAAACACACGAGAGAGAGAAGCATGCAAACACACGAGAGAGAAGCATGCGAACTCACGAGAGAGAAGCATGCAAACTCACTAGAGAGAAGCATGCAAACACATGAGAGAGAAACATGCAAACACATGAGAGAGAAACATGCAAACACATGAGAGAGAAACATGCAAACACATGAGAGAGAAGCATGCAAACTCACTAGAGAGAAGCATGCAAACACATGAGAGAGAAACATGCAAACACATGAGAGAGAAACATGCAAACACATGAGAGAGAAGCATGCAAACAATTTAGTCTGCTGTCGCTGGAAAATTTATTCTATTTTAGAAAAGAAATTAAAGTATTCACACATTTCTACCACTGGAAATTATGTCATGATTTGCCATTTTACGTCCAACTTATTTTTTTTCTTTTGGTGATGGTGGAGATGTTGGTGGAGGTGGTGAAGGTTAAGGGTTGGAGGTAGTAGTGGGGTTGTTGTTGGTGTTGGTGGTGGTGGTGGGGGGGTGATGGTGAAGGATTGGAGGTGATAAAGGGGTTGGAGGTGGAGGTGGTGGTGAAGGGTTGGAGGTGGTGGTGAATGTGAAGGGTTGGTAGTGGTGTTTGTGAGGAGGTTGGAGGTAATGATGGTGGTGGTGAAGGGTTGGAGGTGGTGGTGAATGTGAAGGGTTGGTGGTGGTGTTTGTGTTGGTGAAGAGGTTGGAGGTAATGATGGTGGTGGTATGATGTAGGTGGGGTGGTGAAGGGGTTGGAGGTGGTGATGGTGTTGGTGAAGGTGGGTTTGTTGGTGGTGGAGATGGTGTGAAGAGGTTGGTAGTGGGGTTAGTGCTGAAGGTGGGGTTGGAGGTGATGGTAGGGTTGGTGGGATAGAGGTAGGGTTGGTGTCGGTAAAAAAGTCGGAGGTGGGGATGGAGTTGGTGTTTGGAGGTGGAGATGGATATGGTGTTGATGGAAGTTTTTATCATGCTTCATTGCAACTTGTCATAAAGCCATACACAGATATATATGTAGATACACCCTCACACACACATATATATACAATGTTTACCATAAGTATATATCTATATATATATATATTATATATATATATATATATATATATATATATATATATACTTATGGTAAACATTGATGCAATTCAATTCAAGCACTCAATGTACTTTTTCCACATAGGGATGACGGAGTATGTATGTATGTATGTATGTATATATATATATATATAGAGAGAGAGAGAGAGAAAGAGGGGGGGGGGGGGGGGTAAATACATTCTCACACATTCATACAGAGATACATACGCATGCATGTAGATATATATACACACACATACATATATATATAGAAACACTTGCACACATTCGATTCGATTGTATATACAGGGTCAGACATAGTTATACAAGCAGTCACACTATTTGATATACACATACACACACTTTCATGCACACATATATATATATATATATATATATATATATATATATATATATATATATATATATACACACACACACACACTCACACACACCCATGTCCATGCATACATATACAGTTGAATATACACACATTGCCACACTTGCATACATATCTAACTCTCATATATACATACAGTACATATCCTCACACACATGCACTCATATACATACATACATACATACATACATTCATACATACACAAATATATGTATATATGCAGTGTACATATGTGCATATACACAGTATTTATATACACATACATTCATACATATTCAGTCACACAAATATATACACACATATAGTAACACATACACAATTATATTACATATACAATTACAGTTACACACAGTTATACACACACACACCCACACACAATCACAGCTATAGATACATAGTTATGCATACACACACTCACACACATACATACATATACACAGTTCACACATACACACATATACAAGTAGCAGTGACATGCTGAAATAAATAATTGTTTCTACATTTGGCACAAGGCCAGCAATTATCCCAGTGTATTACTGGTACTTTATTTTATCGACCCTGAAATAAATAATGTATGGTAATACTAGCTACTGAAGAATCATAGGTTCAAATCTTAGGCAAGTATTTTGACTGCTTTTATGGACCAGATGTATTATTTGGAGAAACCAGAGATTTCCTTCTTGGAAGCTGTTTATTTTTGCTTTCTACCTCATCTCTCTCAATTCCCTTCAGACTTGTTACCTTGGTAATCTAACCCACTTGCATTGTACAGCTTTCTGAACATTCCCACTTTTCATTTTCATATTCCACAATGCTTAAAACAAACTATCACACCTTATATACACATGTATATTTACATATATATATATGTATATATATATATACATTCATTATATATGTGGATTGGCAGTATCGGTAGAGGGTCGGACGCCGTGCTTTCCAGCATAGTTACGTCCCTTTACGATCTGAGTTCAAATCCCGCCGAGGTTGACTTTGCCTTTCATCCTTACGGGGTCGATAAAATAAAGTACCAGTAATGCACTGGGTAATTGCTGGCCTTGTGCCTAAAGTAGAAACAATTAGAGAGAGAGAGAGAGAGAGAGAGAGAGAGAGAGAGAGGGAGAGAGAGAGAGTCGGACGCCATGCTTTGCAGCATAGAGTTAGGCCCTTTATGGTCTGAGTTCAAATCCCGCCGAGGTTAACTTTGCCTTTCATCCTTACAGGGTCGATAAAATAAAACACCAGTAATGCACTGGGATAATTGCTGGCCTTAAGCATTTTTGTTGCGTTAGAGCCTGTAACTCGAGAAGTACCCAACCGATTTTTTTTTAAACTTTGCATATGCATTACTTATGTTTCACAAAAAGATTTCATATTTTTGCCTGGGGACCGCATTGTTTAGCATTTTGGTTGCGTTAGGGCCTGTAACCTTAAAAGTATCCAACCAAATTCCTTCATGCTCTCCACCACTGCAGTCCCACATGCTTACTGCTCTGTAACTATTGCTTTCATTGTACCATAGCACAACAAATACATGTTCGGTTTGTCAAATGCCTTTTTACTTAACCCTATCGTCTTGGCTTTCATGGGTTGAACATTTTACTCTCAGGCAGCCAATTAAGTTAAACCCCTGGTAATCTACGACAAATTTTTTTTATAAGCACAAAATGTAGACACCATCCCCAGGCCGAGGTATTCGTACTTCTCTGTACTGTTTCAGAAAGGAGTGATAAACATGCCAATCTATGTTTAGAATCCCGAGCAACGCCGGGCCATTCTGCTAGTATATATATACATTATACATATACATTATATATATATATATATATATACACACACACACACACACACTACACAAACATGCACAGCATATTGTTATGGTTGAATGAATCAGTTCACTAGGTAACTGGTTTTCTAAGAGAAAGGTCAATTAGGCCTGATAGATACCTTTGATAAGAAAAGGTCAAGTAACAAGCCAATGACTAAACCTGTGTTTATTCAAACAGCTAGAAATAGCAGGTAAATACTTCTCAAAACACACCATAGCTTCATACATTGAATTAGGTAATGTTCTCCAGTATATCTCCTAATTATCACCAATAAGACGAGATGGTCAAGGCTGGAATGTCACAAATCAAACTTTACTATCTTAATTAAGGAAATAATATTTGATAGTGTAGTCCTAAATGTATTCATCATCGTCATCATCATCGTTCAACATCTATTTTCCACGCTAGCATTGGTTAGACGGGAATTGTCGCACTTGAGGCAAGTATAGCACAGTCTGGCAGGTTTTCTACGGCTGGATACCCTTCCTAACACCAACCACATTTACAGTGTGGACTGGGAGGTTTTTACCGTGTTACCTACACGGCCACATTACAGCGTGGACTGTGTGTTTTTTTGTCGTGACACCTACACAACCTCATTTATTTTGGACTGGATGTTGTGGTACCAACATAACTTTACAGAGAGAGGGTGGTGTTGGTGGGAGTGGGAGGGGTAGTAGGGGTAGTGGGATGGGGGTGTATATTTGGTTAAGAGGTGCCTACTGACTGTAGGTTTCGCTATGTACATTGTGTATGTAAAAAAAAAAAAAAAATAGCTATGGCTGTTAAATGTAAATTTGATCATAGATCTGCAAGACCAGACTTGACCTCGGGCTAAACAACAACAACCTTTATCTCCATTGTTTCAGACAATACATATACATATGTATGTTTGTGCATGTGTTGAACAATGAAAATTTAAAAAAAGTCTAAGATAGGTTTTTGATTAGTTTAGTGTTACAATCATTTCAAAGAGTTGATTGATCATGATAGATCAATATATCAACTAGCAGGTAGATAGTGGTTATGTCAATACATATTTCTAGTCTCGAAATCCCTGTTCCATCACAATGGATTCCTCAGAAACATTGTTTCTGAATCGATCTCCCATGATCAGTCAACCCTCTGAAACTATCGTTAAACAATGAACTAATTAAGAACCTATCTTTGACTTTTGTTTTATTTTCATTGTTCAATACACACACACACTCACACACAATCATCATCATCATCATCATCTTACATCTGCTTTTCCCTGCTTGCAAGGGTGGGACGGGTCCTATTCAGCACGGCATCTCTCCATTCGTCACAAAATTAATACAACTGCTTCAATCCTCTCCCTGTTCCAGCCATCCAGCTGAGGCCATCAATCAATCAATAAATCCCAAAGCTGGTCCTTTGAATTATGGACACACAACACTATAGATAGCTGAGTGGACTGAAGTAACGAGAGTTAAAATGTTTCATTGAAAAACACAACACATTGCCCAGTCTAGGAATCGAACTCACAACCTTAGAACCATGGACTGAACTTGCTAACCACTCAGCCACAGCGATAGGCATATACCTTCGCCAATACCATGGAGTTGATGGGAATGAGGGAAGAAACAGATGTTGAACTCTCTGAAGATCAAGTGAATAACCTGAATAATTACAAACTAATTATCTTTAATGATTCCTTTTGGAGACTTAATTAATGTGTGTATGTATATGTGTGTGTGTGTGTGTGTGTGCGTGTGTGTGTGTGCGTGAGCAGCTGTGAATATTTAGGAGTTTTTACAACCATGGTAACATGTGATGTCAAATGGAAATATACAACTATCTCTCTCCCTCCCTCTCACTCTCTCTCGTTCACACTTTCTATCTCCAAAGTTTGAGCCCTCTATATACATGTATATGTGTGTGTATAAAGTACATGGCTTAGTGCTTAAGGGGTTTGGCTGACAACCATAAGGCCGAAAATTCAATTCGCAGCAGGATGTTTTGTCCTTGAGCAAGACACTCTATTTCACATTGCTCCAATGCACTCAGCAGGCAAAAATTAGTTGTGCCTGTAATTCCAAGGGATCACCCTTGTCACATACTGTGTCATGTTGAATCTCCCTGAGAACTATGCTAAGGGTGGTGCACAAGCATGTGGAATGTTCAGCCACTTACACGTTTATTTCACAAGAATGCTGTTCTGTTGTTCAAAGACTGAGACACTTGTCGTCGGAACCAACAAAGATCCAGCCACATATATATATATATATATATATATATAATGGCCCAACCTCCCTCATGGTGGGACCTTCCAGGTCCCAAATTATGGTTCCAATGTGGGCAGGGTAGAGTGCGGGCAACCGGCCAGATCCTCCTCATAAGAGTGCCACCCAGGGCCCCACTATGAGTAAGGCTTGCTGAGGCCAACTGACCTGACCTTTCCTCATAATGGGACCACCCAGATCCCAAAATATAGTCACAGTCCCGATATGTGCAGGGTACAGAACGGCCATCTGACCAGACTAGGCTCATATTGAGACCACCCGGTAACACAGCTCCGTTATGAGTAACGCTTGGCATGGTCAACTGGCCCAATATTGCCTCATGGTGGGACCACCTAGATCCCAACTATGGTTCCAATGTGGGCAAGGTACAGTGTGGTCAACTGGCCAGACTCTCCTCATAACAGTGCCACTCGTGGTTCCATTAGAATAAGGCTTGCTGAGTCCAACTGACCAGACTTCCGTCATAACAGGATCACCCAGATCCCAAAATACAGTAACAGTCCTGATATTGTGCAAGGTACAGCGCAGCCATCTAACCAGACTTGGCTCATAACAAGACCACCCAGTAAAATGGCTCCACTCTGAGTAAGGGCTTCATGCAACCGATGGCCAGACATGCCTCATAGTGGGACCACGTGGCTCCCAAATTACCGTTCCAGCATGAGCAGGGTATGGTGGGTGACTGGTCTGTCCCTCCTCAATGTTGCCATCCAGTTCCACACTGTAAATATGGCTGGTGTTAGGAAGGGCATCCGGCTGTAAAGATCCCAGCCAAAATACAGTTGTCTGAGCAAGGGATGGACTGCCAATTGGTCAGACTTGTCACATGACATGTGCAACCCATCTAACCCATGCAAGCATGGAGAATGGACGTTAAAAGGTGATGATGATATGTATGTGTGTGCGTGTGTATAAATATATATGTTAAACAATGAACGAATAAGAAAAACAAATAGAAAAGGTCAGTAGCTTCCCTACTCAACACCGTCCCACCAGAGAAGGTCAGCAGCTCTCCCACACGATACCGGTCCACCAGAAGAGGTCAGCAGCTCCCCCACTTGACACTGGCCCACCAGAAGAGGTCAGCAGCTTCCCTACTCAACACCGACCCAGCAGAAGCGGCCAGCAGCTCCCACATTTAACACCGACCTTCCAGAAGAGGTCAGCAGCTCCCCCACCAGAAGAGGTCAGCAGCTCCCCCACTTGACACTGGCCCACCAGAAGAGGTCAGCAGCTTCCCTACTCAACACCGACCCAGCAGAAGCGGCCAGCAGCTCCCACATTTAACACCGACCCTCCAGAAGAGGTCAGCAGCTCCCCCACCAGAAGAGGTCAGCAGCTCCTCCACCAGAAGAGGTCAGTATCTCCCCCACTTGACACCGGCTCACCAGAAGAGGTCAGTGGCACCAATCAAGTATTGACTCATTCTCAGACAACTTGTCCAACCCTGGCTAGTATGGACAATGGGCGTTAAATGATTGCAATAAGGGGAGTGACACACAAACACAAATATACACATATATATATATATATATATACACACACATATATGTGTGTATGTGTGTGTGTATATGTGTGTGTGTGTGTATTTGTGTGAGTGTTTGTGTGTCTTGAAATACACACATGCAGATACATAAATACAAGCATTCACAAACGTGCATACATACAGACATATTTATGCACACACACACACATACATACATATACACACACACATACATATACAGACATACACATGCAAATACACACACACATACACACACATACATACATACACAAAGCTATCACCATATTCATATTCTCGTTAATAGCTTATAAACCACGATTATCAAACTATCGACTCTGGTTGCAAATGAGAAGAAAACACAAACAAATAAACAAACCAAAACTAAACAGAAGTAAATAAAAATACAAAATAAACAACGGGTTAAAAAAAAGACAAAATAGATAAAATAAATAAACATTGTTTGATTTAGTGTCGAGCATTGACCTTTGTAATGCTGGAGGAATGGAGGAACGGTGTAGGTTTGGTTATTCTGTGATAGAAGAATTAACAGATGAATGATGAACAAAATAGACTGGTGAATGGAAGGGTGGAAGATGGGGGGAAAGACTAGAATAATAATGATGATGATAATGATGATAATAATAATGATTTCATTTATTGGCCACAAGGGCCGATAATAATAATGATTTCTAGTATAGGCACAAGGCCAGTAATTTGGGGGGAAGGGTAAAGTCGATTAAATCGACAACCAGTACATTACTGGTACTTTATTTAATCCACCCCGTAAGGATGAAAGGCAAAGTTAACCACGGCGGGATTTGAACTCAGACCATAAAGGGCCGTAACTCTATGCTGCAAAGCATGGTGTCCGACTCTCTACCGATACTGCCAATCCACCACCCTAGGGCCGATAATAATAATAATAATAATAATAATAATTGTCTCTACTTTAGGCACAAGGCCAGCAATTACCCAGCAATTACCCAGCAATTACCCAGCAATTACCCAGCAATTACCCAGTGCATTACTGAAAGGCAAAGTCAACCTCGGCGGGATTTGAACTCAGATCGTAAAGGGACGTAACTCTATGCTGGAAAGCATGGCGTCCGACCCTCTACTGATACTGCCAATCCACGATAATTATGATAATAATGATAATGATAGTGATGGTGATAGTGTTGATAACAATGATGATGATGATAAAGATGATGTTGATAATAATAGATAGAGAAACAACATGTGTCCGAGCAAGCACAGAGTAGAAAGAAAGAAAGGAAAAGATAAAGGAAGCAGGGAGATCCATTCTGTGAGGACGGACGGCAGTGGCTAGTACTGCGTCAGTGTTTGTTATTAAACTCAGATTCTGTTACCGTGGTAACAGTTTGTGAACTAACTGCTGTGTTTTAATACATTTCTAACTGATATCATAGAGAGGGGGAGAGAGAGTGACAGGAGAAAGACGGGAGAGAGAGAGGGGGGGTGTCAGGAGAAAGACGGGAGAGAGAGAGAGAGAGAGGGGAGTGACAAGAGAAAGACGGGAGAGAGAGAGGGGGTGACAGGGGAGAGGGGGGAGTGACAGGGGAGATCGAGATGAGAAGAGATAGAGAGATGGGAAGAGAAAAATTGAGAGACAGACAGGAGAGAGAGAGAGCGAGAGAGAGAG
>OZ024756.1:20574474-20616829 GCA_964016885.1 Eledone cirrhosa
GTGATGATGGTAGTGGCAGTGATGGTGGTACTGATAATGATGGCGGTAGTGATGATGATGATGAAGATGGTGGTGGTGGTGGCAGTGATGATGATAATGATAGTGGTAATAGTGGTGATGATGATGATGATGATAGTGGTAATGGTGGTGATGATGATGACGGCGGTGGTGATGATATTGATGATGATGTGGTGGTAGTGATGATGATAATGATAGTGGTAATAGTGGTGGTGGTGGTGATGATGATGGTGGTGGTGGTGGTGGTGGTGGTGGTGATGATAGTGGTAGTGGTGGTGATGATAGTGGTAGTGGTGGTGGTGATGATGATGACGGTGGTGGTAGTGATGATGATGATGACGACGATGACGACGGTGATAATATTGATGATGATGATGATGATGATGATGATGGTCTCAAACTGAGAAGCTAATCACCATCACTTGCTATCAAACCTAACAACATAAAAGCACTACAGCACTGCAACCTAACAACAACAACAACAACAAGACAACAAAAATCCAGAAGAAAGAAAAAGAAAAAGGACAAAGAAAGAAAGAAGGAAGTAAAGAAAGAAAGAAAGGGTTATAGTGATTGAGTAGAGTGTTTTAGCGAAGCTGTTGCCAATTATACCAGTGTTTAGATTCTGTTACCTGAGTGCCTAGCAACAGTGGTCATCGTCACACACACACACATATATATAGATATATATACATACACATACATATATAGGTAGATATACATACACATACATATATAGGTAGATATACATACACATACATATATAGATGGATATACATACACATACATAGATAGATATACATACACACACATATATAGATATACATACACACACATATATATAGATATATATACATACACACACACACATATATATAGATATATATACATACACATACATATATAGATAGATATACATACACATACATATATAGATATATATACATACACATACATATATAGATATATATACATACACATACATAGATAGATATACATACACAAACATATATATAGATATACATACACATACATATATAGATATATACATATATAGATATATATACATACACATACATATATAGATATATATACATACACATACATATATAGATAGATATACATACACATACATATATAGATATATATACATACACATACATATATAGATAGATATACATACACATACATATATATATAGATATACATATACATACATATATATATAGATATACATACACATACATATATAGATATATATACATACACATACACATAGATAGATATACATACACACACATATATATAGATATATATACATACACACACATATATAGATATATATATACATACACACACATATATAGATAGATATACATACACATACATATATAGATGGATATACATACACATACATATATAGATGGATATACATACATATATAGATGGATATACATACATATACAGATGGATATACATACACATACATATATAGATAGATATACATACACATACATAGATAGATAGATAGATATACATACACATACATATATAGATATATATACATACACATACATATATAGATAGATATACATACACATACATATATAGATATATATACATACACATACATATATAGATATATATACATACACATACATATATAGATATATATACATACACATATAGATATATATACATACACATACATATATAGATATACATACACATACATATATATAGATATACATACACACACATATATATAGATATACATACACACACATATATATAGATATACATACACACACATATATATAGATATACATACACATACATATATAGATAGATATACATACACATATAGATAGATATACATACACACATAGATAGATATACATACACACATAGATAGATATACATACACACATATATAGATAGATATACATACACATACATATATAGATATATATACATACACATACATATATAGATAGATATACATACACATACATATATAGATAGATATACATACACATACATATATAGATATATATACATACACATACATATATAGATAGATATACATACACATATAGATAGATATACATACACATATAGATATATATACATACACATATAGATATATATACATACACATATAGATATAGATACATACACATACATATATAGATACATACACATACATATATAGATATACATACACATACATATATATAGATATACATACACATACATATATATAGATATACATACACATACATATATATAGATATACATACACACATATATATAGATATACATACACATACATATATAAATAGATATACATACACATATAGATAGATATACATACACACATATATAGATAGATATACATACACATACATATATAGATAGATATACATACATATACATATATAGATATATATACATACATATACATATATAGATATATATACATACACATACATATATAGATAGATATACATACACATACATATATAGATAGATATACATACACATATATATAGATAGATATACATACATATATATATAGATATACATATACATACATATATATATAGATATACATATACATACATATATAGATGGATATACATACACATACATAGATAGATATACATACACATACATATATAGATAGATATACATACACATATAGATAGATATACATACACACATATATAGATAGATATACATACACATACATATATAGATAGATATACATACACATACATATATAGATAGATATACATACATATACATATATAGATATATATACATACATATACATATATAGATATATATACATACACATACATATATAGATAGATATACATACACATACATATATAGATAGATATACATACACATACATATATAGATAGATATACATACATATATATATAGATATACATACATATATATATAGATATACATACATATATATATAGATATACATATACATACATATATATATAGATATACATACATATATAGATGGATATACATACACATACATAGATAGATATACATACACATACATATATAGATGGATATACATACACATATATAGATAGATATACATACACATACATATATAGATAGATATACATACACACACATATATAGATAGATATACATACACATACATATATACATACACATACATACACATACATATATACATACACATACATATATAGATATATATACATACACATACATATATACATACATATACATATATAGATATATATACATACACATACATATATAGATATATATACATACACATACATATATAGATAGATATACACACATATATAGATAGATATACATACACATACATATATAGATAGATATACATACACATACATATATAGATAGATATACATACACATACATATATAGATATATATACATACACATACATATATAGATATATATACATACACATACATATATAGATAGATATACATACACATACATATATAGATAGATATACATACACATACATATATAGATAGATATACATACACATACATATATAGATAATACATACACATACATATATAGATGGATATACATACACATACATATATAGATGGATATACATACACATACATATATAGATAGATATACATACACATACATATATAGATGGATATACATACACATACATATATAGATAGATATACATACACATACATATATAGATAGATATACATACACATACATATATAGATATATCTACATACACATACATATATAGATATATATACATACACATACATATATAGATGGATATACATACACACACATATATATATATATATAGATGGATATACATACACACATATATAGATAGATATACATACACATACATATATAGATAGATACACATACATATATAGATAGATATACATACACATACATATATAGATAGATACACACATATATAGATATATAGATAGATATACATACACATACAGATAGATATACATACACATACATAGATAGATAGATATACATACACATACATATATAGATATATATACATACACATACATATATAGATAGATATACATACACATACATATATAGATAGATATACATACACATACATATATAGATATATATACATACACATACATATATAGATATATATACATACACATACATATATAGATATATATACATACACATACATATATAGATATATATACATACACATACATATATAGATATATATATACATACACATACATATATAGATATATATACATACACATACATATATAGATATATATACATACACATACATATATAGATGGATATACATACATATACATATATAGATATATATACATACACATACATATATAGATATATATACATACACATACATATATAGATAGATATACATACACATACATATATAGATAATACATACACATACATATATAGATGGATATACATACACATACATATATAGATGGATATACATACACATACATATATAGATGGATATACATACACATACATATATAGATAGATATACATACACATACATATATAGATAGATATACATACACATACATATATAGATAGATATACATACACATACATATATAGATATATATACATACACATACATATATAGATATATATACATACACATACATATATAGATATATATACATACACATACATATATAGATATATATACATACACATACATAGATAGATATACATACACATACATATATAGATATATATACATACACATACATATATAGATAGATATAAGATCAAAAGATGGTTAAAAAGAGTTCCAAGTATTTTATTATATGCATTTCAAAAACAAATATCATGGGATGATATCTGCGTTTTCATCAGATAAAATAGTGATACATGATATGACGCTTAAGAAAACACTTGTAAATAGTGAAGTTTTAAATCAACATATGAAAAATAATTTAAGATTGATGCATGAGATTGGGAAAAAGTGATGGAGGGGGGGGGGGGGGGTAAGGAAGAGGAGGAGATGAGAGTAAAGAATGGTGGGGGAGGAGTATAAGAAGGAAGGATGAGAGAGGAGGAGAGATGGGTGATTGAGAGAGAGAGAGATAGCCTTTATAACTGAGAAAAAAAATATATTGTCTCACAGAGAGAAGTTAAAAAGCCGTTGGAAGATAATAGATAATTTAAAAGAATTTGAAATTAAAAGTTAATGAGGTTTATGCATGTAGAGTGCTACTTATCTGATATTTGCATTGCTTTAATGTGCTACAATAAAACTCACCTCCTACATATATATATATATATATACATAATTACACATATACATATATATATATACATACATACACATATATATATATACATACACACATACATATATACACACATATATATATATATATGCATACATACACATATATATATATATACATACACACATACATATATATACATACACACATACATATATACACATACACACATACATATATACACATATATATACATACACATACATACATATATACACATATATATACATACACATACATACATATATACACATATATACATACATATATACACATGGTGGCTGCCAACTCGTTTTCAAGTATGGCCACTACTTTATATCCATGTAGGAAAATTCCTACCGAAGCGCTGAACGAGTGTGACTTTAGTCCAGCCAGCGACTTGAAAACTCTGGTACAAACACTACACTTGTGACAATTATTGACACATAGTGCTGGGCCCATGGTACCATGTGACGACAAGTGCAGAGAGATCTCCAGATATAAAGCAATGCCTGTGCCGTGAAGCTTTTATAGTGAGCAAAGGCACTGCACAAAGCCAGTCCCACTCTCTTAACCAAGATGATATTTACCAAAAAGAAGAACAAGTCAACATCATTGGATACCATCAGGGTTGCAGGTGTTATATCAGAGTTTTCCTTCTCCTAGAATTCTGCCTTGACAAAGGCTAAGGAGTCATCTACACATATATACATACATACACACACACATACATACACATATATACATACATACACATATATATATACATACACATATATATACATACACATATACATATATACATACATACATATATACACACATACATATATATACACACATACATATATACACACACATACATATATACATTCATATATATATATATATATATATATATACATACATATACACATACATACACATACATACACATACATATATATATACATATATACACATATATACATACACATATATACACACACATACATACACACACACACATATATACACACATACAAATACATACATATACATACATATATACATACAAATACATATATACACACAAACATATCTGTGCACATACATGTACACACACAAGTACGTGCACACACACACACGATGTTGGGTTAACTAGTTCCCTGTACACACACATAAATGGGCAAACACACACACACACACAGACACAACCACTCACATACACACACTAAGACACACATGATTAGGCCATGCATGATTAGGTTAATCAGCCCCCCACCCCCACCCACCCCACACACACACGCACATATATACATACACACATACATATACATGATTAGATTAACCAAGTCCTCATAACACACACATAGGCACCAAAAGTAGAAATACATGCCTAATGTAGAAACAATTATATAAAGCAGAAGAATTATTTCTCTCTAAACAGTTTCTATTTATTGTCTTCTTAGATTTACCATGTTCCATTTATATAACCAGTTTTATATATGTATATATTTATTGTACTTATATAGGGACAGCTTGTGTTACATCTGTTGTGTCGTTACATCTGCTGTGTCATTACATCTGCTGTGTCGTTACATCTGCTGTGTCGTTACATCTGCTGTGTCGTTACATCTGCTGTGTCGTAACATCTGTTGCGCTGTTACATCTGTTGCGCTGTTACATCTGTTGCGCTGTTACATCTGTTGCATCTGCTGCGCTGTTACATCTGTTGCGTCGTTACATCTGTTGCGTCGTTACATCTGTTGCGTCGTTACATCTGTTGCGTCGTTACATCTGTTGCGTCGTTACATCTGTTGCGTCGTTACATCTGTTGCGTCGTTACATCTGTTGCGTCGTTACATCTGTTGCGTCGTTACATCTGTTGTGTCGTTACATCTGTTGTGTTGTGTTACATACACCTTGTATTACATTTGTTATGTTACATCAACATTGTGTTACATCTGTTGTGTTACATTATCTTGTATTACTTTACTGTAGTTGCCAAAGTGGTTGTCATAGAATCACTAAGATGTACAAGTCAAGTGAAACATTGTAGACAGGGACAGTGTGGAAACCTGTTAGCTGAACTGTAACACATGTTATAGAAAAAGCCAGCCATGTCCCACTGATTCCTTCCTGATCTGGGGAAGGTAAGGTGAGGTGAATGCCATTAACCCTTTTTAATGAACCAGCCCTGTGTCACACCTACCATGTCACACCTACTGTGTTACACCTACTGCATTACACATACTGTGTTACACTAATTCTTCCTGGGGTGTTTAGCTGCTGGATCTGGGGAAGATAAGGTCAGGTGGAATCCATTAACCCTTCTGTTACCAAATTTCTAACAAAAGACACTGTCTCTCATTTACAAATAATTTTTAAATGAATAAAGAATTTAAATGAATAAAGAATTTGTAGAGATTTAGTAATATAACGAAGTAATATAATGAACTAATTAAACTGGTGTTTGGAACATAACTTAACAAAGGTTCTTACATAAAAATATGATGGAATATTTTTTGATAAATATAGATACATTACAATGAGTAATTTTGTAATATATGATGGTCGACTGAAAAGTACGTAGGCTAACTACGAAGGATTGATGTTAAGGCTGTGAAATCTTGTATGCATTAATTTCAACTCTTATTAATAGCTGCATTGTTTTTGTTTTCTTTCCAGGGACTATGTTAAAAAACAAACCTCATTTGGTCATTCCATGAGAGTATCTTGGTCAGCCTATGAACCTTTCAGCCAACCCTTGTAGAACCAAAGGCAGTTCCATGATACAGATTGCTGCCATCTTGAAAGAGGAGCTAGGATACATTGGATAAGGTATGAAAAAAATAAAGATATGGTCACAGCTGGAACAACTTTGACCATAAGTGTGGTGGATCAGGGCTGACCTAGGGCTAAATAATAACTATATATAGTAAAAAAGAAACTATTGCAAGATATTCTCCTCGCCCTCTTCCCTCCATAAAATAGCTCCCAATCAGAGTAGCTGTTCATTTTTATTTGTTTCTCTCTCTTTCATATATATATGTATATATATATATATATATATACATATATTTATATATGTATATATACATATATACTTACACACATATATATACACACACACATACATATACACACATATACATATATACACATATACATATATACACATATACATATATATACATTTATACACACACACACACACACCATTCAGCAACAATGAAATGATTAAAAGACATCTTGTCTGATACTAATCTGATCTCACAGATCCTTCATAGAGATAGAGACAAGAGGAGAGAGAGAGAGAGAGAGAGAGAGAGAGAGAGAGAGAGAGAGAGAGAGAGAGATACAGAAGAGGGAGAGAGAGATGGGGGAGAGAGGGAGAGAGAGATGGGGGAGAGAGGGAGAGAGAGATGGGGGAGAGAGGGAGAGAGAGATGGGGGAGAGAGGGAGAGAGAGATGGGGGAGAGAGGGAGAGAGGGGGAGATGGATACATAGACAGAGACAAACATGAGCAAGATGAGAGAGAGGACACATACATACATATATACATAGAGTGTGGGGAGAGAGAGTGTGGGGGAGAGAGGAAGAGAGAGATGGGGGAGAGGGAGGGAGAGAGAGATGGGGGAGAGGGAGGGAGAGAGATGGGGGAAGAGAGATGGGGACAGAGAGATGGGGGGAGAGAGGGACAGAGAGATGGGGGGAGAGAGGGACAGAGAGATGGGGGCGAGAGAGAGAGATGGATACATAGACATAGAGAGACAAACATGAGCAAGGTGAGAGAGAGAGAGGACACATACATACATACATACATATATGTAGAGAGAGAGAGGACACATACATACATACATACATACATACATATATATATATATGTATAGAGAGAGAGGGGGGAAGAGGAGAGAGGACAATACATACATATATAGATTTACACATGTATGTACATGTGTATAGGTGCATGTGTGTGCATATATGTATGTGTGTGTATATAAATACATATATATATATGTATGTATGTATAGGTGTGTGTGTGTGTGCACACGTTTATAGAAGTTTAGGTGTTTGTGTGTGTGTATGTGTACATGTATATATATATATATATGTGTGTGTGTGTGTATAGGTATGTGTGTGTGTACATGTATATAGATGTATAGCTGTGTGTGTGTACATGTATATAGATGTATAGCTGTGTGTGTGTACATGTATATAGATGTATAGGTGTGTGTGTATGTGTACATATATATATATATATATATATATATATATATGTGTGTGTGTGTGTGTGTGTGTGTGTATAGGTATGTGTGTGTGTACATGTATATAGATGTATAGCTGTGTGTGTGTACATGTATATAGATGTATAGGTGTGTGTGTATGTGTACATGTATATATATATATATATATATATATATATATATACATGTGTGTGTGTGTGTGTGTGTATAGGTATGTGTGTGTGTACATGTATATAGATGTATAGCTGTGTGTGTGTACATGTATATAGATGTATAGGTGTGTGTGTATGTGTACATGTATATATAGATGTATTTGTGTGTATATATATGTATATGTATATATATATATATATATTTATATATATATATGTACAGTTGCATGTATGTGTATGCATACATGTATACATATGTAGACCAGTATATGTGTACATGTTTCTATCTGTGTATGCCTGTGTGTGTGTGTGTGTGTGTGACCTTTTGTGAATGTGTGGGTGTGTATTATATGTGTGCATGTTCATTCATGTAAGAGTAATATGTGTGTGTTTTTACATGCTTGCAAGTATGTGCATGTGTGTGTGTGTGTGTTTTTACATGCTTGCAAGTATGTGCATGTGTGTGTGTGTGTGTGTGTGCGTTTTTACATGCTTGCAAGTATGTGCATGTGTGTGTGTGTTTTTACATGCTTGCAAGTATGTGCATGTGTGTGTGTGTGTGTTTTACATGCTTGCAAGTATGTGCATGCATGTGTGTGTTTTTACATGCTTGCAAGTATGTGCATGTGTGTGTGTTTTTACATGCTTGCAAGTATGTGCATGTGTGTGTGTGAGTGTGTTTTTACATGCTTGCAAGTATGTGCATGTGTGTGTGTGTGTGTGTGTTTTTACATGCTTGCAAGTATGTATCAATTGGTGTATGTTTGCATATGTGCTTTTTTGTTTATGCGTGTATGTTAATGCAACATGAAAGGAACTGAAAGGGTTAAATACATTTGTACAAGTGCATCAATGTATGTGTGCATACATGTGTGTGCATTTGTCACTAAAATTATGTATATAAAGTTCTGCTTGTATATATGTGTTTATATATATATATATATATATCACTGATGGGTGAAGAAGTGCCAGGAAATGCCAGTTGAAGGAAGACGTGGTAGAGGTAGACCACGAAAAACATGGGCGGAGGTGGTGAGAACAGACCTCAGATCATTGAAGCTCACGGTGGAGATGACGAAGGACCGTGACGAGTGGAGAGATGCTGTGCTGAATAAGACCCATCCCACCCTTGCAAGCAGGGAAAAGCGGACTAAAATGATGATGATGATGATGATGATATATATATATATATAAATAAACACATATATACAAGGAGTTTTCTTCGGACTTACTGAACCTTTTATATATATATATATAAAAGGTTCAGTAAGTCCGAAGAAAACTGTTTGGTAACTCCGGAGAAAGCTGGTGAGAGTATCAATGTCAGCACTCAATGCAGAGCAGAGTGTGTATGATAAGAACAAAGTAGAGGTGTTACATATGAGATTTATTGCTCAACCCAGTTACAAATGTTTCCCCAGGCAGCCGGCTCGTGATCTGGGGTCATCATCCCAGACCAGACTCCAAGCCTGCCTGATCCTCAGACCAGTGTTAACACAACAAAAATCACATCAAATCTGAAGACGAACCAGCCAGACGCAAACAAGTCTATAGAATGTCCAATCACGGGCTTAGAATCCAACGGACACACATATCCTGAGTATTACAAGAAAATAACCGTTATATATATATATATATATAGTGTTTTTGAAGAAGACGGCCTATTGAACAGGGATTTTGAGACTATAATAGGCAGTAACTTAACCACTGCCATGCTAGTCGTTACATTGATCTCCACCAATCAATCGACCCTTTGAAACGACCATAAAACAATAAACTAACTATCTACCTACACCCGACTTCTGTTTTTTTATTGTTCTATGCACACACACACATATATATATATATAGAGAGAGAGTATATCATGTATTTTAATAATGCCCACACTGATGATTTGACAAAACAATAAAACATGTCTCTCTGGTGAGACATATCTGTTAGTGTAATAAATAACTATATATAGAGACACATGGCTTAGTGGTTAGAGCATTGGCCTTGCAATCGAAAGGTTGAGAGTTCAATTCTCAGACCGGGTGATGTGTTGTTTCCTTGAGCAAGACACTTTATTTCACATTGCTCCAGTTTACTCAGCTGTAGAAATGAGATGATAGGGGCTGGAGTCCCTATCATTCCACTGCAAAGTGGTCGTGGAGGTGCCACAGCAAAAAAGCACCCAGCACTCACTGTAAATGAGGTTGGTGTTAGGAAGGGCATCCAGCTGTAGAAATCAAGCCAGAATCAGTTCCCGTCCCACCCTTGCAAGCAGGGAAAAAGCGGACGTAAAATGAAATGATGATGAAATGATGATATAGGTAGAGAGTCGGACACCATGCTTTGAAACAGAGTTACGTCCCTTTATGATCTGAGTTCAAATCCTGCCGAGGTTAACTTTGCCTTTCATCCTTACGGGGTCGATAAAATAAAGTACCAGTAATGCACTGAGTAATTTGCTGGCCTTGTGCCAAAAAGTAGAAACAATTATTATTCCATTCTGAGTTCAAATCCCGCCAAGGTTAACTTTGCCTTTCATCCTTACGGGGTCGATAAAATAAAGAACCAGTAATGTACTGGGTAATTGCTGGCCTTGTGCCAAAAGTAGAAACAATTATTATTTATACTTATATATACACTATATATAATTATAAACAGGAAAGGTCAGTAATTCATTACCACCTTATTACTAATAAGAAAAATAGCTCAAATGTTTTACAGAGCCGGAATATAAATTACAGAATAATCAAAACTATGTTCAAAACATTTTGAACATCATCATCATCAACTTCATCGTTTAACGTCTATCTTCCACACTAGCATGGGTTTAGACGGCGGTTTTGATTATTCTGTAATTTATATAAATATATATTCTTTTTTTTTGTTTTGGATTATGTTATACATAAGCCTTGCATCTTCGAAATATATATATAATAAAATAAATAGAGATGATCTAAAATAATTATCTTTTTTTTTATTATATATATATATATATATATATATATATATATATATATATATATATATATATATATATATATATATATACATACATATATATATATATGTCTGTGTGTTCAAGAAGAAGGAGGACGTTAGCTTTTTCTGCAGCATATCACATAATTGGATTTTCATCTGAAGATATTGTTCCCATACCAACAACAAATACATACGTTACATCTTGGATTACATAAAGGAACCATTGAAATAATTATAATGAATAAACGATTTATGTAACACACACACACACACACACATATAAACACACACACACACACACATCACCCTTGCAAGCAGGGAAGAGCGGACGTAAAATGATGATGATGATGATATATATATATATATATATATATATATATATATATATATAGAAACTCATCATCATCATCATTTAATGTCTGTTTTCCCCCGCTAGCAAGGGCTGGATGGATCATTCACAGACACAGTCAGTACATAATCAGTATTACTGACCTCTGAGATGAACTAGGAGCCCTGCAACTTGTTTACATATATTCACACCACACTTTACAGAGTGGGTGCTTTTCAATGTAGCACCAGCACATCATCGTTTTATGTCCATTTCCCACACCAACATGAGTTAGACAAGGGTATGAACCATATATATATATCATCATCATCATCATACGTCCGCTTTTCCCTGCTTGCAAGGGTGGGACGGGAACTGATTCTGGCTTGATCTCTACAGCTGGATGCCCTTCCTAACACCAACCTCATTTACAGTGAGTGCTGGGTGCTTTTTTTTTTTCCGTGCCACCTCCACGACCACTCTACAGTATGGGCTGGGTGCTTTTTTTTTGCCGTGGCACCTCCACGACCACTTTGCAGTGGAATGATAGGGACCCCAGTCCCTATCATCTCATTTCTACAGCTGAGTAAACTGGAGCAATGTGAAATAAAGTGTCTTGCTCAAGGAAACAACACATCACCCGGTCTGAGAATTGAACTCACAACCTTTCGATTGCAAGGCCAATGCTCTAACCACTAAGCCATGTGCCTCCATGCCTATATATATATATAATTGGTGTGGGATGCTTAAAGCGTCCGTAAGTGGTAGGCCGATTGAGCACTCGATGCTCTTACAGAATATAATATTACATAAGAAACGGAGAATCAGTGGTGCTACGAATAAAATTTATTAGACATTCGTAGCACCACTGATTCTCCGTTTCTTATGTGTGATATATATATATATATATATATATATATATATATATATATATATATTAGCAAAGGGATATTTAATTTGTTGGTAATTCAACAAATATATATATTTATAACAGATTCGAAGCACTTGACAGGTTTTCTGGAGTATAATATCAATGATATTAATAAATGGAAACTATATTTATAAAACCATATTTATTCTATTATATATATTTCAAGGGTACCAAAACTTTGGTACGCTATCTGGTAAAACTTGAACCGTTAAGGTCTCATTCCTGGATAAGTCAATATTTATAAAAACTCTGTATTTTATCTGATGAGAGCGTACCAAAGTTTTGGTACCCTTGAAATATATATAATAGAATAAATATGGTTTTATAAATATAGTTTCCATTTATTAATATCATTGATATATATATATATATATATATATATATATATATGGTTCATGAATAATTTTTCCAAACATAAAACATCTCAGGTGACGAACGGTGTCTCAAGTAATGAACACGCAAACCAGCAACAACAGTTGGCAACAAGCTGGGAGTATTGGTGGGAAAGTGTCACTTGCTGTGTAGTTAGTTACTATGGTGATATTTATCTGTCTTTCACAGTCCCCCTCTCTCTCTCTCTCTGTCTGTATTTTTCTCTCAACATTTTGTATGGGAAAAGGTTTTGGTTTACAAACACTTCAGTTGACAAACAGCTTTCAGGAATGAATTAAGTTTGTGAACCAAAGTTCCACTAAATGTGTATAATACCTGTACACACACACACACGCAAATACACAAATATACATATACACACATAAATATACAAATATATCATCATCATCATCATCACCATCACCATTCTACGTCCATTCTTCCACGCGAGCATGGGTTAGATTGGGTTGTCCTGTTGTGGGCAATGCCAGGTCGGGTGACCTTGTCTTGCTCATATGGGAACTGATTTTGGATTGATTTCTACAGCTGGATGGCCTTCCAATATATATACACACATAAATACACAAATATACATACACACACACACACATAAATACACAAATATACATACACACACACATAAATACAAATATATATACACACATAAATACACAAATATACATACACACACATAAATACACAAATATACATACACACACATAAATACACAAATATACATACATATACACACATAAATACAAATATACATACATATGCACACATAAATACACAAATATACATACATATGCACACACAAATACATAAATATACATATGTACACACACAAATATCTATATCTATATACATGTACATACACACAAACATGTATGTGTATGTATATATATATATATATATATATATATATATATATATATATATATATACATACATATATACATACATATATATATATATATGGTGGCTGCCAACTCGTTTTCGAGTACGGCCACTACTTTATATCCATGTAGGAGAAACCCTACCGAAGCGCTGAACGAGTGACTTTTTAGTCCAGCCAGCGACTTGAAAACTCTGGTACAAACACTACACTTGTGACAATTATTGACACATAGTGCTGGGCCCATGGTACCATGTGACAAGTGCAGAGAGATCTCCAGATATAAAGCAATGCCTGTGCCGTGAAGCTTTTATAGTGAGCAAAGGCACTGCACAAAGCCAGTCCCACTCTCTTAACCAAGATGATATTTACCAAAAAGAAGAACAAGTCAACATCATTGGATACCATCAGGGTTGCAGGTGTTATATCAGAGTTTTCCTTCTCCTAGAATTCTGCCTGACATAATATATATACATACATATATACATACATATATATATGTAGTCAGTTATACTTATTGATATGTGTGTGGGAGAAAAGTTGATTTCCAAACACATGATGCTGCTGCTACTGATGGTGATGGCGGTGGTGGGGAGGATGGTAGTGGTGGCGATGGGGAGGATGGTGGTGGTGGTGGCGATGAGGAGGATGGTGGTGGTGATGGTAATTGATAATTTAGAGTAGTGAAGTAGTAGTGACTGATAATGTTGGTAGTAGTAGTGGTGGTGGTGACGATAATGCTGGTAGTAGTAGTGGTGGTGGTGGTGGTGGTGGTGGTGGTGGTATATGAGCCAACCAGCAGACATAGTAAAAGGTGTTGGTGCTGGTAGAAGTAGTAGAGTAGGTGAAAGGAGAAATGAAAGAACTTTTGTTAGGTGGTGATGGTGTTGGTGGTGGTAGAGGTGGTGGTGGTGGTGGTAGAGGTGGTGGTGGTGGTGATGGTGGTGGTAGAGGTGGTGGTGGTGGTGGTAGAGGTGGTGGAAGGAAGAAGTTGGGGGGAAAGGTTGCTTTGCCATTGATGAGAAGGAAAAACTGAAGATTGCACACAGCAAGAAACATAAGAACTGACATTGAAGGTAGACAGATGGGGTGGATGACATAATGGTGGGTATGAATGGTGGGGGAACCACTGCTCATAGGGAAATGCCTATCTCTCTCACACATATCTACATACACACATATACCTATATAATGTACATGCATGCGTGTGTGTCTCTCTCTCTCTGTATATATACATATATACATATATGGAGGCACATGGCTTAGTGGTTAGAGCATTGGCTTTGCAATCGAAAGGTTGCGAGTTCAATTCTCAGACTGGGTGATGTGTTGTTTCCTTGAGCAAGACACTTTATTTCATATTCCTCCAATTTACTCAGATGTAGAAATGAGATGATAGGGACTGGGGTCCCTATCATTCCACTGCAAAGTGGTCGTGGAGGTGCCACGGCAAAAAAGCACCCAGCACTCACTGTAAATGAGGTTGGTGTTAGGAAGGGCATCCAGCTGTAGAAATCAAGCCAGAATCAGTTCCCGTCCCACCCTTGCAAGCAGGGAAAAAGTGGACGTAAAATGAAATGATGATGATATATATATCTAACCCATGCTAGCGTGGAAGAACGGACGTAAAACGGTGATGATGATGATATATATCTGTGTGTGTCATATATATATATAGATAAGATCCCAGACCTCATCAAATCGGACCGAGGAAACAATGTTTCCATTGGTCTTTCCAGTTGCTAATACTATCTACCAGTCGCAAATCTAGACAGAAGGGGCAACATGAAATAAAGTGTCTTGCTCAAGGATACAACATATCGCCCAGTCCAGTTCTGAACTCAAGATTGTGAATATAATTTCTAACCATTCAGCCATGCCCTTTCACACATATATATATATAAACACATATGTATGTATATCATCGTGATCCTTTTATGGCTACGTCCAAATCTAGCATGGGTTGGATGAGCTGTCACAGTCCAAGACTAAATGGGTGAAAGAGCCCACATCTTGCTCATATGTTCCATATTTGGTGTGGTTTCTATGGCTGGATGCCCTTCAAAATACCAACCACCTTACAGAGGGTAGTGGTACTAGCACTACCACATTACTGAGTAGATAGGGTTCAGTTTATCATGGCACCAGCTCTATCATTTTTCTGAGGTGGATGAAGGGTTGAGGAGGGGGGGTACTAGGTACATTTTATTGTGACACCAGCACTAGAGAGGTTATCAGACTGAAGACTCCTCTCAAACCCATTAATGTCTTCCTTTCATTGCTAAACATCATAGCTTCTGGTCTTACATCACATTTTAGTGTCACAGTGCTTCTACTGGTGGGTGAGTCATTTGTATTATCGTTCCTTGAAGTCATTCTTCACAACATTACTCCATGTCTTTCTTGATCTCCTTCTTCCACATGTTCCATCCATTTCAAGTGCTTGGCATCTTTTTTTTCTACAACTGTTGCTCCCCTCATGCATCATATGACAATACCAGCACAATTGTCTCTCTCTCTAGCATGCTACATTCATTTCATCTTATTCTCAGCTTTTCTATCAATTATTTGTGTTCTGTCATTCATACAAAGTAACATTACACATCAAACAAAGCATGCATGCCTCATTTATTTTTACTGCTGCAAATCTTCTGCACTTAAACACATGCATCAATTAATCTGCCTTTTACTTTGAGAGAGAAGCCCTTTGTTTCCAGCAGAGTTATCACTCCCTGAATTTATTCCACCCTTTTCTCACTTTAGCTACGACACTTTAGCTACATTCACCTCCACTGCTAATGAGGTTACCTATTTAGCAAGAACTTTCTATCATTTATAATGAACCTTCTGAACATTCTAAAAGTCTAAAGTCTGTCAAGCCCAGAAGCTCATCAAGCCAGTATTTACTCAGGTGTTAAGCGACTGAGAGTACATGACTTCCCCCTGGATAGGACACCAGTCTATCACAGGATTAAACCCCTAGCTATTGCTGGTACTCATTTTCAGTTGAGTATACTGGAGCAACATGAAATAAAGTGTTTTTGCTCAAGAACACAACACACCCCAGTCCAGGGATTGAACCTGCAACATTATGATTCTAAGTCCAACACTCTTACCACTAGTGAAGTATATCTCTTGTGTATCCTTACTGTCGACTACTCCTGTGCATCTGTTACATATAAAGTCTACTCTTTCTGTCAACCTTCCTGTAATCCCACCACATCTTCTGTATGTCCCCTGTCTCCACTGGGTACAACCGAATCCTATTACAGATCACAACACCGTACAACCCTCCCCACCACTTCAGATATTTCCACAACATTGCTACATGGCAAACATGTTTAATGATTTATTTATTGATTGCAGGAAATTACAATATATTTAAGTTAATTATACAAATACAAATTTGTATAAACCACAAAACTTTAAGTTTCAGTAATGCACCTCTCTGAAGTCTGTGCCCTAGATCGCTGCCATGTTGGCCTACATTGAAGTACCAGCCCTCTATAAACCATAAACCTTTAAGGTTTAGTAAAGTATCTCTTTGAAATCTGAGCCAAGTTGGCCTTAATAGTGGCCCCAGCCCTATATAAACCCCAAACCTTTAAGGTAATGTGCTCTAGGTAGCTTCCAAGTTGGCCTTAATAGTAGCACCAGCTCTGTATAAAACCCACAAACCTTTAAGATTTAGTAAAGTACCTCTCTGAAATCTGTGCCCTAGATGGCTACCAAGTTAGCCTTAATTGTAGTACCAACTCTGTATAAAACCCCAAACCTTTAAGGTTTAGTAAAGTACCTCTCTGCAATCTGTGCCCTAGGTAGCTGCCAAGTTAGCCTTAATTGTAACACCAGCCCTGTATAAAAACCCCAAACCTTTAATGTTCAGTAAAGTACATCTCTGAAGTCTGTGCCCTAGATGGCTGCCAAGTTGACCTTAATAGTAGCACCAGACCTAGGTCACTATCATCAATTCAAATTCTTGAAGGTAGTGCTCCAGCATGGCCACAGTCCAATGAATGAAACCAGTAAATGATAGAAAAACAAAGCCGCGTTACACAGAGAAACAAGACATATATATATATATATATATATATATAGCATTAGACTAGATTATAAATAACTAAATTCCACTAACTAAATGTTGTGGTCCAACAGGTTAATGTGTGTGTCTATATATGTGTATATTTATCTTGTCTTGTGTGTAGATGTGTGTATATGTGCGTGTATATATCTTGTCTTGTGTGTAGATGTGTGTATATGTGCGTGTATATATCTTGTTTTGTGTGTAGATGTGTGTATATGTGCGTGTATATATCTTGTTTTGTGTGTAGATGTATATGTGTGTGTATCTTGTCTTGTGTGTAGATGTATATGTGTGTATCTTGTTTTGAGCATGTATGTGTCTATGTGTGTCTGTATGTGTGTGTGTGTATATGTGTGTGTGTGTGTGTGTATGTATGTGTGTGTGTGTGTGTGTGTGGATGGTTGGGTGTTTCCACATCTATGTGTATATATGTGTTCGTATGTATGTGAATCTGTGTGTGTCTGTGGATGGATGTTTACACACACATATGTGTGTATATATGTGTGTGTGTGTATATGTATGTGTGTATCTGTATGTGAGCATGTTTGTGTGTTTGTGTGTGAGTGTGGATGGGTGTTTCCACACATGTATGTGTATATGTGTATGTATGTGTATCTGTGAGTGTGTGTGGATGGATGTTTACACACACGTATATGTTTGTGCGTGTGTGTATATATGTGTGCGTGTGTGTGTATATGTATGTGTGTATCTGTTTATGTGAGCATGTTTGTGTGGATGGTCGGGTGTTTCCACATGTATGGGTATGTATGTGTATATATGTGTTCGTATGTATGTGTATCTGTGTGTGTGTGTGGATGGATGTTTACACACACATATGTATGAGTGTATATATACATGTGTGTGTGTGTGTGTGTGTGTGTGTGTGTATCTCTGCGCATGTTATATTAATACAGCAAAGACAATTAGTTAAACATTGGAGTCTGAAAATAACTCCACAAACAAGATCAATCAGTTGTCATCACTTTCATTGACGTCAAAGAACAACAAGAAGACAGGAAAGACCTGACATTAAATATAGAAATAAACAACTAAATACACTGTTTTGTTTGGGGATTTATGACTGGGAGCACACACACACACCCACACCCATCTCCTCCCTGCGCCCCCTCACTTGATAGATTGACCAACAGATTTCCTTGCAGTAGTTGTTCCCACTTGTTCCCTGAGCTTGGAGTTCAAATCTCACTGCTACATTTGTTATTGAATCGACCTCAGAGGGTTTTCAACTGAGAGAGGCTGAGGACTGGAATGAATACTGCAAATAATTCTGTCTGACGTTCTAACAACTCTGCCAATGACCCTATGTGTGTGTAAAAATATATATATACTAGCAGAATGGCCCGGCGTTGCTCGGGATTCTAAACATAGATTGGCATGTTTATCCCTCCTTTCTGAAACAGTACAGAGAAGCACGGAATACCTCGGCCTGGGGATGGTGTCTACGTTTTGTGCTTATAAAAAAAAATTTGTCATAGATTACCAGGGGTTTAACTTAATTGGGTGCCTGAGAGTAAAATGTTCAACCCTCGAAAGCCAAGACGATAGGGTTAAGTAAAAAGGCATTCGACAAACCAAACATGTATTTGTTGTGCTATGGTACAATGAAAGCAATAGTTACAGAGCAGTAAGCATGTGGGACTGCAGTGGTGGAGAGTGGTGTTGTCTTACTGTAGTGCTATGGTACAATGAAAGCAATAGTTACAGAGCAGTAAGCATGTGGGACTGCAGTGGTGGAGGGTGGTGTTGTCTTACTGTAGTGCTATGGTACAATGAAAGCAATAGTTACAGAGCAGTAACCATGTGGGACTGCAGAGGTGGAGAGTGGTGTTGTCTTACTGTTGTGCTATGGTACAATGAAAGCAATAGTTACAGAGCAGTAACCATGTGGGACTGCAGTGGTGGAGAGTGGTGTTGTCTTACTGTTGTGCTATGGTACAATGAAAGCAATAGTTACAGAGCAGTAAGTATGTGGGACTGCAGTGGTGGAGAGTGGTGTGGTCTTACTGTTGTGCTATGGTACAATGAAAGCAATAGTTACAGAGCAGTAAGCATGTGGGACTGCAGTGGTGGAGGGTGGTGTTGTCTTACTGTTGTGCTATGGTACAATGAAAGCAATAGTTACAGAGCAGTAAGCATGTGGGACTGCAGTGGTGGAGGGTGGTGTTGTCTTACTGTTGTGCTATGGTACAATGAAAGCAATAGTTACAGAGCAGTAACCATGTGGGACTGCAGTGGTGGAGGGTGGTGTTGTCTTACTGTTGTGCTATGGTACAATGAAAGCAATAGTTACAGAGCAGTAAGCATGTGGGACTGCAGTGGTGGAGGGTGGTGTTGTCTTACTGTTGTGCTATGGTACAATGAAAGCAATAGTTACAGAGCAGTAAGCATGTGGGACTGCAGTGGTGGAGAGTGGTGTGGTCTTACTCCTTTCAATGTTTCATCGAATCTTCACCAATTGATGCAGAAGCCCTAATGAAAAGTGAAGTCCCCATGGGTGAATAGGCAAATAATTTTCCATTACGATTTTTCAAAAGCTTGTAATTGCGTTCCTTCTCTTTTTTGTAGTTGTTTTTGCTGCTGTTTATATTTTGTTTTTGTGTATGCAAAAATATCTGTACATGACACGAATATATAATTATATATATATATATATATATATATATTAACACAATAGATTAAAGTTTAAGCAAAGTATCGCTGCTTTAACCCTTAACGGGAACTTATATATTATCCTTATCGAGCCCGCTTTGGATTTTAGTCTTCACATTTATTATTATTTATATATATGGTGTCCGACCCTCTACCGATACTGCCAATCCACCGCCTCATAATAAAAAAAATAATAATAATAAAATTATTGTGTACAAGTGCTCAGGTATATATATATATATATATATATAAATATATATGTATATATATGTATAGAATGAGAGAGATAGGGACAGACAGACATTATAGAGACAGTCTTTATAGAGAGAGAGAGAGAGAGACATTATAGAGAGAGAGAGAGAGAAAGAGAGATACATTATAAAGAGAGATTTTAGAGACACAGAGACAGTTATAGAGAGAGAGAGAGAGAGAGTGTGTGTGTAGTTTAAAGAGTCTGGATGATAAAGTAATAGTAAAAGTAATCAAGATTGGACATGACAGATGACCACAATAATAACTACAGTAATGACCACAGTAATAACCACAGTAATGGTCACAGTAATAACCACAGTAATGACCACAGTAAAGACCGCAGTAATGACCGCAGTAATGACCACAGTGACAACCACAATAACCACAGTATTAACCACAATAATGACCACAGTATTAACCATAATAACGACAGTAATAACCACAGTAATGACCACAGTAACAACAGTAATAACTACAGTAAATACCACAGTAATAACCACCAATGACCACAGTAATAACCTTAGTAATGACCACAGTGACAACCACAATAACCACAGTATTAATCACAGTAATGACCACAGTATTAACCACAGTATTAACCACAGTAAAGACCACAGTATTAACCACAGTAAAGACCACAGTAATAACCACAGTAAAGACCACAGTAAAGACCACAGTATTAACCACAGTAATGACCACAGTATTAACCACAGTAATGACCACAGTAATAACCACAGTAAAGACCACAGTATTAACCACAATAATAACCACAATAACAACAGTAACAACCACAGTAATAACCTCTTTTATGTATCCAATCTACATATATAAACAGAATATAGTCATTCCTCACAATTGAGTATGACTTGGTATCAACATGTACTGTATATCTTGTGTTTGTGCAAGTGCATGGATTAGAAGTTAAGGCATTCAGTACAAGATTGAAAAGTTGTGATTTTGATATCCTGGTGTGTGTTGTCTCCTTGAGCAAGATATTCTATTTCTCGTTGCACAAATAATTAGTCAAAAAGGTTAAATTAGATAAAATGCACTTTAGTTTTGTGCCAAGAAGGGCCACCACAAATACCCTCTTTTTAATGAGACAACTACAAGAGAAGTTCCTAGCCAAATGTAAGCCACTATATCTAACTTTCGTTGGTCTGGAGAAATCCTTTGACAGAGTACCACAACCTGTTCTCTGGTGATCCTTAACCTTCTGGAGGTTCCGGGCGCATTAAGTCGTCGATGGAGTAATCTCCCCTTGATACATAATGCAGTGGCAAGGGAAGCAATTCATAAAAATTTCTAGCGTGCTAAAGGTTAGGGAGTAGAAAATATGCTTGTGAAAGCACTGCAAACCAATTACAGGGGAGCTGTCAGTAAAGTGAGAGAGAGTAAAGAATTTAGTTAGAAATTCAATGCAGGTTGGTGTTCAGCCCTTCTCTTTGTTATACCTCTCCAGACCCTAACAGAGGAGTTTAACCCTTTAGCATTTACATTACTATATATATATACTATTGTATTTTCATGGTAAACCCTTTATCTCACATAATTATCCCACATAATATCGAATCTACAAGATTTTGATATTATTTATTTTGAGAACAATACCTTAACATAAGTATGAGTGGCCAGTTACAGCCAGTTTGAACAAAATGAGATGAGAGAATTCTGGCCGGATATGGCCGGTTTAAATGCTAAAGGGTTAAGACTTGCTGTTCATGGGAACTTATGTATGATAACAAACTGGTTCTTATGGCTGAATCTGGAGAAGAACTAGAGTAGAAATTCCAGCTTAGAGTAAATTTAGCAAAAACCAAAGTTTTAGTAAGTGGAGAAAGAAGTTAGGATCCTGATCCCATCAGGGAAATGGTCTTGCTCAATATGTAGAAATTCTATATGATATACTCAATGTAAATCTTATTAGTGCTAGAGCCAGATTAAGTCTTTTTTGAGCCCCTAAGCACTTAAAAGATTATTCTATGTGTCTGTGTCCTACATATATGAGAAATATATTTAATTGAAATAAAATAGTACCCCTATTAGCTTGGTGCCTTAAACGTGTTTGTCTTGCTTAATGGTAAATCCTGTCCAGCTAATGGCTGCAAAGTGACCACCATATACAGCAGACAGTAAGAGGTTTGGTAGGAGAGAAACACTGACAGAGATGAGATGATTTTATATATATATATATATCTTTTATATATATAAGAGAGAGAGAGAGAGGGGGGGGGAGAAATAGAGATGGGAATAGGTGGACAAAACAGACAGAAAGACACAGAGCGAGGGAGAGAGAGAGAGATGGGAAATGGTGGAAAAGAAAAAGAGAAAATAAGAGATAGGAGGTTAGAAAAGAAGATGGAAAGAAAGAGATAAATAAGTACGGGAGAGAGAGAGAGAGAGATTAGAAAAGGAGAGAGAGAGAGAGAGATTAAAGGACGGTGGAAGGAGAGAGAGAAGAAAAGACAAACAAAGACAACCAGAGAAGGGAAAGAAAATATCTAAACAATGATTTGTTAATATAGTGACAATATTTTGAAGTACACACATACACAGACACCAGCACACATGCTAATACATACACACACACAAGCACACACAACCCCACACACACACATACACAGCCATACAGACAGACACACACACAGACACATACACAGCCATACACACAGACACATACACAGCCATACACAGACACATACAGACACACACACAGACACATACACAGCCATACAGACAGACACACACAGACAGACAGACATACGCACACACACACATACACAGCCATACAGACAGACACAGACACATACACAGACACACACACATACAGCCATACAGACACAGACACACAGCCCCACACATACACAGCCATACAGACACACACAGACAGACAGACATACGGACAGACACACACACACACAACCCCACACACATACACAGCCATACAGACACACACACACACACACAGCCCCACACACATACACAGCCATACAGACACACACACACACAGTTGTTTTTGTTGACCAATCGTTTACAACAATGAAACACCTACAAATATTGTAACAGGAGAGAGTAACAACAAAAGGTTTTATCAATAGTAACAGCAACACCACCAGAAGCAGCAGCAACACCAGAAACAACAGCACCACCACCAGATGCAGCAGCAACAGATGCAGCAACAACAGCAACAACACCACCAGAAACAGCAACAACAGAAGCAGCAGCAACACCACCAGAAGCAGCAGCAACACCAGAAGCAGCAGCAACAACAGAAGCAGCAGCAACACCAGAAACAACAGCAACAACAACAACAGAAGCAGCAACAACAACACCACGAGCAGCAACAACAACAACAGAAGCAACACCACCAGAAGCAGCAGCAACACCAGAAGCAGCAGCAACACCACCAGAAGCAGCAGCAACACCAGAAGCAGCAACAACAACAGAAGCAGCAACAACAACACCAGGAGCAGCAACAACAACACCAGATGCAGCAGCAACACCAGAAGCAGCAGCAACACCAGAAACAGCAGCAACACCAGAAGCAGCAGCAACAACAACAGAAGCAACAACAACAGAAGCAGCAACAACAGAAGCAGCAACAACAGCAACAACACCACCAGAAACAGCAACAACAGAAGCAGCAGCAACACCAGAAGCAGCAACAACACCACCAGAAGCAGCAACAACACCACCAGAAGCAGCAACAACACCACCAGAAGCAGCACCAGAAGCAGCAGCAACACCAGAAACAACAGTAACAACACCAGTAGCAGCAACAAGACAACCAGAAGCAGCAGCAACAACAACAGAAGCAGCAGCAACAACACCAGGAGCAGCAGCAACAACACCAGATGCAGCAGCAGCAACAGAAGCAGCAGCAACACCAGAAACAACAGCAGCAACAACAACACCACCAGAAGCAGCAGCAGCAACAACAACAGAAGCAGCAACAACAACCCCAGATGCAGCAACAGCACCAGAAGCAGCAATAACAGCAGCAAAAGCAGCAGCAACAAAAGCAGCAGCAACAACAGCAGCAGCAATACCAACAGCAATATCAACAGCAGCAGTACAATAATATACATCAGTTATCAATAGTAACAACAACACCAGAAGCAGCAACGGCAGCAGCAACAACAGTAGCAGCAACGTCAGCAGCAACAACAGTGTCAGCAGCAGCAATACAATAATATATATCAGTTATAATTGTTGTGTATCATAAGAATTACATAGCTACAGCAGCAATGTCAGCAGCAACAACAGCAGGAACAGCAGTACAATAATATAGATCAGATGTTATCAGCACCATACCACCAACACCATCACCACCACACCACCAACATAACCATCACCATCACATCACACGACACCACCACACCACCACGGCCATCACCACCATATCACAACCACCACCTCCATACCACCACCACCGCAACCACCACCATACCACTACCACCACACCACCATCACCATACAACTGTCACCACCACAACCACAACCACCACCATCAAACCACCACCACCACCGCAACCACCACCATACCACTACCACCACCACCACCATACAACCGTCACCACCACAACCACCACCATCACACCACCACCATCACCATACCACCATCACACCACCACCATCACCATACCACCGTCACCACCACACCACCATCACACCACCACCATCACATTACCACCACCACCACCACAACCACCACCATCACCATACCACCGTCACCACCACACCACCACCACAACCATCACCATCATACCACCACACCCACCACCATCACCATCACCATACCACCGTCACCACCACACCACCACCACAACCACCACCATCACCATCATACCACCACACCCACCACCATCACCATACCACCGTCACCACCACCATCACACCACACCCACCACCATCACACCACCACACCACCGTCACCACCACACCACCATACCATCACCACCACACCACCATACCATCACCACCACACCACCATACCATCACCACCACACCACTATACCACAGTTGTATCACTACATCAATAGCCTGCGCATCGGTGTTTCCTTGAGGCTCGGCCTCCGGATCTGCGAGCCACACCAATGTCGCTGCGGATCCACTGTGGACCCTTTCGGCCTCCACCCGCTTTCCTGTCGCCACAGTGCCGGCCGCCTTCCACGCCATGCTGCCCTCAACGAGGTCATAAAGCATGGCTTGGACGCTGCAGGCTTCCCTTCCCAGTTCGAGCCGGTGGGGCTGGACCGAGGGGACGGCAAAAGGCCAGATGGCATGACGATCTTCTTGTTCCGTGGTGGCAAACCCCTTGTCTGGGATGCTACTTGCACCGACACTTTCTGCGGCCGCAACCTGGTGCAGTCTGCGACTGACCCAGGTTCTGCTGCACGTCGGGCTGAAGAGGCCAAGCCCCTCAAATACTGGTCACTCTCCGACAGGTTTGTGTCCTCGGCCCCAGGGCTACCTCCCTACTCACCACCATAGGCGCTGAGCTGGCCAGCCGCAGCTGTGAACCCAGCGAGTTGGAGTGGCTTTTCCCTTGCTGTCCTCCGCGGGAACGCCTTCTCCATCCTGTCCGCCGGGGCTGTGGGGGGGCCCCATCACGTAACATTCCATATTTAGGTATCCAGATTAATAGTTATTAGGGTGTGGATTGGCAGTATCGGTAGAGGGTCGGACGCCATGCTTTGACGCATAGAGTTACGGCGCTTGCCATTGTGAGTTCAAATCCCACCGAGGTTAACTTTGCCTTTCATCCTTACGGGGTGGATAAAATAAAGTACCAGTAATGTACTGGGGTAATTGCTGGCCTTGTGCCAAACGTAGAAACAATTATATTAAACATTTCATACGCTTATCAAAGGAGTGCTTAATTATTGGAATATATAAACTGCTACTGCCACAGCCAAACAGTAATATTGAAAACAAATTCAAAATATAAAATATTTTTAAAAAAACGCCATAGCAACAACTGTCAAACCTACAACCTTACCACCATAGCCACCACCACACCACCACCATCACTATTAGCAACACCACCACCACCACCATCACACCACCAACATCAACATCACTATTAGCAACACCACAACCACAACCACCACCACCACCACCATAGGATTCTCTACCTGTGTGTTTGTGTGTATCTGTTTCAATCTCATATATATGTGTGTGTGTGTGTGTGCATGTTTCACTATTGTGTGTGTGCTTCAATCTCATCTATATATATGTGTGTCTGTGTGTGTGTGTAAATTCCCGAGTTGTGTCAAGGGGTAATCACAGTTAAAAAAGGGTACTCAATACATTGATAGAGGCATTTTTATTAAATATAGAAATGACTTCTACAGGACTAGAACTGTTTCATTCATATGAAATCATCAGGAATGTCAGATATACAGGACTCAGGAATGTTAGATATACATATATATATATATATATATATTTTTAAAAACTCGGGACATCCAATGGACATGTGGTTAGAATGTCTCAGGAAAGAATCGCTGGACAGATCTGTAGCTCGGAGATCAGAGAGTCACTCCAGGTAGAGCCACTACTTCTCCAAATTGAGAGATCACAGCTCTGATACTATGGGCATGTGGTTAGAATGCCGTAAGAAAGAATCGCTGGACAGATTTTATGGGCGAAACCAACTGGCAAGAGACCCAGGGGTAGACCCTGAGCAAGATGGTTAGATAACATCCATGAGCTTGGCTGGTCTCGCTTGGAGATCCAGCCGGATCAGTTGGAGATGGTTGCTTCTGACAGGACCCGCTGGAGGGAGTGTTTGAGGATGCCCCCATGACCTTCTCAGGAATAAGTGAGCAAAGAAGGGAACATTCAAGAAGTTTTCCTAAAAAAAATTTGTGGATCCCTTTCTGAAAAAGGTTGTGCATCATTCTTCTGTGCAGTTGTATGTGAAAGTGCAGCTGTGCACCTCTTGAAACTCACTTAGCAGCTTAGAACCTTTGATACCAAACCTCCTGAAACTTTCAGCAGGTTCTATGATACTATGTTGTTTATATTTATTTTAAAACCTTCCATCATAATTTCATGTAATAACCTTTGTTATGTTTCAAACATCAGCTAAACAATGAGAAGTTTAGTTGGATTTAGTTTTAATTCAATAAGATATAAAACACCCAGTCCACTCTGTAAAGTGGTCATACTGGTGACATGAGAAATACAGCACTCAGTCCACTCTGTAAAGTGGTCATACTGTGACAGAGAAAGCACCCAGTACACTCAGTAAAGTGGTCATGTTGGTGACACAAAAAAGCACCAAGTTCACCCTGTAAGGTGGTTATACAGGTGACACCATGAAAAAGCACCCAGTCAACCTTGTTAGATGGTTGCTTCATTGCAATGATAAAGATCACCCAGTCTACACTGTAACGTGGTTGGCATCCAGCCATAAAAGCCAAGCTAAAATACAGGCCCATATGAGCAAGACGTGGTCACCTGAATTGACTTGTCCCAATACCTGATAAACCTATCTAACCCATGCAAATGTGGAAAAATAGATGTTAAACGAGAACGATGACGATTTAAAATTAAGAAATTAACCATGCATTGTATAAGAATGATATAAAGAACAGAAGTAGGGAGGCGATCCAATTGGCATGGGCCTGGCATTTTGAGAGGGCCTATGATTGAGACAAAGAAGGGGACTCTTTGGTAAAAAATTACCCCTTTTTTTATAAACCATTCCAGTTCTTTTAGTCCGTTTTGTTACATATACTCGGGTCTCGAAAAATCGCCCCTCCCCCTTCCCACTTAATATTTCAGACCCTTTCTTCCTACCCTGCTCTTATTCCAATGCCCCCACTTATTAAATTAGGCTAATCTGTCTCCAGCAAAATTTTTATTCAAGTGGTAGCATTCTTGCGACATTGAATTTTCTTTAGACATTCATTAAAAGACATTATACATGACCCCAAAAGTACATTACTAGAAATCCCATACATCATAAAATAAATTGAGGAGGATGAGTGACCTCAACATGGGCAATCTGTGACCTCAAGATGGAGGACAAGTGACTTCAACATGGAGAACCAGTGATCTTGACATGGACAATCTGTGACCTCAAGATGGAGGACAAGTGACCTCGACATGGAGAACCAGTGATCTTGACATGGACAATCTGTGACCTCAAGAACTAGTTTAGTGACCCCTCAATACCAACAGCTTTGTTAATGGATTTTCTTTTTAATGAAATTTTGCAGGTGTATGGTTTTCCATGATGTAGATTACAATAATGTTAATGGAATTTATATATATATATATATATATATATATATATATACACACACACCACACACAGGAGAGAGAGAAAAATTTTACCTCTCTATATACCCTCTCTGCATTGAGTACTCCCATGATTTGTGGTCTCCTCGGTCTCAGCACTACAGACTCTCAAACTCTCTAAATATATATATATATATTAAAATAACAGATTAAAGTTTAAGCAAAGAATCGCTGCTTTCACCCTTAATGGGATCTCCTGAAGGGTGAAAGCAGCAATTCTTTGCTTAAACTTTAATCTGTTATTTTAATAAATATTTGCTCTAGGGTTCTTATATATTTGATATATATTTATCCTTATCGAGCCCTCTTTGGATTTTAGTCTTCAAATTTATTATTATTACTATATATATATATATATTTATATATTATTTCAAGTATTACATCAAAGCTGAAACTACAATAAGGCAACACGAGTTGAATTATCTGAGAGAGTCCCTAAACACACTCAATGATGCGAGAAATGAATTAATTCCGCCATCAGAGTGAACACATTAAGGAGGGGAAACACCATGAATAATATATAGACCAGGTGTATGCCAACTATAGTATATAAACAATGACGAACATATATATATATATATATATATGAACAGTCGATCAACAAGATCCCAGATCTCATTCGCTTAATGAGTGGGGTGGAGCTCGTCAAATCGGACCAAGGAATCAATGTTTCCATTGGTCTGTCCAATTGCTAATACAATCTACCGGTCACTTAGAATCCTCAAACACTCCTTCCAACAGATCCTGTCAGAAGTAACAGTTTTTAACTGATTCGGCTGGATCCCTAAGCGAGACCAACCAAGCCCATGAATGTTATCCAACCATCTTGCTCGGGGTCTACCCCTGGGTCTCCTGCCAGTTGGTGTTGCCCATAAAATAAATTAATAAATAACAAATAAATAATGTTTTATTTCTTTTAAATTTCATGGACATAAACCTAATCTAAACTTTTGAAATTGTAGATCAGCAAAATTTAATTTTAAAAATATTCATTGTTAACCCTTTAGCAATATATTACTCTATATATACTATTGTATTTTCATGTTAACCCTTTAATGTTCAAACCGGCCAAAACCAGCCAGAATTCTCTACCTCTTTCTGTTGAAACTGGCTGTAACTGGTCACCAAACTGATGTTAAGGTATTGTTCTCAAAATAAATACTTTCAAAATCTCATAGATTCGATATTATGTGAGATAATTATCCGAGGTAGAGCCTTTACCTTGAAAATTATATAGAGTAATGTGAATGCTAAAGGGTTAAAGGCTTTATCTCACATAATTATCTCACAATATTGAATCTACAAGATTTTGATATTATTTATTTTGAGAACAATACCTTGACATCAGTATGAGTGGCCAGTTACGGCCGGTTTGACTAGAAAGAGGTGGGAGAATTCTGGCCGGATATGGCTGGGTTAAATGCTAAAGGGTTAAGAAAGTTATGGAGAAATAAAGTTGAGGAGTGTAGCGTGGAAGGGGGAGGGGGGTCATAGAACTCTAGTTATGACCCCCTGAACCTGAGTGTGTGTGGGGGGCGATGGAGTCATAGAACTATTGTTTTGGCCCCGACCCTGGGGGAGCTAGTGTGTGTAGGGGGGATGGGAGTCATTGAACTATTATGGCTTCAACGGGGGGGGGGGGCAAGTGTGTGTGTGGAGAGGAAGGTGGGTTATTGAAATGTAGTTGTGGTCCCTGACTCTGGGTGTGAGTGTGTGGGGTTAGGGCAGTTATGGCTGACCCAGAGACTAAGTGCGTGGGGGTAAGAGGGGGTCATTGAATGTAGTTGTGGCCCTGACCTGGGGAAAAAGTGTGTGTGTGTGTGAGGGGGGGTCATTGAACTGCAGTTATGGTTCCCCCACCCTGAGGAGCAAGTGTGTGTGTGTGTGTGGGGGGGGGGGATTGAACTGCAGTTATGGTTCCCCCACCCTGAGGAGCAAGTGTGTGTGGTCATTGAACTGTAGTTATCGTCCTCTCACCCTGAGGAGCAAGTGTGTGTGGTCATTGAATTGTAGTTATCGTCCTCTCACCCTGAGGAGCAAGTGTGTGTGTGTGTGTGTGTAGTTATGGTCCCGACCCTGGGGACCATAGGGGGGGGGGGGTATTTTGAACTGTAGATATCCCCCCACCCCCACATAAACTTCGACATAAACCTGATGTTATGGCCCTAAACAATTAAATATACAGCAGGAATGTGTTTTTGATGATAGGTCTGCCCAATTAGGGCCGACCTAAGGTTAAATACAACAACTACTACAACTTGAAGAGCTATCTATATCTTCTCCAGAGATATTACTAGTTAATATTCAATAGTTAGTAAGAAATGTACTAGCAGTACTAATAGTACTAACAACAGTAATAGACAAAATCCCATCACAACGGCCAACCAACGATGTAGAGATTGAGAGAGACAGAGAGAGAGGAGGGGACCGAGAGAGAGAGGAGGGGACCGAGAGAGAGAGGAGGGGACCGAGAGAGAGAGAAGGGGACCGAGAGAGAGAGAAGGGGACCGAGAGAGGGAGAGACCGAGAGGGAGAGTACGAGAGAGAGAGAGACCGAGGGGAGAGGGAGAGAGTACGAGAGAGAGAGAGAGAGACCGAGAAAGAAAATCCGAGGTCGTTCACCCAGCTACGATTGATTTCTTAACTTGAAGCACAAGGTCTCCAATATTTGGAGGTGGTTATTAATAGTTAAAAACTATTCCTGTACAGTACAAATTTTGCAAGGCAGTACGAGCCCGAAGCAGGCAAAGATTTTTGTCAAAATGGATTTTGCATGGTTGTTGTGGGCTTCTTAGCTCTTGGCCCCAGGAACAAGGTACCGACTGGACCCCACTCTGATAGGCTCTGTCTGTACCAAATGATGTCTCATGTCTGCTTGTCGGATTTGAACTCAAAGCTGCTAAGATTAAAAACAGAAGACAACTTTCTTAATAATCTCCCAACTCAACCGTCTTAAAAAACAATATAGCAGACCTGCCAATCTCTAAAAACCCAAACGGGGAGTAACATGAAAAGCAATGTCCAAAAATGGGGAGATTTTTCACAATGAAAGCTATACCCATTTTCACAAAAACGGGAAGATGGGCAGAAATAAGACAAAACGAGATCTCCCCGTCGGACGGGGAGAGTTGAGAGGTCTCAAACAGAATATAATGGATGGAGTTTGGGATAATGTAGTATACTCAAATAAACGTAATGTTTTAGTTTAAATGTTGTCTTCCTGTTTCTTCTACAAGAACTACAACGGTACGCGATGTAGTAATAGATAGGTACGGTACACTGAAAGGGAAAATTAATAGGACAGGGTGGTCAGGAATGGAACACCTTTGAAGAGTATAGGTTTGCTTAATAACAGTACAAACGTTATAACACACAAGCTAACTTACATACACAATATATATATATATATATATATATATATATATATATATATATATATATATATATATACATAAATATACTAATAAACAGATATATGTATATGCATACATATACACACACAAATGTATATACATATAGATATATGTATACACACTTCAACAGCATTGTATATACTAATAAATAGATATATGTATAATCATATACACACACAAATGTCTATACATATAGATATACACCTCTTCAACAGCATTGTAATCAAAGTGTGTATACATTTTTTTTTTTGGGGGGGGGGGGGGGGGTACCCAGTATATATATATATATATATATATTCATACGCACACATGTATATACACATGTACTTACATATATAAACACACACACACACATACACACACATGTACTTACATATATAAACACACACACACACATACATACACACACATGTACTTACATATATAAACACACACACACACGTACTTACATATATAAACACACACACACACATGTACTTACATATATAAACACACACGTACTTACATATATAAACACACACACACGTACTTACATATATAAACACACACACACACATACGTACTTACATATATAAACACACACACACACACGTACTTACATATATAAACACACGTATATATATATATATATATACACACACACACAAGAAAAACAATAACTATAGCAACGACACAACCAAGACTTATAAACAGTCACAACAATTAGCATTAACAGCCACAACAACAACAACAACAACAACACGAGCCAAACGAGGAAACCTATGAGGTCGCTCAACCTGCTAAAAATAGCAGTCAAATTACACTAAAATCAGGGGGGGGGGGGAAGGCACATTAGATAGTATAGTTTTAGATAAACTAATCCTTAAACAATAAGACGGGTGTTTCATAATGATTACCCCATATTTCAAATTGAAACAAACGTGATCTAACCCTTAATAGTAACCCTAACCTAATTTATATAATGTTACTTTCAATTTGAAATGCGGGATACTAACGAAGAAGCACCAAAAGACATGATGGTCACGGCTGGAATTTTTTTTTACTGTGGCCGAGTTATGGTCAACAGGTGCCCTAAACACAGCTTAACAAGGCCCTGGTGACTCGCTCCATTGTCCAGTTAACAAGACATTAAAACGTGCTGAATGTTAAATACATTTTAAATATCAAGATTTCTCCCAGGCCTGACCCCTCGGGACTAAACAACAGCAACGAGAAACCTTATGTGCGGTCGACAACCATGAAAGAAATAGGAGCCGAATTTGTTTTAAATCAAACGTTGTTTTAGTACAGAATAAATAGTGTTGATATAATAAATAATAATATTGTGACTGTCATATATATATATATGGAAATTGACGGGATGGTCACGGCTGGAAATACACTTGTTCAGTCCTAAGCTGGCGCTAAACATCTACAATAACACCATCCCCCATAACATCATCATAACAACACCACCATCCCTATCACAACATTCTTCATCACAACATCCCCCATCACATCTTTCATAAGAACACCCCCACCCACCCCAGCACAACAACAACAACTATCCCAACTACCAATAAGAGGCACCTGTCTGTGATCATTCGAGCAGCTAAAAATGGCAGCTAAATCTCCCTCAAAATTACACCCTTGATGAAAATAAAATTAAAATATTATATTGGATACTGTTGTTCCAAAATACAGTTTTTGTATATACCTGGACTCGAGCAGCTAAAAATAGCAGCTAAATGTCCCTCAAAACTACACCTTTGATGAAAATAAAATAAAACTATCATATTGGATGCTGTTGTTCCAAAGTATACTGTATGTATATTCCTGGACTCGAGCAGCTAAAAATAGCAGCTAAATGTCCCTCAAAACTACACCCTTGATGACAATAGAATTAAAAATATCATATTGGTACCGTTGTTCCAAAGTATAGTTTGGGTATATTCCCGTAAGGGTTTATTTGGGATCAGGGCCCTCCAAAGGAGTCAACAACAACAATAACATAGATAGAATCAGAAGATTTCACCATAATTATAACAAATATTACCTACCCTTCGCAGTGTTTCCAATTCTGTTCCAAATATTTTCTGTTTCCTCCATCACAGAAAATCGCAGGGTTTTATTTTTGTTGCCTTTTTTTTAAATTTGCTTTCGACTTCGTCATTTTACGTCTATCTCCCTCTTTCTCTATTGCACTTTATCTCTCTGTCTGTGTTTCCCTCTCTCTCTTTCTCTTCGTCCGTCTTACTTCCCTCTCTTCTGTCTGTCTTATTTCACTCTCTCCATCTATCTTACTTCCCTCTCTCTCTTCTCTCTGTCTGTCTTATTTCTCCCTCTATTCTGTCTGTCTTATTTCACTCTCTCTCTCTCTGTATCTTACTCCCCTCTCTCTCTTCTCTTTGTATTCCCCCTCTTTATCTCCGTCTGTGATACTTCTCTCTCTCTCACTTCTGTATATCTTATTTCCCTCTCTCTTTGTCCGTCTGTCTTGCTACCCCTCTCTCACTCTCTCTCTCTTTCTCTGTATTTCTCCCTCTGTCTCAATTTTTCTCTTTCCCTCCCTCTGTCTCAGTCTCATTCAAACCTGACGCTTCGCTTGTTTTGATTCTTGGGTATTTTCCCGTCGTTTCTCTATATTTCCTTGTTTGTCTCTAAGCTTGATGTTTCGTTCATTCATCGAGTTCGTTCAGTCTCCATTATGTTATTCATTCATTAATTAAATTCGTTCAGTGTTGTTTTTTTCAGTCATTCATTCAGTGAATTCGTTCAACCTTCTATCTTTCTTTCATTCATTTACTTAGTTCCTTCGCCGTTCTCTCATTCATTCAATGACTTCCACCCGTATTCATTCTTCTATTACGTCTGTTAAGTGTTCTTTCATTCATTCGTTCACTAAATTCGTTCAATGTTCTGTCATTCGTTTAGTTAGTTCGTTCGGTAATCCGCCATTCATTCATTTAGTTCATCGAGTTCGTTCAATGTTCTTTCATTCATATTTCCTTCAGATATTTGTAACGTCACATATCATTTGCCATTCCTTCACAAACCACATTAGAAGCACCTATTGTCTTTCTATCTTCTATTATATCAAAGCTGGTGTATCTGTAGGGTAAAAAGTCTGTCACGTTGTGAACAAGGTTTGGTAATAAAAGTATGTTTGTGTGCGTGAGAGAGAGGAGGGACGGTAGTGGGGCCGAATTATTATTTTCAAACCTATACTACAAAAATATTGTTTATCCACAAATTATATGAATAACATATTCAATTTTGGGAGTTTATATATAAACTTATAAATAAAATATTTAGATAGTCATGTTGATTATTAATACTTTGCAGTTATTTCTAATCAAACCGAGGAATTCCCACGGAGGCTGTTAGCCAGTCATTATCATTGCAGCAGGGTCGATAACATAAAGTACCAGTAATGCACTGGAATAATTGCTGGCCTTGTGCCAAAAGTAGAAACAATTATTATTGCAACTGTTTTTAAAAAATAGCCATTTCAAACTAGACAAACAATATTATTACTGTAATTCCCCGTAATGTTGTGTTGTGTTATTTTTTTTCTGTGCGTTTAACGACTTACATGTACGTCTGTTTGTCTTCAGTCGCTTTCTTCCTTCCCGCTATTTTTTTGCTTCTGGCAACACCTCCGCGATTTCTTGGAGTTCTTTATTGTCTTTTTCTTTTTGGTTATCGTTTGTTAATAACAAAGTGCTTTCTCCTGCTTCCATATTTGTTGTTGTTCTTGTAATAATTCCACAACATAAAAACTTGGAGAGAATAGGAAATACAAAGAGAGAAGATATATATATGAAGACGTCTCGCAGATTCTACTTTCATACGTTGTACTTATTTTTACAAAGTGACGCAAATAATGCCGGCATGATGCGTTTCGCTGCCATTATACTTTGCCTTTCATCCTTACGGGGTCGATAAAATAAAGTACCAGTAATGCACTGGGAAATTGCTGGCCTTGTGCCTAAAGTAGAAACAATTATTATTATTGAGTATTAACTTTGCCTAACATCCTTACGGGGTCGATAAAATAAAGTACCAGTAATGCACAGGGGTAATTGCTGGCCTTGTGCCAAAAGTCGAAACAATTATTATTGAATATATAGAGAGGGGGAGAGAGGCGTGCTATATAAAACCATGTTATTCTGTGATTAGAGAACAGACTTACTTTACTTATGAGTTCTTTTTCCCCTACATGTGTTAATGTTGTCGTGTGTGAGTATGAAAGACTGCTTGTGCGAAAGTGAGAGAAAATAGAATTTTGTGATAGTGTTCGTGTGTTGTCAGGTGTGTAAAAATGTGTGTGTGTGTGTGTTAGTTCGATTAAGTGGATGAAAGAGAGACTGTGTTGGTTCAAGTGAGTATGTGGGTGAGAGAGAAAGAAAGAGTGTGTGCGTGTTAGTTGAAGTGAGAAAGTGTGTGTGTTAGTTCAAGTGGATGAGAGTGTAAGTGGAATGGTTAATAGAGAAAGCGAAAGATATGGAGGGGGGAGGGTATACCATAGAGTGTGTGTGTGTACGTAAGTGGAATGGTTAATAGAGAGAGAGTGGCGAAGAAAGTGTGTATTCTTATGTGTACAAAAGAAGGGGAGAGGGGGATAAAGATTTTGTAGTAAGAGTACGTATGTGTTCGGTATTGTTTGCATGTTCATGCGTGTGCACGTGCACGAATTGCAGGTGATGTATGCATTTGAGAGAGAGGGGGGGTTAAATGTATGATTTTTAGTTTGCCATGCAGTTGTTGGCATGCAGTGTAGTGTGGTCTATTATTATAGATGCATAAATTGTTGCGTGTGTGTATTATTTGCGTGAGTTGAACAATGTAGGACTTAGTTAACATGTGTTGGTAAGGACGTACACGTACAAACTGTGCTGTGTAGTACGTCTGTGAATTAGTGTAAACACACATCTTTAAAGTACAGTCAAAATGGAATAGCACTGAATAATATATATATATATATCTATATATATATATATGTGTGTGTGTGTAGAAGTTCTATTTAAATTGTTGGGATACAACAAGCAAATATTTTTATAACTGATATAAAGCACTCAACAAACTATTGGAGTAAAAATACGATATATTAACAAATGGAAACTATATTTATAAAACCATATTTATTTCATTATACATATTTCAAGGACACCAACTTAAATTATGGTGTGCTTTCATCAGATAAAATATAATATAGATCAGTTTTATAAATAAATATTGACATACTCTTAAAGAATGCGACCATTTCTGTTGGAAGCTCCCGGATAGTGTCCTTGAAATATGTATAATGAAATAAATATGGTTTTATAAATATAGTTTCCATTTGTTAATATATCGTATATATATATATATATATATATTTATTATATTTTTGTTTTTCAAATCCACTTTCAATAAATACACCAGGATTTTTTCATTCTGATGACTGAAAGCAAATGTGTTTGCTTTCAAGAAACCACTGGTAAATGAAATAATTATCTTATGTTGTTTATTACATAACTATATCAGCCCGTAGGTTGAGGAAAAGGAGGAGGAGAGGAAAGGAGTACAAGCTCTTCGTACTCCTGGAGATGAGGGTTGCACATTTTTTTTCGGGGGTATGTGTTACCCATATAAACTGTCTCCCTCTATTGGGGAAAATCGACTAACTTTTAAATTCCATCTGTGATAACATTTTACACGTTTTTATTGTATGTAAACTTCCCCCTTTGTATTTGTCCCCTTCTTTTGTGCCCCTGTGGCTAATAAAGAAATATATATATATATGTGTGTGTGTGTGTGTGTGTGTGTGTATGTTAGGTAATTCCGAAGAAAAAGCAAAGGGAAAAAGAGTGCTCTATGTATAGAACAGAGCTATTTAATTAGAAAGTGAACAACACACTATATAGAGTTTTTATCATCTCTGTCTGATGAACGATCTAGACATATATCAATATTGTCTAGGGTCCAGAAACCTTTGGTAACGGAGTAGTTATATATTGTGTTGTTCACTTTCTAATTAAATATATCATCATCATCATCATCATCATCATCATCATCATCATTTTACGTCCGCTTTTCCCTGCTTGCAAGATATATATATATATAATTGTTTCTACTTTTGACACAAGGCCAGCAATTACCTCAGTACATTACTGGTACTTTATTTTATCGACCCCCGTAAGAATGAAAGGCAAAGTTAACCTCGGCAGGATTACAAGGGTGAATGGTTACTCCTTCATTACGTTTATTGGTTGGTGACGCGCATTTCGCTACTGATCAGCTCAAGGTTTGGTCTGTATCGATCTAGCCTGACTCTGGAATCAAAAGCTCGTGGGACCTCTGTGGTAGTGATGTCAGAATGAAACACAGGTGAGCCTACAGTAACTCTGCATCACACTCCCTGGATATATATATATATGTGTGTGTGTCTGTGTGTGTGTGTATGTGTGTGTGTTAAGTATTTCCGTAGAAAAGGTAAAGGAAAGAAAGACCTCTGTGGTAGTGATGACAGAATGAAACACAGGTGAGCCTACAGTAACTCTGCGTGACACTCCCTGGATATATATATATATGTGTGTGTATGTGTGTGTGTTAAGTATTTCCGTAGAAAAGGTAAAGGAAAGAAGAGTGCTCTATCTATAGTACAGAGCTATTCAATTACATAATAAACAACATAATATAATTATTCCATTACCAAAGGTTTCAGGAAACATGAAACGTCCAGCTCGTTCATCAAATGAAACAGTTAGCATAACTCCTTCATAGTCAGCCTGTGAACTCTTCAGTGGACCCTTGTATATATATATATATATATATATCATATATATATATATATATATGATACAGTGAATTACTACTAGTGGTGGTACCAATTTGAGCACTCGAACCACAGGCAGAATGTATATAATAAGAAAAAAGTTTTGTTTACATGTTCTTATGTTTCTCTTGAGTTTCAACCGTTACATGCGTTTCACAGATGGCTGGCTCAAGGTCACTTATGGAAACCATGAACCTGACTCCAGCATCGATGAAACTTCATTGTTTTTTCTTCTTATACATCAGATTTTCCCGCGGTGTGATCAGCCTTGTGTGTGTGCGTGTATGTGTATATATATATATATATCATTCATCATTCATTTCATTTTACGTCCACTTTTCCCTGCTTGCAAGGGTGGGACGGGAACTGATTTTGGCTTGATTTCTACAGCTGGATGCCCTTCCTAACACCAACCTCATTTACAGTGAGTGCTGGGTGCTTTTTTGCCATGGCATTTCCACGACCACTTTGCAGTGGAATGATAGGGATCCCAGTCCCTATCATCTCATTTCTACAGCTGAGTAAACTGGAGCAATGTGAAATAAAGTGTCTTGCTCAAGGAAACAACACATCACCCAGTCTGAGAATTGAACTCACAACTTTTCGATTGCAAGGCCAATGCTCTAACCACTAAGCCATGTGCCTCCATATATATATATATTATTCAAAATATTAATAAATGAAAAATATTCTCATAACCAAAATATATATTTTATTATACATATTTCAACGGTACAATGGTGTTTAAGTACATTTTCATCAGATAAAATATATGAGAGATTGGATATGCGACATACCGCCAAGGTTTTGATTATTCAATTCCTGTAGTGGAATTGAATACATAAGTCTTGTTTATGGAAGACCAACAATCACCCATGCATATCAGTCTCCCCTGTCCATGCCACCGATCTTGTCCAAGGGAAAGGCAAAGGCCAATACAGCTTGGCACCAGTGACTTTGCAACTCATTTCTTCACCTGAGTAAACTGGAATAACATGTAATAAAATGTCTTGCTCAAGGTCACAATGCATCACCTGGTTCACCTGGTCCAAGAATCGAACTCACAACCTCCTGATTGCAAGCCAGCCCGATGCTCTAATCTCTAAGACATGTGCCTTTACACACACACACACACACACACACGTGTGTGTGTGAATGTGTGAGCCCCGGGTGCAGCCACAGTAAGGTACTCAATACATTAGTAGAGTGTGTACAATAAATTTAATATAGAAATGGCTTCTACAGGTCCGTTTCCTGATGATTTCCTTTGAATGAAACGGTTCTAGTTCTGTAAAAGCCATTTCTATATTAAATTTGTTATATATATTATATATAGACACACACGCGAACGACAAAGCATAAATGAATTGAGAGAGAGACTGAGCATAAGAGGAATCAAATGCTGTGTGCAGGAGAGGCGGATGCATTGGTATGGACATGTGATGCGTATGAAGGATGACAGCTGCATAAAAAGCACTAGAAGTCGATGGAAACCGCGGAGTGGGGAGACCCAAGATGACCTGGGATGAGGTGATAAAAGCCGACCTTACCCAATTACACCTCTCA
>OZ024756.1:20622029-20727029 GCA_964016885.1 Eledone cirrhosa
GTTGTGTGTGTCTATGAATGTGTGTATGTGTGCATGTATGTATGTATGTGGTGTATGTATATCTGAGTGTATATTTGTATATATATGTATGTATGTACATTTGAGTATGTGAGCATGTATGTATATATGTATGTATGTACATTTGTGTATGTGTGCATGTATGTATATATGTATGTATGTACATTTGTGTAAGTGTGTATGTACACATGTATGTATGTATATATATGTATGTGCATATATTTGCATGTATGTATGTGAGTGTATATATATGTGTGTTGTATGCGTCTCTGAATGTGTGTATGTGTGTATGTATATATGTATGTATGTGGTGTATGTATATATGTATATATGTATGTATGTATGTATATGTCAGGTCACCAGTTGGTGCTACTGGTAACATGTATCCCAGTACAACCTGTCCCATGGTCGGGTCGTTGGCGACTAAACTGGCCACCCCACCAAGGTGCAGGACTAAAAACAAAACCTGTCAAAGGGCAAAGGAGCTCTTAAGAGTCAATGGCCATCCAAAATCACCGGGAGAGATGACCCCTTAGCCTTTGTCAAGGCAGAATTCTAGAAGGAAAACTCTGATATAACACCTGCAACCCTGATGGTATCCAATGATGTTGACTTGTTCTTCTTTTTGGTAAATATCATCTTGGTTAAGAAAGTGGGACTGGCTTTGTGCAGTGCCTTTGCTCACTATAAAAGCTTCACGGCACAGGCATTGCTTTATATCTGGAGATCTCTCTGCACTTGTCATCACATGGTACCATGGGCCAAGCACTATATGTCAATAATTGTCACAAATGTGGTGTTTGTACCAGAGTTTTCACGTCGCTGGCTGGACTAAAAAGTCACACTTGTTTAGCGCATCGGTAGGGGTTCTCCTTCATGGATATAAAGTAATGACCGTACTCGAAAACGAGTTGGCAGCTACCATGCACGTGTATATATTTGCATGTATGTATGTATGTGAGTGTATATATATGTGTTGTGTGTATGTGTCTATGAATGTGTGTATACGTGTATGTATGTATGTATGTATGTGAGTGTATATATATGTGTTGTGTTTATGTGTCTAAGAATGTGTGTACATTTGTATATATGTATGTATGTACATTTGTGTATGTATATATATATGTATGTGTATATATTTGCATGTGTGTATGTATGTGTGTGTGTATGTTTGTATATATGTTTGTACATGTGTGTATGTATGTGTGTGTGTATGTTTGTATATATGTTTGTACATGTGTGTATGTATGTGTATGAAAGAGAGAGAGAGAGAGAGAAAGAGTGTGATAAAGGAGCATAAACAGGCAGACAGAGAGATAAAAAAATATATATATGATGATGAGGAGGAGGAGAATGGTGATGATGATGATGATGATGATAGTGCCAGTGGTGATGATGATATGGTGACGATGATGAAGATGATAAATGATGATGATAGTGCTGGTGATGATGATGATGATATGGTGATGATGATGTAGATGATGTAAATGGTGTTGATGATGATGATGATTATGTTGATAATGATAGTGATGTTGATAATGATGATGATGAAGATAATGATAGTGATAATGATGCTCATGATCATAATGATGATGATGATGATGATGATGGTTTTTGTAGATAATTTATAGATATTTAATTTTTCCCGATTATTGTTCTATCTTCCAGTTGGTGTAGAAAACAATTGTTCAGATTTGTGTGTCTATGATTTTGTCTGCTATAAACTGCAGTAATCATATCGTTTAATCCTACAAATCTATATATCTATGTCTATATTAGACAAGTGTTTCTCATAGCAGTATAGTTAGGTTTATAAACATGCCATCCAAACTTCAAAGCCTCCTGAAAATAGATCAGTATCAGTTTGTAAACCATTCCATTCTTGTCGATCTAGATTACAGCCAAGAGACATAAAAGAAAAAATATATAACAAACTAAAACCAGAAATAGAAGTACTTAAAAAGCTTGTTCTAACTAAGACGTGGGAAATTGATATGTTGCAGTGTGTGTGTGTTGGACTTATATCGGTTTCAATGATTAGTGGTTCAAGTTGATGCAATTAACGGAACTGCCTGTACATGAAATTAATGTGGAAGTGGCTCAGCATTCCACAGACACATGCACCCTTAACCTGTCATATTTCGTGGTGTTGAAGACGTTACTTTTTTTCCTAAAATAAGTCTCATGAATCTATCATGCGTCCTGGTTGTTTATTATTTTTTTTTCAAATTTTTGGTTGTCAAAATTAGGGTGCATCCTCGAGGATGAAGTGTCTTCGGCACCGGAAAATATGGTAGTTCTTTGAGAGATTCAGTGTGACACCCATGCTAGCATGAAAAATGGACTTTAAACGATGATGGTGTTGATGATGATGAAGGCTTGACCCTTTGATTTACAGGTACAAATAAGTTTTTGCCAGCAGAGTTGAGTGGAGCAACGTGAAATAAAATGTCTTGCTCAAGGTCACAACAGCCAGCTGGGAATGGAACACTTGTCTTTAAAATTGCGATCCAAACACACTAACCACAGAGCCACACACCTTTATATGGTGTCATCTATTATACAAATAACAGCATTCCTTCTAAAGAAGCTTTGTTCAAGTCACATTTGTTTTTGTTTTTTTAATCACCATAAATCTAGAAATTAAAATTCAGAATATTTTCATTTTAGAAGATCATTAAAGATAAAACAAAAACAGAAAAAATTGTTTAAGCAAAAAAAAACAAAAAACATTATTATTGTTTTTCGATTTTAGATCATTTTTATGAATTATATATAACTGCTAAATTCAAAGCAGCATTGAATAATCTCGTAACACTTGTAAATCAGCAACCATTTTGATTAATCAATAGCTTGGCTATTAATATCAACACAACCATTAAATAATCTTGCTCATTCACATATTCCTGTTCCAGTTAAAGACTGCTTCCTTCCCACTTGACAATTGTTTGGGGGGGGGGGGGGGGGGGCAAAAGAAAAAGTAACAAACCAACAAATAAATAATAAAACAAAGCTGAGAGCTGATTGCATTTGTTAGTCACTGGAGAGTTGTTTCCCTTACATACATAACAAGATCATAAAGCATGCCTTGGATGCAGCAAGCTTTTCTCCCCACCTCAAGCCAGATGGACTGGACTGAAGGAACAGTAGAAGACCAGACGACATAACGATCCTCCCGTTCTGTGGTAGTAAGTCACCTTCATCTGGGACACAACATGTAGCGATACTTTCTCCAGTGGCAACCTGGTGGTGCATTCGGCGACAGACTGAGATTTCACTGCTCATCAGGATGAAGGGGGGAAAAATATCAAAATATCGGTCGCTCTCTGATAGGTTTGCAGTTGAACCTGGAGCAGGGGATTCTTCCTGCGTTTTGGCCTTCCGACAACCTCTCTACTCACAACTATCGGGGTGGAGTTGGTCATCTGCAAGATGAAAACAGACATTCATTTTAATTTTCGGATATTTAATTCAACATAAGGAGCAAGTGTATAACAACATATTTAAGTCAACATAAGGAAGCAGGTGCATAACAACATATTTAATACAACATAAGGAAACAGGTGCATAACAACATATTTAAGTCAACATAAGGAAGCAGGTGCATAACAACATATTTAATTCAACATAAGGATTCCAACATGTATCTCTCCCTATCCCCTAAGGTAATGCTTTCTCTATTTTGTTTTCTGGGACCATACGACTGCCTGTGCCTGGGGTGTGTTCTGCACACTAATGAGCACTCTTCCACACTGTGGGGCTCTATATCATTGAGGTAGCAACGTTTGAGCACACTTTGGGTCTAGGTGGTATATCACACCAACATAGCACCAGTTAGGTAGACACTACACCCCAGTCTAGGTGGTATATCACACCTACATAGCACCAGTTAGATAGACACTACACCCCATCTAGGTGGTATATTACAGCTACACAGCACTAGTTAAGGAGTGGTAGACACTACACCCCAGTCTAGGTGGTATATTACAGCTACACAGCACCAGTTAAGGAGTGGTAGACACTACACCCCAGTCTAGGTGGTATATCACACCTACATTGCACCAGTTAGATAGACACTACACCCCAGTCTAGGTGGTATATTACAGCTACACAGCACTAGTTAAGGAGTGGTAGACACTACACCCCAGTCTAGGTGGTATATTACAGCTACACAGCACCAGTTAAGGAGTGGTAGACACTACACCCCAGTCTAGGTGGTATATCACACCTACATAGCACCAGTTAGATAGACACTACACCCCGTCTAGGTGTATATTACAGCTACATAGCACCAATTAGGGAGTGGTAGACACTACACCCCAGTCTAGGTGGTATATTACAGCTACACAGCACCAGTTAGATAGACACTACACCCCAGTCTAGGTGGTATATTACAGCTACACAGCACTAGTTAAGGAGTGGTAGACACTACACCCCAGTCTAGGTGGTATATTACAGCTACACAGCACCAGTTAGATAAACACTACACCCCAGTCTAGGTGGTATATTACAGCTACACAGCACTAGTTAAGGAGTGGTAGACACTACACCCCAGTCTAGGTGGTATATTACAGCTACACAGCACCAGTTAGATAAACACTACACCCCAGTCTAGGTGGTATATTACAGCTACACAGCAGTAGTTAAGGAGTGGTAGACACTACACCCCAGTCTAGGTGGTATATTACAGCTACACAGCACCAGTTAAGGAGTGGTGGACACTACACCCCAGTCTAGGTGGTATATCACACCTACATAGCACCAGTTAGGGAGTGGTAGTGGTAGACACTACACCCCAGTCTAGGTGGTATATTACAGCTACACAGCACCAATTAGGGAGTGGTAGTGGTAGACACTACACCCCAGTCTAGGTGGTATATCACACCTACATAGCACCAGTTAGATAGACACTACACCCCAGTCTAGGTGGTATATTACAGCTACACAGCACCAGTTAAGGAGTGGTAGACACTGCACCCCAGTCTAGGTGGTATATTACACCTACACAACACCAGTTAGGGAGTGGTAGCGGTAGACAAAATACTGGAGGCATTGCCATGGAGAACAACCAGTGACACCTGCTGCATCAGTCACTCTTCCTCAGGCGTATCTTTCTTCAGGTGTGATGTACTCCTGCTTTTGCAGAGGAAACCAGCAGTTTTAAGACTGAGGACACTAGAGATCAATGGTGACCAGCATGAATAGAAAGCGGTCGGTTTTGTCCCTCTGTTTAGATATCTTTCTTTCCTCTGCTTTACTATAAAACAACTAATTTTTTAGTTTTTATTAATTAATTTATTTTCTACTCTCCAATTCAAAATCATCATTATCGTGACACCGGTCTATTGGCTGAGCAGGATTCATTTTATATCCCTTTACCAGACTTTTACGTATCACTGTATGAATAAAATACTAACCCCCACCTCCATTTCATTAACTGATGGGATAATAGACCAAGAAAACAAAATTTTATGTATGTGTACATATGTCACCCTTTCTCTTTCTTTCCTTCCCTAGAAGAAATCGGGTGTGTTGTACCTGGAGAGTTGGATGGTCTTCACCAGGTTTTTGAAAATATGCCCAAGGCATTTGTTACTGTGATGTCCCTACGACTCCATCAGAAATTATAATTAAAATAGATAGTAGATGTGTGTGTGTGTTGGTACCAATGACAGATGATGCACTAGATTCGATCAATGGAACAGCCTGCTCATGAAGTCAACATGCAAGTGTCTGAACGTACCACAGACTTGTATAGCCTTAAGTGTATGTGTGTATGTACTTATATATATATCTACATATATACATGTATACGTGTATATATATACATATATGCACATGTATATTTATATATATGTTAAATTATAAATGTGAGGAAAGAATAGACAAAGAATTATTTAATTTTTCTTCAAATTCCCGACTGCAGTTTCATCGACTGGTCTGCAGCAATGATGCTCCACAGAAGTGCACCAGTGCTGTGAGGCTGTCGATTCTTCTGAGCTCCTCATTTTGTGAACAATTTCTTGACCTGACCGTTACAAAGTGATATATATATATATATATATATATATATATATATATATATATATATATATACACACAAGTGATATAATATACACACACATGATATATATACACACACATATATATATATATACACATACGTGTGTGTCTTTCAACGATGTATGTGAGTAAAAGATGTCATCATCTGTGAAAAAACTGATAAACAGTTTTCTAATGTATTTGTTCTGCTTGAGTTACATAGAAGCTATTTTAAATAGTGAAACTGATGTGCTCGTTGGAAACCTATCGCCAACGACGCTATTCTTCACAAAATGCCTGATATGTCCCTAAACCACCCAACCCTAAATGCTATGACTATCATTGTGGGGTAGGCGGCAAATTGGCAGAATCGTTAGAACGTAGGACAGAAAGATTTGCGGTATTCGTTCCGGCTCTCTGAATTCAAATCCCGCCGAGGTCAACTTTGCCTTTTATTCATTCGAGGTCGATAAAAGAGTACCAATCAAGTACTGGGGTCAATTCTTTCTCTTATATATCTTTCTCATTTCCATTCACTCCGCCTATTATTCTCTGGAAGAAATCTGTTGTATTCAAACCCGTAAAGGAGATGGGCTCCATGTCACTACATCGCGCCTAGGAGTTTCGAGATTATGCATACATCAATGTGAAGACACTGAAGTAGCCTCCCTTGGATTTCTTCATTTCGACAAAAATACAAAACAAAAAGAAAAGCTTTTCCAAAAAATAGTTGTTTAGCTTCAGATCTGCCCTGATCAAACAGAATTATCACCCAAATCGTTCTATCGTTTTGATGGAATATCCAGGATTGCATTGTCCAAGATATCCTTCGTTATTTAAGACAATACGGTGTGTTAGTTGAAGGAGATTTGACTGTTATTATTTCTCACGATTTGAGTAAAGTCTACGTCATTGGATTATTAAATGAAGTGGAATAGTTACAAACGTGAAAACATTAAAGTAGTATTTATCTCACTGCAAGTTTAACTTCCACGGTGTTCAAGTGTCTAATTACTGTACTATCAATTAATATTTAAGCTATAACAGCAAAATAAAGTATATGTATTTTATATTGCTTAAGAATTAAACAAAGGGACCTAATTTGTTAGCGAGAGTTATCTCCCTTAGAAATGTGAAATTGTTTTCCCGATTCACATTGCCAGCTGGCACACCGTCAGTTACGACGACGAGTGTTCCAGTTGATACGAACAAAGGAATACCCTGCTCGTGAAATTAAGGTGCAGGTGGCTGAGTATTCCACAGAAACGCGTAACCTTAACCTAGTTCTCAGGGAGATTCAGCGTGATACTGAGTGTGACAAGGCTGGCCTTTCGAATTGCAGGCACAACTCATTTTTGTTAGCTGCATAGTCTGAAACAACATGAAATAAAGTGTCTTGCTCAAGGACACAACGCGCCGCCGGGAACTGAACTTATGACATTTTCCACATAGGAAAAAAATAAATTCTAAGGAGGTCCCTGAAGGTGTGGCCCTAAGCTATAGCTTAAAGGTAAGTCCAACACTGCGTGGACAATGTCTAAAAGTGGGTTTGTTGATCCAAATTAATACTGGCCAGATCATTTGCAGTATTAAATTAAAAACTTTGATATTCAATATCAGACCTGTCAACTCTCCCTGTCCGACGGGGAGACTTACCACTCACTCTGAGGTGGGTGAGAGATGTCTTCTCTTGTGAAAATGGGTATAGCTTTCATTATGTAAAATCTCCCCCTTTTTGCCTCATTTCTCCGTTTTGGTGCACTTTTTTTCAAGGTACTCCTCGTTTGGGTTTTTAGAAGTTGGCAGATCTGTAATATAATGCAGTTGTAGTGTTGTTTTATACTTTATAAGAATGTTTTGTTAATGTAGTTTTAAGAGAGAAAACATCCTTGAAAAGTACATTCTTTGTTACACACTTGCCACCTTTTCTACCTAAAGTGTTGTTATCAATTATTTTTATCTTTACACCAAGAAGTGGATCTGTTCTAGAAAGAGTTACATCCAATTGTCCATGAGAAAATACTAGTTTACTTCTCTTTGCTTTTCCAGTATGGTTGTTATTAAAATTATTGAAAATATATGTATATAGCAAACATTTAAAACTATCTTAACTATGGATTGAAATCGAAGATATATTCTATGTATAGTATTATTTTGCTCCTGTATCCCTATATTGATAATGCTTTAATAAATCTTAATATTCTGTACTTTCTAACCAAATTGTGATACTGCTTTCTGTAACATCTGTTTTGTTTGCTCTCTGTAGTATATGATGAAAATATGTTGCCTCCATTCCTTCAAAATCATATTTTAACCTACATATCATCCTAAATTACTAGTAGTTCTGTATCATCAGGAGATAGTTTGAGGAAATCTTCCTGATATTTATACAATACAGAAATGAAATGTGAGAAAAAGCAGTCATTAAACCCTTTAGCATTCACATTATTCTATATATCCTATTGTATTTTCACAGAAAAGGCTTTATCTCACATAATATCAAATCTACGAGATTTTGATATTTATTTTGAGAACAATACGTTACTGTAAAAGCTAGGGAATTCTGGCATAGTTAATTTACCATCAGGTGTCAAGACTCAGGTGTGATGACTTCATTCTTAAAAATTAGGTTATTCCAGTATAATGACCAACAGAACCAAGTTTCACTCCCATTATACACTTGAGAAATTAGGGGCTCTCACTCCTACTTAAATTATTTAATTTCACCCTGGATTATTTGATTTCCTTGATTGGTGAGCTGCCAGCTTCAGCATGGATAATTTATTTAATTAGAAATATGGTCATGAAAGGGTTAATTAGAAGAAGGACCTAGATTTAATTATTCAATTAGAAATATGGTCATGAAAGGGTTAATTAGAAGAAGGATCTAGATCTAATTATTTAATTAGAAATATGGTCACGAAAGGGTTAATTAGAACAAGCAAGGACCTAGATGTTATGGAGTATTGAAACTCATCTTGCAGAGTATGAGACCAACTTATATTTTCCAGGCTTACACAAAGATTTGAACTCAGTACTATAAACTAACAAGACATCCAATCTGCTAAAGTGACATGAGAAATTAGTAATATAGATTTAAGGAATCTACTATTTTAGTTAGTGTTCTACCCCGATGTGGCCATAATACAAAGCACTTGTCCACCTGTACAAACACTATAACAGAAAAACTAAATATAGTGAGTGACCAGTGGCTACAATGTTGCTGTTCAAACAGGGACAATATAGAGTTTGAAAGGACCCTTCAGTCTGGGTGAACATGTGACAACCTCTCTAGTGCTGGTACCATGATAAAATGTACCCAGTACACTCTGTAAAGTGTTAGTGCTGGTGCTATGATAAAATGTGCCCAGTACACTCTGTAAAGTGTTAGTGTTACAATAAAATATACCCAGTACACTCTGTAAAGTGATAGTGTTGGTGCCATGAAAAATGTACCTAGACTCTGTAAAGTGATAATGCTGGTGCTATGATAAAATGTACCCAGTACACTTTGTAAAGTGATAATGTTGGTGCTATGATAAAATGTACCCAGTATTAGTGTACCATGAAAAGTGTACCCTGTACTCTTTGTAAAGTGTTAGTGTTGGTAACATGCAAAGTGTACCCAGTAGCCTATGTAAAGTGTTAGTGGTGGTACCATGATAAACTATACTCAGTACCTTCTGTAAAATGGTAGTGGTGGTACAATGATAAAATGTACCCAGTACACTCTGTAAAGTAGTAGGGGTGGTACCATGATAAAATGTACCCAGTACACCCTGGAAAGTGGTAGTGGTGGTGCCATAAAATAAATAAATAACCTTCACCCAATATACCATGTAAGGTTTATTAGTATTGGAAAGGAAATCCAGCGACAGACACCATACCAAATATGGAACATATGAATAAGATGAATTGATTCAACTTGTCAAGACGTGGATCACGACATCTTGTCCAACCCATGCCAACATGGAAAGTAGATGTAACATGATGATGATGATGATGATGATGGCACTGAGATACCAAAAACAACTTAATACTAGTGTTTAGTAGATTACAAGAAATGTACTTTGGAATTGATAATAAACTTTAATATCCATTCGTAGTTATATACCCATGCTAGCGAGGAAGATGGACGTTAAACGATGATGATGATGATTTCTAAATAAAGAATTTGATTACATTTAGTAAAATAACAATGTTGTACATTAATTTCTATACTGTGCTGTTTTGTTTAAACATAATTTAATAAAGGTTATTACCACAGATTCTAATGGCAGGTTTTCGTTTAGATCTCGTAAGCCTGCCTTGAGCCTGGAAATTCACCAGGACGGTGATTATTCCGGTTTCTGGCGTGAAGCGACTGAGAGTACAAGACTCCCAACTGGACAGGATGCCAGTCCATCGCAGGATTAAACTCCCATCTATTGCTGATACTCATTTTCAGCTGAGTATACTGGAGCAACGTGAACTGAAGTGTTTGCTCAAGAACACAACACAGTCCAGGAATCAAAACCACGACATTCTGATCGTAAGTCTAACACACTTACCACTAGGCCACACACACCCACTGACTATACTGGAGTAACGTGAAATGAAGTGTTTTGCTCAAGAACACAACACACAACTCAGTCCAGGAATCACTAGGCGAGTTACTATTTTTTTTTTAAATGGAAGAATGTAATTTGATGGGGATTTAGCTGCTATTTCTAGCAGGTCGAGCAATCATGTAGAAACTCGACAGAGGTTTAGTAGGTATTGATAAACAGTTGAGTAATTTACTAACATTCGGTACATAATAAACTTACTTTCTGCAGGTGTATCCGAGAAACAGGGTTATTGATTTTGTTCGATTAACAATTGATGTATTTAGATTCTTTATGAATGAGAAAAGGGAGGAAAGAAAGCGATTGATTAAATAAGCTAAAGTGAACCGAACATGTGTTGTCAGCGACATTAACTTTTGTCTGTTTCTGATTGGATAAAATTTCGATTTAGTAGCCAATCAAAGAAAGTGTTACAGTTTTAAATCAGTCACACCGCTTTCTTTCATAATCTTTCCTTTTCCGGTTAGCTTGTCGTGTTGACAACAAGAAGTCTTCCGTTCTAGGTGGATGATCGTTTACCATCCTCAAGAATAATTCACTCTTTCTTTCAGATCATCAGACATGGGAAGAATATTAAGACATTTCTTTCTTTTCCTCTTGTTGGTATTACCAACAACAATCAACTTACTCAATGCAGGTAAGTTCTCCGACTTTAGATTTTAACATTAGTTTTGGTATTTATTCATACGTGGCATTCCGTCCCTTTCTCGTCTAAGTGGGTCGCTTCTATCACGACCAACCTTTAGCAGAAGCAAACGCGAAAAGATTCTTTTTATTCTTCTAACGTATTACCAATGTAAAGAATTCTTCGCTAAAATACTTAAAACATTCCAACAAAAAGATCTTTTCTTTAATTTGTTCAGTGCTTCATATCTTGTATTTTGCGATCACGGCACTTTTTCTCGAAATCAACTTTTGTAGGTGGTTACCGCCTTCATTATGGGAATCATGGGTCATCACCAGATTTATCAATTTTTTCCTAACATTATATGTCTTAATTCTTTATTTCGCTGCTACCATTAAATACATTTACAATAGATCTACAGATCTTTCTATAGTTTCATTTTAAATCGAACTCACTGTACAAATGCCGGCCGGTTTCAATAAGTTACTGATCATGCCTAGCAGACAGCATTAACGTTCGACTTGTTTTTAACGAATTAAATTAAAGAGAACTTTTTCTCTTTATTTTATATTAAAGACTATTATTCAATCTTTACATGTTTTCTGTCTCTTCTTTAACCACCACCTGGATTTACCAAACGTTTTTCCCATAAATCTGAAAGTTACTCATGTAACATATCGTCCAGACATTACAATTCCCACAAACTTTCCTTCTGTAACACATGTTTCTGTCGTAAATATATCGATTGTTCTAATTAGTTACTGGTGTGATTGTCTAGTTTTACTAATTATAATATATTTTTCGATTTATTATTATTTTAATACATATATAAAAAAGAGAAACCCTAGAAGTTAGTTTAGTAAAATTGTACACAACGATTTTTTTTGCTGTTTATTTCTATTTTATTTCGTCTTAAATGAAAGTGGATCAATCTTAATTATAAAATACTACACATTTAGAAATATTCCTGTTTGGAACGTGTGTGGTGTAGTGAGGTGGGGATATGACAGAAGACACAGTATGCCCTCAACTTTGTTGGGTGACTCTAGTAAGACCATTTTACTTACACGTAAGCACTGTTTCACCTCCACCCTCTTCTCTCTCGTTCCTCTTATAAAGTTATTTTCTTTACACTCCTTGTTTTTCTTCGTCTAGTTTTAAATCCGGGCATGTGTTTCTCACCTAATTTTTTTTTTTTTTTGTTACCTAAGCTTATTATATATTCTTTTTAAACCTGACATAAATATTTTGTTCTCTGAAAACACCTGCAAACAGGTTTTTTTTTTGTTGTCTTCATTAATATCGAACATATCACATGATTGTGATCGTTTTCGTTATGAAGTACTGACCCTTTTTCTTAGAAAAACACACCAGCGATCGCCCCGTTATATTGCAATTAAATTAGTAATTTGTAGATATATCAGAATTTTATATAGGAAAACGTTTAGTTAAATGTAAAATGGAAATCATTTAGGAAGCAGCCATATGGTTGTTTTATTATTGATGTCGAGAAAACGTCGACTAGTTTCCTATTTTTCTGTCTAATTTTAATAGCAAATTAGACTTAAGACTTAAAAAGTATTATAGCTATTTCGATATTCGAGACAAAAAAGTTGATTTGCTTCTATATAACTCAGATTTATAAACAATTACAATTTTCTCTTCGCAAACGAAAGTTTCCAATAACGAAAGTATGCTATATATTAATAAACATCCTGTGTGATGTTCCCGTTATTTTAATCAGATCCAGTAAATATTTTGAGATTATATTCATAATTAACGTGATCAAAGCATGCTTATTAATTAACGGAGTGTATCATATGTTAATAAAGTTATGTCGATTAACGGAAGATTAAAGGAAGTACGATTATTGCTTCTTAACCAAGGCCTTTTTCATCGCATTCGACTTTGTCCTGGTTGTAGTGATGATATATAAAGCTCATTGAAGACCTGTTAATAATCGCATCGAAGAAATTATTAATTAAACATGTTGATCACTTGTAGTAATTAAATAATAATTCCTCTGTTTAGCTAGGAAAACACCTTCACATTTGACAAGATTAGCTCTTACTTTCATGAGGTTCCGAAAATGAAAAAGCTATTATTACCCAAAGTGTCATGGCTTTAAAAATAAAAAAGTAGGATTTGATAGATATTTGCCTGTTATTTCTAACACGTTTAGCGACCGCATATAGGCTCCCTCCAGCTGTAAAAAAATATGTCACCACTACATATTTTCTATGTAGGAATAAGTATTTTATTTTTTTGGTAACTGGATCTCTGACCTTTGCTCGTCTGATTGGGGTTGGACTCTGTAGTTAATCAAAAAATGGTTGATTTGTGGATTTTTTTTTATCAGTCTTCTTTGTTTTTGTTTGTTTCGTGTACAACATTCATTTTAGAAGGTTCTGGATTATCCAAATATTCTTTTTCGTCCACTTATTCCTGAGAGGGTCATGGGGACTGAGTCAGCGGGTCCTGTCAGAAACAACCGTCTCCAACTGATTCGGCTTGATCCTCAAGCGTGACCAGCCAAGCCCATCCCTTGAGTCTCTTGTTGGTTGGTTTTGCTTGTAAAATCTCTCCATTGATTCTTTCCCATGACATTCTAATCACATGCCCTTAGTATCTCATTTGCAGAAGTAGTGGCTCTACTTGGAGTGATTCTCTAATCTTTGAGTTACGCACTTTATTGAGTAATCTTACTCTAACGACCCTTCGGAGGAACCCCATTTTGGCCGATCGTATTCTTTCCGTCATTACTCAAGATTCATGACTATAGGCAAGGGTTGGCACGAAAACTGAATTGAAGATAGCAAGTTTGGTTTTTACACCTAATCCCTTCTTCTGAAGGCTGAAGCTGGCACATTACTGCACCAGCTTTTGCAATTATTGAATTTAAAATTATAACAAATTATCAACTTCATGTTCTTGTTAAGGTCTGCTCTAACCTCTTTGTTTAATAACAATGTTGAATCTGGAATTTCACTTATCCCTTCATATTGTAAATGTTGAGTGTGTTGTTTCTCCATTAGGGATCTATAAAGACCACGTGACACTTCAATGAAGCGGGGTTGGGGTGTAGTTACACAGGGCACTGCATCACTGACATTGGCACTGATGTGTGTGGTACCCCAACTGTTGTAACGAAAGGGCTACCATTTGTGATTCCAAAAAACTTGAGTCAGTTTCACTGAAAACATAATTGTTGTGATACAATATAAAATAGGAGAATTGACAAGATAATTAAGCCAATTTCAGATACATATATAGTCATATATACATGTATACTTCCTTTCACAGTCAACACTGTAAAGTGGTTGTTTTGGTGCCCTGACTAAAGGCCCCAAGTCCACACTGTAAAGTGGTCGTTTTAGTGCCCTGACAAAAGACTCCAGTCAACACTGTAAAGTGGTCATTTTGGTGACCCAACAAAAGGCCCCCAGCCCACATTGTAAAGTGGTTGTTACTGTGCCATGATAAAAGACCCCCAGTCTACACTATAAATTGGTTGTTTTGGTCCCCTGAGAAAAGGCCCCCAGTCCACACTGTAAAGTGGTCGTTTTTGTGCCATGATAAAAAGCACCCTTTACTCACTGTAAATGTGGTTGGTGTTAGGAAGAGCATCCAACTGTAGAAACCAACCCCAAATCAGTTCTGTATGAGCAAGACATGGTCATCTGATCTGATTTTGTCTCACGAGACAACTCGTCTAACCCATGCTAGTGTAGAAAAATGAACATTAAACGGTGATGATATATATATATATATTTACTGTTTTGTTGTGAGAGAAAGGGCAGTTCTCAGGGCAGACGTTCATAATTTTTGGGGGTGTGCAGTTGCACCACCATGCACCCATACATAAAGGCCACTTTTGTCTACAATATAATTTTGTTCCAGCATTGTGTCATTTTTCCCCAGTAATATCTATCTTTAATATTTGCTAAGCTCTTAAATTCTTTTTCATAATTATACAATATAGGGCAGTGTTGAGTTGTTGTGTATTCTGAGGTCAGCTCTAATCAAACAGATCTATAGAGGAGACCTCTGGTGTCCTTGGCCCTAGGGCCAACTCCATACTCACTGCCATCGGCACAGAGTTGGTTACCTGCAGGTGTGAGCCTCACGTACTGGAATGGTTCTTACAGCGCATCCTCCGATGAAACGCTTTCTCTATTCTGTCCGCTGGGGCTGTAGGACGGCCAGCGCACGGGCCCCCATTTGCTCATAATAGTGAGAGATGGGGAGAGAGGCAGTGATGGTGGGAGTTTGGTTCCTTTGTGTTCGGACCTGGTGTATATGTTTTACAGACACGCACTAAATCTAGATAAAATATTAATATACATATGACCAGGATTGATCCACATATAACCATATCCCTATCTAGCTGAGAACCATACTGCACACGTCTTCAACATGTAGCAATGGTTTCTATTGGGTGTCATGTGGCAATCTGGGCTTACTATTTCTGTATGTCTACTGAACATGTGGCAATGGTTTGTATAGGGTCTCATGTGGCAATTTGGACTTACTGTTCCTGTGTGTCTACTGAACATGTAGCAATGGTTTGTATAGGAACCATGTGACAGTCTGGCCATGCTATTTGTTTACCTACTCAACATGTCAGTATCTCTAAGTCTATCTTAAGCCAGAAGGCTTGTTAGACCAGTGCTTATTCCGGTTTCATGGCGTGAAGTGACTGAGAGTACAAGACTTCCCCCTAGAAAGGACGCCAGTCCATTGCAGGGTTAAACCCCCAGCTATTGCTGGTACTCATTTTCAGCTGAGTATACTGGAGCAACATGAAATGAAGTGTTTTGCTCAAGAACACAACACGCAACCCAACCCAAGATTTGAACCCATGACATTATGATTGTAAGTCCAATACCTTCACCACCAAGCCACACACCTCCACAACTTAACATGTAGAAATGGTTTCTATAGGATGTCATGTGGCAGACAGTCTGGACTTGCTATTCCTGTATATCACAACATGTAGCAATGTCAATATAGGACATCATGTGACAAGACAGTCTGGATTTACTATTCTTGTGTCTACATGTCTACTATCCCAACACAAGACACATCATGTCTGTCATTTCAGCTGATTTACAATATATCTCATGTGTTTACTGCAATCAAGGAATTATTGAGACGTGTTGTAAAAATTTAGGAAATATTTTAACAACACTACTTGACCTGATTAGAACAATAGAATGTGTAGTTAACTCTTCACATCTAATCTCTCTCTCTCTCTCTTTATATATATATATTTATATATATATATATATAAACGAAAATGTCTGCCTTTCTGTATGCAAGTGATGCATTTCCAGTTTCTATCCAATTTTGTTCAAATTTGATACATAGGTTATTTAGCTCCCAGAGCATGTCAACATATAGTTTAAATCTTTCTCTCCCCTAAAATAGCAGAGTTCTGGGGCTATTTAAAGACGGCCTTGTTGAGGAGAGAAGGGGTCTTTATTTACAGTGGCGAAAGGTGTGCTAGTGATTTATAAAAATAGTCTAAATTTATAAGAAAATATCTAAATGTGTGTTTCATAATTTATATATTTATTGCGTTTACATCGTAAAAATTTGCAGTAAACTAAAGACTTCAATTTTTAATGTGAGGCAGTCATAGAGTTGTTTTATACTATTAAAAAATGTCTTGCCACTGTGGTTTCTTGCAGTGCAGGATGTTAAGAGTTAAACAATTAAAAAAAAATGTATGGATCACTGATGGTTTATTAAAGTTAGTTGTTGAGTTGTGTTAACAACTTAATTGGTGCCAGGAATAGCTAGTGATAGATGAAGTAGTAGGTCGTAGAGATTTAGGAAACTACACTTTTGATAAAACACAGAGAGAATGTATGTATAAGGAGTAGAGTTATATGGTGTGTATATATATATATCAATTATGTGTTGTGTATATATCAGTAATATGGAGTGCACATGTCAGTAATATATTGTTAGGAGAGTATATAAAGAGTAGAATTATATGGTGTGTATATATCAGTAGTATGGAGTGTATATATCAGTTATATATTGTGAGATGATAATGAAAGATGGGCAATGGAAACAGAATAGGAAGAGAATTGTGGGAGGAAGTGGGTATTGATAGACATTAGACTGGTGTATATGGAGGGAGAGAGAGAGAGAAAAGGGGTATTGAGGCATTAGATTGATGTATATGGAGAGAGAGAGAGAAGGGGGTATTGAGGCATTAGATTGGTGTATATGGAGAGAGACAGAGGTATTGATAGACATTAGATGGGTATATATAAAGATGCACTGTAAGTGTTAGGTCATAAGTCCACTTAATGTTCAGCTAAGTTTTGTTTAACCCAAAATAAACACATCTCCGCCTTCATTGTAAATTATAAGATCAATAGAACTGCATAGTTTTTACCTTAGGTAGGGAGCAACTGAACAGGTGTTTACATAAATAGTAGCTCCCTTATTGGGTTTCTTGTGGGAGTAGTATTAGGGTTAAATTTAGATCTCTTCTAAGAATAGTTTCAATAAATGTTTGTGTCAAGACACTGGGTACAAGTATAGGTGTAAAAAGCATCTTGTAGATGGAGTCAAAGAACTGATTCCTTGTTTTGGGTTTCATTTGTTTCAGGCCATTGTTTGAAAGTTAAATCTAGTTACTGCTATTAATATGGCGTCAGCCAAAGATGTACCGATTCTATTCAACTAGCTTTATAAACCAATATATATACACACACACACCTACAAGACATTTCTGTTGACCAGCTTTACCAATATGGTTTTATAGTAAAAAATATATTATAATATAATTAACAACACATCTCAGGTACTTAGATATTTAAACCGGCTGTATCTGGCCAGAATTCTCTCACCTCTTACTGATGTTAAGGTATTGTTAGCAAATTAAATAAAATATCAAAATCTCAGTTTTGATATTATGTGAGGTAAAGACATTACTGCGAAAATACAATAGCATATATATAGAGAGTAATGTAAATGCTAAAGGGTTAATGACTATTTTGCTGACCTGTCTGATAGTGGTCAAAGAATAAATGGAGATCAACTGATGACCTATAATGTTGCCCTAGTTTGTCAGTGTGAGGCTGTTTATATAAATGACAAAAAATATTTAACCCTTTTGATAACAACCCTGCCAAAATCCTGCTCTGATTCTATGAAGCTAAACCATACATATTAACCCTTTGGCATTTACATTACTCTATATATATTATATTTTCATGGTAAAGGCTTTATATCATATAATATTGAATCTATGAGATTTTGATATTATTTATTTTGAGAACAATACCTGAACATCAGTATGAGTTGTCAGTTTAAATGCTAAAGGGTTAACGGATTCCAACTGATGGAAAACGTAGTAGAGGAAGACTTGGTTGGACATTTATTGATCAACTCTCATATGATACAAACTGCAGTAGGAAACAGTTGCCAGGAGCAATGGAAAATGGTGGATTGTAGAGAGACTATGGTCACAAATACGATTTAGATAAAATTCTTCCAAAATAATTATATATAAGAACCATATTTTAGTGATGAACCATTAATAATTCTAGTAAATCCCTCAAAATACTTCATTAATCAATTGACATAGTGTATTTAATTCGACATAATTTTAGTAAATTCCTCCAAATTCTTCATTAGTTAATTGAAGTGGAGTGTATTTAATTAGAAATACAAACTAATTCGTTAATATTATAATTGCATATTATATTACTTTCAGATCTGAAACCTAAAACTGTTTTAACTGACAAGCTGCTGTTTAGAAGTCTGTCTAGATTTTCAGGCTGTTTACATAAATAGTAGCTCCCTATTGGGTTTCTTGTAGGAGTAGTATTAGGGTTAAATTTAGATCTTCTCTTCTAAGAATAGTTTCAATAAATGGCTGTGTTAAGACACTGGGTACAAGTATAGCTGTAAAATATTTGTTATTGTGTGTATAAAGCATCTTGTAGATGGAGTCAAAGAACTGATTCCTTGCTTTCGGTATCATTTCTTAGTTAAATCTAGTTACTGCTATCAACACTGCCACAGACATGGCTTTATAATAAAACATTTCAAAGAAGACTATTAAAAAGTTATGGAGAATATATTTCAAATAGAAATATTAGTGTTTTGGGCTTTGAGATTCTATTTTAAAACTAAAAATATCATTTCTATCTCAGTAGAAATTGGGAATGTTTGCGAGGTGGTGGTGAGGGTAGTAAATTTAGTTCCTTCTCAACAAATAACATAATAATCCCCTTATTTGCTTATCAAGTGAGGTGGAAGGTAGATCTCGTCAAATCGGACCAAGGAAACAATGTTTCCATTGGTCTTTCCAATTGCTGATACTATCTACCGGTCACAACTTCTGACAGAAAGAGCAATGTGAAATAAAGTGTCTTGCTCAAGGACACAACGCATCACCCAGTCAGGGAATCGAACTTGCAACCTCACAATTGCAAATCCAACTGTCTAACCAGTAAGCTACACACTTTCACCTACCTATGCTAGCATGGAAGATGGACGTTAAACGATGATAATGATGTATGTATGGTACCATAACTCCTGATAGTCGTAGGGGTGTCGTTCGTATTGACATACTGTGTTTCTTGGGTATTTTAAGCCTGGCGGAGCCCACCCCTCTCCAGGCCTGAGTACAGCAGATTTCTTCATGAGAAAGAGATATAGAGGAAGAATCAACTCCAGTACTAAACTGATACTTTTTTTTATCGACCTCGAAAGAATGAAAGCAAAGTTGACCTCGGTGGGATTTGAACTCAGAGAGCAGATATAATAATATAAAACATTAATCCAATACTCAACAACTTCCACCAATTCACTACCTTACTGTTTCTCTCACATCTTTATAATAAAGATGATATCTCCTCATGTAATTTTCAGAAATGTTGCATCAGCTTTTTTATTCTTCTTTTTTCCCCTCTTATCATTTTATGTCAGTTTTTCCTCCTTTATCATCTTATGTCAGTTTTTACATACTCACAACCACCCACTCATTAGTTGTTTTTTTTTAATCTGATTGTCTTGGTCATTATAAAACTGATATAGACATAACTCTAGGTTGGTAGTGTTATTGTTTAACTTTAACTCAGTTCTGATTAGGCAAGGCTGATCTATAAGGAACCATTCCAGCTGATTCTGTCTGCTAACATTATAGAGATAATTTTAATACCAGTCATATCCTGATAACAATCCAATATTTTCCTCTCCTGCATATTTATGATCTTGTGTCAATATGGGAAAACAATATGTTATATGGAGATGGGAGAGGGATAGACTGTAGGGGTAAGGGAGAAGTTTGTTATGGGGCCTGCACGATCAAGTTGGTTTCTTCTTCTACTACTATCTTTGTTGAGTTATCCTATTTAAAGTGAAGCATTCATTTTGCTTTTTCTAATAGCTAGAATATATGCAGCTTGCCACACCTGGATACTCATAGATTTCTCCGCTAACTGGAGCAGTTGTTCCGACCCATTGTCAAATTAATAGTCAATCATCTGTGAAGCCATTGATGTTCATGACACCAAGGTCATCTAATTAAACTGATAATCGTCAGATGAACTACTGTTTATTATGAGACAAGCAGGATTATTATCCCGGCTTACTCCTGTAGATCCAACCTGTTCTGCTAGACTATCCTATGATAGCCATAACAGAGGCACTTCATGTACAATGTGGCTCTTCACCACGTAGGTCAGTCTTCAAACTGAGAGGCTATGTACTCAGCTTGAATGAGCATACATGGCACATCATCATTTCATTGAGTGGCATGTTGAACAAACACTGGAATACACAGGGACACCTCGAAAGAACATTCACTGCCAACCAGTGAGATCTACTACAGCTCAGCACACTCTTAAATTAACATATACATATTTACACACCCTCATGATATATTTACATATGTACACACTATTGAATGGCCATTGACTCTCATGAGTTCCTCTCTACTACTACTACACACAAACTCCTTTTAAAACCTTAGCAGGGAAGATGACTTTAAAATGTTTGTTGTTGTTATATGAAGATGAGAAAGAAAGAAATGTTTGTTCTATTTTGTTTTTGTAGGGGGCTACCAGAGTGGATTGGCAATGGCAGAAGATTCTGATCCAGTTGAAGGAGAAGAGGAAGAAGCCACTGTAGAGACAGATGATGGAGCAAGTGAGGAAGCAGGTACAGTTGAGACTGAATCTGCTGTATCAGATAAAGTGAGTCATCCCTCTTGAGGTATAGTAGCTGATAATTGTCTTTTTCCATTTACTATGTTATATCAAAGTCTTTAGCAGGCCTTGGTATTTATTTTGGTGACCTCAGTGTGCTCTGAGTTCAAATCCTGCTGAGATTAACTTGGCCTTTCAATCCTTTCAAGGTTGGTTATAAAGTACCAGTCATGTATTGAGGGTTGATTTACTCTTCCTCTGGAAGAAATCAACTCTTCTCCGACTTGGAGAGGGATGGGCTCTGCCAGGTTTAAAAGGTCTAAGACCAGCCATATATCAGGATGGTACACCTATGACTCCAGCAGGAATTAAGGAACCTTTTACCATTTTTTTGTTATTTTTACCTATGCCATATTAAAATACCAAGTCAACTTGCACAAAAGTTATCAAAGTTTCAAGACGGTGATAGAGCAACAGACACCAAAATGTTTGCTATATTTAGTTACAACCCTTTAAGTTCTGAGTTCAAATCCCACTGGTGTCAATTTTGCCATTCATCTTTCTCTCATCATTTTACGTTCATTGTTCCACGCTTGCATGGGTTGGACAGGTCCTTCTCAGTACAGCATCTCTCCACTTGTCACATTCCTTTGACATCTTTTCCGTTGAGCTTTAACAATCTGAGATCAGTTCTCACTACATCTATCCAGGTCTTCCCTGGTCCACCTCTACTGCAGCCTCCCACCACTGGGATTACTTGGCACTTCTTCACCCAGCAATCATCATCCATGTGCATCACATGTCGATACCAACACTGTCGCCTCTCCTGCACACTACTTCTGATTCCTCTTATATTCAGTTTCTCCCTCACTTCATCCATGATTTGTCATTCTCACACATTAACATTGCACATCTAGCGAAGCATGCTTACCTCATTTCTCTCCAGCTATCACATGTCCTCGGTGTTCACTGCCTATGACTCACTACCATGCAGCATGGCACTTTGCACACAGGTGTCATACAGTTGACCTTTCATTCGTAGGGAGAAACCTTTTGTTGATAAACTAAATCACTAATCCAATATAGAGGCCTATTTATTTGACTATATTATCATCCACCCTAGCTACCACCTCTACATATCACAAGAACTATCATAAATCAGGTTCGTTAAGTGAGATCAGTCCCATCATTAAAATTAACCCCAAAGGAGTTTCTATTATTAATACCCTGGGATAATTGCTGGCCTTGTGCCAAAAGTAGAAACAATTATTAAAACTTCTTTTTATAAAATGAAGATAAAACCCATACTAACATGAAAACTAACACGATAGGTGGTGGTGGTGTTAGTGATAGTAGTAGTGGTGGTGGTGGTGGTGGTGGTGTTAGTGATAGTAGTAGTGGTGGTGGTGGTGTTAGTGATAGTAGTGGTGGTGTTAGTGATAGTAGTAGTGGTGGTGCTGGTGGAAGTAGTAATAGTTGTGGTGGTGGTAGTAAAAGTATTAGTAGTAGTAATAGCAACAATAATATTAGTAGTAGTAATAGCAGTGTTTAGATTTTATAATTTATGTTGATCTTTTTATTGTATTTCAGGGAGAAGAGGAAGATGAGGATGATGATAAACCTTTAAGTGCATCACCTTTTGCTGACACCTATATTCTTTTCATTAAGCCAGTAACATCTGCAGGTGGGCAACATATCTTTACACTAATTATTTCAACATAAACTTTGGACTGTGTAGATTAACTCAATGTCCTGTACCACACAAAACTGATTTAGCAAAACATTCCTTGAAAAATAGAAAACAGCTCTATGACTGCATTACATTAAAAATTAAAGTCATTACCTTAATGCTGCAAAATTTCACAACAATCTGTCCACTAGCTAAGATACTAAAACATCTGAATTAATAAATTACATTAAGAAGACATTCTTGAAAAATAGAAAACAGCACTGACTGCATCTCATTAAAGTCTTTACAACAGTCTGTTCACTAGTAAAGATACTATAAACATTTAAATTAACAAACCTGATTAACTCAATGTCCTGTACCACACAAAACTGATTTAGCAAAACATTCCTTGAAAAATAGAAAACAGCTCTATGACTGCATTACATTAAAAATTAAAGTCATTACCTTAATGCTGCAAAATTTCACAACAATCTGTCCACTAGCTAAGATACTAAAACATTTGAATTAATAAATTACATTAAGAAGACATTCTTGAAAAATAGAAAACAGCACTGACTGCATCTCATTAAAAATTAAAGTCTTTACAACAGTCTGTTCACTAGTAAAGATACTATAAACATTTAAATTAACAAACCTGCTTTTAATTATTTCCTGTGGAATCACTATAGGATGTTAGGAGTTAAAAATGAATATTAGGTGTAAACAAACTATTGCTCACCGTGTTTTTTGATTCCTTGTTCTTTAACCCGTTAAGCATTTACATTACTCTATATATACTATTGTATTTTCAGGGTAAAGGCTTTATCTCACATAATATTGAAGCTATGAGATTGTGATGTTATTTATTTTGAGAACAGTACCTTAGCATTGATATGAATGGGCAATTACGGTTGGTTTGAACAAAAAGAGGCTAGAGGATTCTGGCCAGATGCTAATATAGAGCCACAATCAATACAAACCTTTAGCTATGGAACTGAAACTTCTATCATGAGATTTCTTACATAACATTAATGGTTTTTAATTACTCTTGAGAATAATTATTAGCAGGTTGGTATTTAGAACATAGCTTAACAAAGGTTTTTTTAGATAAATATAAACACATTAAAACAAAGTTTTGTGTCTTATTTCTAGGGGCAGTTTCAGGCATGTTGATAATAAAAAAGGGTCAAATCATTTTCATAGGTTTTTAGATAAATATAAACACATTAAAACAAAGTTTTGTGCCGTATTTCCAGGAGCAGTTTCAGGCGTGTTGATATCAAAAGGGTTAAGTTATTTTTATTCATATTTCATGTATAGAACTGCCAGCTGGAAAATCTGTTCGTATATTAGTTGGATTTACAAATGGTGGTAAGGCTGACTTCACAGTTGACACGATGGAAGCATCCCTTAGATATCCCCAAGACTTCTCATTTTATATCCAAAATGTAAGTATATCAATTTCCTGAAATATAATTCTTTATTGTGTATGTGATTATGTTTTTGAATTCTTTTTTTAAAAAAAAAGCCTCACAGTATAGTGTGTGTGTGTGTGTAAGATGTCATATATATCTATCATCATCATCATGGTCCCCTAACCCCTCTCGGGGTTGTTGGGACACTGCAGTGCCAAATGCTGCACCAACTGCCTCCATCTTTGGCAGTCATGGGGCAGGTGCTTGGGTTGTGGCAAAGTTCTTCCCTGTTCACTGCTGCTTGTTTCTCCTGCCTTCTCTTCCTTTGCACTGTTCCTTGGAGAGTTGTCTTAGAGAGTCTGACTGCTCTTGTCACATGTCCACACCACCTCAACTTTCTCCTCTTCACCGTGGTCAACAAACAGACATTAAATAATGATGATAATGTTAGTGATTATATCTATCAATAATTATACAGAATATTTGATAGAAAGATCTGTATTTTAATGTAGAAATTGATAGAAAGATCATCAAGGTGCATAGAATAATGTACAAATGTCAGGAAAGTGAACAGTGTATGAGTCATGATATACACACGCAGATACATGAGTGCGTGTGTATGGCGGGGGGAATATCGGGTTTACTGTTGGCGAATTTCGGAAAGCATGGAGGTTTTAAAGGATGCAGTGTCCTGACAGCTAATAACCGATGCAGGTAGCTTGTTCCATGGTTCAGCAACTACGAGTATGAAAAAATGTTTCCGAAAGTCATGGGAGCTGTTTTGTTTTCTGACTTTGTAGGCATGCCCACGGATGTTAGACATTTGGATTTAAAAAAGGTCCTCAGGGTTGTTGTTGGCAAGATGGAACATAGATATTGATTTCTCTAAATTTCAGGCAAGATTCTGCAGAGTTTCTTGTCGAAAGGGATTCTTATTTTCACTGAAATTCATGACAATTTCTTTAGATCCAGATGCTGGTATTGCTTCGTGCTTTCATCTCTGATTTCTTGGAATAGTTCCCTCATCACCTTTTAACGTCCATTTTCCCACACTAACATGGGTTAGACGAGTTGTCCCATTGTGAGATATGTCAGATCAGGTGACTGTTTCTGTGGCTGGATGCCCTTCCTAACACCGACCACATTTACAGTGTGAACTGGGTGCTTTTTATTGTGACACCTACATGACCACTTTACAGGGTGGACTGGGTGCTTTTTGTTATGTCACCAACCTGACCACTTTACAGTGTGGACTGTCATCAATCTGACCACATTCCTAATTAAATTTATTAAGTAGGAATTTTTAAAATCAATTTGATTAACTGTGTTTATGTTAAAATTCTATTCTAGGAGAGCCAGATGTTCCAAGGTAGGTAATTTCTCCCTGTCTGTGACTGGTATCATTTAACAGTTAAGCCTGCTGTATGCTTATTGTTTGCTGCTGCTAGCTTTGCTAAAACCTACTGAAGATTAAAACATTAGTTTCTTTGAGGTCAATAACATCACCATATGCTGTCTAAATTGACCAAAAGGTAAAAATATACCACAGAAGACTGACCAAAGGAAAGATATTCAATGGAAGACTGACCGAGAGGTATAAATATTCAACAGAAGACTGACCAAAGAGTGTAGATATTCAACAGAAGACTGACCAAAGGGTGTAGATATTCAACAGAAGACTGACCAAAGAGTAGATATTCAACAGAAGACTGACCAAAGGGTGTAGATATTCAACAGAAGACTGACCAAAGAGTGTAGATATTCAACAGAAGACTGACCAAAGGGTGTAGATATTCAACAGAAGACTGACCAAAGGGTGTAGATATTCAACAGAAGACTGACCAAAGGATGTAGATATTCAACAGAAGACTGACCAAAGGGTGTAGATATTCAACAGAAGACTGACCAAAGGGTGTAGATATTCAACAGAAGACTGACCAAAGGGTGTAGATATTCAACAGAAGACTGACCAAAGAGTGTAGATATTCAACAGAAGACTGACCAAAGTGTAGATATTCAACAGAAGACTGACCAAAGTGTGTAGATATTCAACAGAAGACTGACCAAAGGGTGTAGATATTCAACAGAAGACTGACCAAAGGATGTAGATATTCAACAGAAGACTGACCAAAGGGTGTAGATATTCAACAGAAGACTGACCAAAGAGTGTAGATATTCAACAGAAGACTGACCAAAGGGTGTAGATATTCAACAGAAGACTGACCAAAGGGTGTAGATATTCAACAGAAGACTGACCAAAGGGTGTAGATATTCAACAGAAGACTGACCAAAGGGTGTAGATATTCAACAGAAGACTGACCAAAGGGTGTAGATATTCAACAGAAGACTGACCAAAGGGTGTAGATATTCAACAGAAGACTGACCAAAGGGTGTAGATATTCAACAGAAGACTGACCAAAGGGTGTAGATATTCAACAGAAGACTGACCAAAGAGTGTAGATATTCAACAGAAGACTGACCAAAGGATGTAGATATTTAACAAGTGACTGACCATAGGTATGAATATATTTAACAGGCAATTGACCGAAAGATATATATATTCCATAGGAGATTGACCAAAAGGGTATAGATATGTAACAGAAGACTGTCCAAAGGGTATATTTAAGTGTCTCGATCCAAAGGTATAGACAGTCAACAGAAATAAATGGGTGTAGAATGTTGGTCAGATTAAATCAAGGCTGCTTACTTTCTAAAAAAAGCTTTATTATTGTCGTACTCATGGATGATTCATGAGAAACAAATGTGCATAAATTAAATAAAACATCTATTTAATAAATTTCAATTTCTTTCAGTTCACCACAGTTCGTTATAACCAAGCTATAGAACCCAAAAGACAGGCCAGCTTTGAATATGAATTTATCCCTAATGAAGCTTTACATGCTCGTCCCTTTGGGCTTGTTTTGAATATAAATTACCAAGATGCAGTAAGTATGAATTTTATATATTTTCTTCTTCATCCACTTATTCCAGTCAGAGCAACTGTTTCCAATTAATCCAGCTGGATCCTCAAGCGAGACCAGCCAAGCTCATGGATGTTATCCAACCATCTTGCTTGGGGTCTATTCCTGGATCGCATGCTGGTTGGTTTTCCCAGTAATGCTTTCCTTAATCCTGTTCAAACCAGCCATAACCAGCCACTCATACTGACATTAAGGTAGTCTCAAAATCTCATAGATTCAATATTATGTGAGATAAAGCCTTTACTACGAAAATACAATAGTATCATCATCATCATCGTTTAAAGTATATATAGAGTAATGTAAATGCTAAAGGGTTAAACATTCTAACCATTAAGAAGGTACAAGCAATATTCACTGAGTCATTAGATAACATCCAAACAGCTACACCAAGCTAACCATTACTACAGTAAATTTTAACATCGCTGTGGAACTAAACTATAAATAACTATAAGCTAATAATATCTCTGGGTAATCTTTCTCTGATGAAGGTCTAAGACAGAGGTTCTCAAACTTTTGGGGCCACCGCTCCCCTCACAGCCACGTAATACCCTCAGCGCCCCCAACCCTATTTCCAGAGACTCCTCCCTACACGCAAATTGTAAATAATATGTATAAATAAATATTATATATTTTTTATTTTACTATATTTATATGTATCATTTGATATTTAATATACTATTATATCATCCCTACCACCCCTTTATGCCCCAGTGCCCCCCTGGACCTTCTCAACACCCCCTGGGGAGCAGTAGCGCCTACTTTGAGAATCTCTGGTCTAAGAAGACAAGAAACTTGCCAGATCAACCCCACTTCTGAACACAGATATAACATGTAATGTATATAGTGAGCTTAAAATTGTTTGTTTATTAAAAAGATACAACTTATGTTGAAATTTAAATTATCCAAAAACACTCTGTATTGCATCATAAAATACACTAACATGCATACACTGAGTTTATGGCTTCTGTGCATTTGCTTAGGTGACAGTACTGTTACCTGGTCAACTGCAGAGAAATGAGCAACTCAGGGTAACATGGTGTAGTCCAATAAAGTTAATGTACACATCTATAGTTTCACAGGGTGTATTTTCAGAACATTTGTTGGTCTAACCGACTATATAATTCATTTTTTCTTCTATCTTTTCAGGAAGGTAACTTTTACCAGACTGCCGTGTTCAATGAAACCGTCACTATTGTTGAAGCTGATGAGGGCCTCGATGGGGAGACGTAAGTAATAAGTATTTCTATTCACGCTGTAAAGTAGTTGGTGATAGGATGGCCATCCAGCCATAATAAGCTTGTTAAACAAAGGACTGGAAGGACTCTTCAGTCTTGTCAAGGACATGGCAACCTCCCTAGTGTTGGTGTCAATACATTATAAACGCACCATTAACACTGTAAAGTGGTTGGTAATAGGAAGGGCATCCAGCCATAGATAGCTTATCAAACAAAGGGTTGAGTGGACCCTCAGTTGTTTCAAAGACATGACAACCTCTCCTGTGCACTCAGTAGAACGCAAGACCATCATACATAAGTGAGGCACAGATCCCTGGCCTGTCTGGGAGGTCAGTAGACCCGTTTCAGTACTGACTTGGTCTATGTAGACCTGTCCAACTCTTGCTAGCAGGGAAAATGGACATTAAAATGATGATGATGGTGGTGGTAAAAGCTATAACCACATTTACCAAATTTAAATACCTACTTTTGGACTCAGTTTAATCTGTTTTCCCTTCTATCAAGGGTTGGACAGGTTGTCACATGAAGTCAGTATTCAGTTGGGGCCACTGATCTTGCATTCTAAAGTACCATCACCATGTATTTTATCATGGCACTAGCACTAGGGAGACTCTTGTCATTGATCCTATGTTTGGCATATTTGCCGTGGTTGGATGCTCTTCCTATCACCAACCACTTTACAAAGTCACAAAAGGGTTAGTGTAGTTTACAGATTTTGGTTGGGATTTGGTCTTTTTATATATCTTGTTTTTGTTTTTCTTTTCAGTTTCTTCCTCTATGTTTTCTTGGCTGCTGTCATTGTTTTGATACTCGTTGGAGCCCAGCAACTTCTGTCTTCATTTGGCGTAAGTAGAAACAAATTTTTATTAAGTCCAAAGCCAGAGTGAATGGTGCACAGATCTTTCAGTTTCCACAAGATTTGATTTCATATACCACACTAAATATTGCTTCCTCCAGTCTGTATATCATATACCACACCAAATATTGCTTCCGATATTCTATATTTCATATACCAGACCAAACATTACTTCCTACAGTCTATATTTCATATACCACACCAAATATTGCTTCCTACTGTATATATTTCATATACCACCAAATATTGCTCTCTACAGTCTATATATCATATATCATATACCATACTGCATACTACTTCCTACAGTATATATTACTATAGCTGTTCAGGTTGCATATCAACCATATTGGAGTACTAGTCACACACAGGAACAGTACTATTGCTGTTCAGGTTGTATATAAACCACACCAACCATACCAATGGAACTGTAAGCAATGACACATATCTTATTTTAGAAATTACTAATTATTACCTAAACTATTCTTTAAACTGTAGAAATATTTCTTTGAAATATGGGGCACAAGAAAGTTTGATTTAAACTTCATTGGATTGCAGTTATTGACAAAGTTCTGAAGAGATGTTTGTTTAATTTTCAGCGCAAGAAGGGGACTGTAAAGCCAAGAGTGACTGTAGAACTTGGTACCGAGAAGAACGATGTAGACTACGACTGGCTCCCAAAGGAAATACTTCAAGAAATGAGTAAGTAATCATTACAGTATTCTTCAGTCTGATTGATATTAATCAATCAGTCAATTAAGTTCCCACAACTGGCGCAACCAATTATTAGGGTGCCACTCTATATGTTTGACTGTGTCCTCCTCATTGTAACTGGTGCAGTCAGTTGTTAGGGTGCCACTATGTTTTACTATGTCTATCATGGCATTTGAATAGCCTTAGAAATATTTAGCTGTGCCCATCTTGTAACTGGTGCAGTCAGTAGTTAGGGGCCACACTATGTCCTCCGTCATGGCTTTTTTCTGTACATGAGTTTAATAACCAGCGGTTTAACATTTTCCAAATCAACAATTCTGAGATTAGAACACTGTGAAACTCTGTCAGAAATAAAGTACTCAATTCAAACTTAGTGTCTAACAAATTATTGGACATTTTTTTTCCCTCTGAGAAAAGGGAATAACATGTAAACCAGAGATCACTTTGTCAGGGTTTCAATAAATGTGTCTACTGGTATCATCAACATTAACATCTATTTTTCAATACCTGCATGGGTTAGATAAGTTGTCATGCTAGACAGGTCAAACATTCCATTTTTAGTTTGGTTTTCTATGTTTTGATGCCCTTCCTAATGCCAACTACATTTCAGAGTGGATTGGGAGGCTTTTGTCATGGCACCAGCACTATCACCTTTTATGGGTAGAGCGGGATGGGATGTTTGTTTTTTGGTGTGTATTTATAATATTTTTACTTTTTTTTTTTTTTCCAGACCGTTCTCCTCGCCGAGGGACCCCAAAGGTATCACCAAGAAAGCGTCGTCAAAACAAGCGCTTTACAGGAGCTGGAGAAGAATAACGGAGTTGTTAATTAAACCAAGATTAACAATTCTTAAATTTTCTCCTTGTCATGTTATTAGGAGAGAAACTTTTCTACTTCTAAAAATAAAATTTATTCCCCGAAAAAAGTCCAAGTTTCCAAAATGTTTAGGTAGGATTTTCTCCTTGTATGAATGTTGAGCTAGAGGAATAAAAGGACTTAATTTCTAACTAAATTCTTCCTTTTCTTTTTTTAACCATCTTGTTTTGTTTTTTTCCTTCATAAATATTAAAAATCTATCCTCAAAATTGACGACATTTTGATTATAGAAAAATGATTTTTTTTTTTTTTTTTTACTACAAATATACAAACATCGAAAAGTGGACGCTAAATAATGATGATGATATAGAAGAGACTGACAAGTTCTGCTTCAGGTTGGCAGGAGGATGATTTAATTTCATTGGTCACAAAAAAAAATCAGTGCAGTCTTGGAAAGGTCTTCAGGAGGACACAGCCGTCATCAAAGCAACAAGTTTTGACTTGGAAGGTTGGTTAAGAGCTGTGGACAGGTCAGATCTCCTGGGAAGATTCAAGGTTTAGATTTACAAGCATGGGATCCTCTGGCTCCTACTCATCTATCAAGTCCTCATGTAGTGGAGAGCTTCAAAAGCAAGGTGCATAGTCATGCCACGCTATGCCATTTGAGCAGTAACAAGCTCAGACTTCCATTCAGCTCTATTGGGAAGCAGTTCATATTATGGGTACAAGAACATCTGCAGTACATTGGAACAAGGGACTCTAAACAGAGTGAAGGCCCTTCTTGGGAGTGTGGCACAGGGTAGGGATGAACTCGGTAGCTGACATTAACCCTGATTGGGCACTACAAGCAAGAAAGACAGACAGATGTTGGTGGTGGCTTCAGTGGAGGAGAAGGGAGCAACCAGATGAGTGGCATTGGAAGTGGGGGCCCACAGAGGATCAAATGCTTGATTCAGAGAGGTCTATGATGTCCTACCCCTCTCATTCAAGTTGGGAGGACTCTACATAAGCAGAATATGGACTCTATGATGGTACGTATGCGGAATACAGACCCCTCGACCTGTCTGGGAGGTCAGTAGCCCCAGTCTATGTAGATCCATCTAACCCTTGTTAGCAGGGAAAGTGGGCGTTAAGTGATGATAATATAAATATCAACATACCCCCAGTGTTGCTAAGCACTCTATCAATAGCGACCTAAAACTATTAGAGAAAGACAGCAGACACACACACACACATGCTACAGCTTGGAGGATCATGTTTATTAAAGCAGCTGAACAACGGAAGAGAAGGCCGAAAAACTGTTCAGCAGGCTTGCTTGCTACAACACAAGACAAGCTGGTGACAGTTGATAGCAGGCTTGCCACAACTCAAGACAGGGTGTTGACAGTTGACCTGGAAATTCCATCACATAGCACATGTTGAGACCAGACATAATCTTGGTTTCTGACATTATACCGGCTGTTATTATACAACTGGCCTTGTGCCTAAATTAGAAATCATTAAATTACTTATTCAACATTCTGTCACCACTTTCAGTTGTAATTATAATAAAGCAAGTGAATAAGATATTTATAATGTCCTTTCCTCACTTCAAGCCTCTTCACATACAGCAATAATGCCTCTGTAAAAATTATATTTCACAAATGGCAGAAGCAAAAGTACCATTTTTGGCAGTGATAACTTATATTCCTTTGCTAGTAAACCGAAGGGTTATGGAGTGTTGAATGCTAAACTCAGCCCTGATACTGTTCAGTGCTTACCATCCTGAATACCTTACCTCAAGGAATCATAATAGGAACGAGAGAGAGAGAGATGCTAAACAGCTTCATGATTGTTGTTGGTAAGGAAATTCTATAGGAGTAACATGAAAAAAAAGGGCCCCCAACACATGGAGATTTTACATAATGAAAGCTATACCCATTTTCACAAGAGAAGACATCTCTCAGCCACCCTAAAGGCTATTGCAAATCTCCCCGGCGGACAGGGAGAGTTCACAGGTCTGTAACATGAGTAGTGCGATGTAGGAAGAGAGAGTAATATAGATTATCTATTTTATTTTAATCATAAAATATAAAGAAAGCCGCTCTTTATGAATATTTAATAACCCTTTCCCTAGGGACTATCTCATATAATAGCATGTGTTTTCTAGTAAACATGTTTCACTGTCAAGCCAATCAAAAGAAGATTCTTTAAATATTGTTAAAATTTTATTTCCATCAGCTATCAGCAGTGTTTAAAATATCTCCAGCTTCAGTCGAAGAGTCAAGTAGAAAGTCTTTTATATAACCTTTCTGTAGTAAGCTGTATAAGACAAGAACATTGTATACTTAACAATGTTTGATTGGTTTTTTTTTCTTAAATTTTAATATCATTTTAATCAAGAATTAAATCTCTTAAAATTTGAAAAAAAAAAAATATTTTTTTAAATTGAAACATCATGATAAACAAAAATAGTTAGGAATTTTGGGTTAAATATAAATTTTAAATTTCCGTTTATAAAATTATGTTAATTTTATCGCAAATAATAATAACAATAAAATGAAACCAGGATTACAATTTAGTAGAAAGAACATCAAAATTTAAAAGTTAGCAATTAAACACTATCTTTTTAAAAAATCTATACATACCTTATATTTGGTTGTGTCAACTGAGTTGGTAAGAGATCTGGTTTATTCTAGTGTGAAAGAGATAAAATGCTATTTAGATATCATCAACATTTTTACGCCGGTTTGCCATGCTCTAAGTAAGTTTTCATTCATAGTTATACTGAAAACAACTTTATAGATTTCAAGATAAATAGTCTGTATAGATTGTTACTTTAACCCTCTAGCATTTAAACTGGTCAGAATTCTCTCACATCTTTCTGTTCAAACCAGCCGTAATTGACCACTCATACCAATGTAAAGGTATTGTTCTCAAAATAAATAACATCAAAATCTCGTAGCTTCGATATTATGTGAGATAAAGCCTTTACCGTGAAAATACACTAGTAAATATAGTTATATAAATGTTAAACGGTTAAAATAGTAGATCCTTAAATATTTCTAGTGGCATGTTAAGAATTTTATATTTTTAAAAAAATTTAATCTATTTATTAACAAGGAAAATATTCCCTACTGTTTTGTTACTCATTAAAATATAATCAGCTCTAGAATGGTGGAGGCCCAAATCAACAAATACACAAGGAAGTGGCTTGGTGTCCCACGCAGGCTCACTGATCTTGTACTTTGCTGATGCTATCTCTCAAATTCATCATTGTGGAATACATCATCATCTCTGTTTAACGTCCATTTTCCACGCTGGCATGGGTTAGATGAGTTATCCTGTTGTGAGCAATGCCAGGTCAAGTGACCATGTCTTGCTCATACAGAACCGATTCTGGCTTAGTTTCTACAGCTGGATGCCCTTCCTAGCGCCAACCTCATTTAAAGTGTGTACTGAGTACCTTTTATCGTGGCACCAAAACGACCACCTAACAGGTTGGACTGGGTGGTTTTTGTCGTGACAGCTACATGACCATTTTACAGTGGCACACAACCACAATACAAAGTCGGAAAAGCAAGGCTCTTGACCATGTTCGAGAACTTGGAAGACAAGACCGTGAGGTCGATCTGGCCCAAGCTGAAGAAGTTAAGGGCTGAAACTCTTGCTTGAGTGGGTGGGAGGATTCTTTTCTGAAGACTTTTCTACTGTCCAGTTCTCCTGAGAGTTTCTTACGACAAATTACAAAATTAAGTAATAGAATATATATGGAGGCACATGGCTTAGTGGTTAGAGCATTGGCCTTGCAATCGAAAGGTTGTGAGTTCAATTCTCAGACCAGGTGATGTGTTGTTTCCTTGAGCAAGACACTTTATTTCACATTGCTCCAGTTTACTCAGCTGTAGAAATGAGATGATAGGGACAGGGTTCCCTATCATTCCACTGCAAAGTGGTCGTGGATGTGCCACGGCAAAAAAGCACCCAGCACTCACTGTAAATGAGGTTGGTGTTAGGAAGGGCATCCAGCTGTAGAAATCAAGCCAGCATCAGTTCCCATCCCACCCTTGCAAGCAGGGAAAAAGCGGACATAAAATGAAAATGAAAAATGAATGTGTTAGTGCTGGTGTCATGAAAATACACCCAGTACACCCTGTATGGTGGTTGAAACCATGATAAAGAGTCGAGAAGTCTCTTCAGTTATGTCAAGGGACAACAACCTCTTTAGTGTTGGCGATCTACACAATAAGCACACCCAGTACACACTGTAAAATGGTTGGTCATTTAAAGGGCATCCGGCTGTAGAAAACCTACTAAACAAAGGAGTCAACTGCATCAAAGACATGATAACCTTCTCGATGCTGCTAATCTACAGCAATCTATATATAAATATGTACGACTTCAATCCATCACACAATGTGCGTGTGTTTGTGTTTGTGTGAATGTATAAGTGTATAAAAGGAAGGAGGGGATGGTGAAAAAACTTTTGCTATGCTGTGTGTGGTTGTGTAAATGTGTGTTTGTGTGAATATATGTCTGTGAGTGTATTTTTGTAAGTGTGTCTGTGTTCAAGTGTTTATATTTATATAATATACTCATACATATAAATGTATGCATATGCATATGCACGTACACATCAGCATGTTGAAAAAAAAAATTCTAAATTCTAAACTACCTGGAACTGCCACTGGTTCTCAGATACAAAACTGTAAAGTGTTTATATCTACTCACCATTTCTCGTAGCATGGCTCGACAACCAAAGCATAGGCGATCATTAATATCATCATTACCATCATCATCAACATTATTGCTAAAATATAAAAATGACAGATTTTCTCATTAGTACCTGTGAAAACTTTATGGTCAAGATTGAAAGGGTAAATTTCATAAAAATATTAAGGAAAAAAAATAATGGTGGCAGAATCTTGTTCAGATTTTTGCCACCATATTTCTAATGACATATAGTGCCAACACATGCAAACATGGAAAATTGGATGTAAAAACAATCATCATCATCATCACTGTTTAACATCCATTTTTCCATGCTTGCATGGGTCAGATAGGTCTGTAAATTTGGCCAGTGTTTTTGCAGTTGGATGCCCTTCCTAACTGATAATAATAATAATTGTTTCTACTTTTGGCACAAGGCCAGCAATTACCCAGTACGTAACTGGTACTTTATTTTATCGACCCTGTAAGGATGAAAGGCAAAGTTAACTTCGGCGGGATTTGAACTCAGTTCGTAAAGGGACGTAACTATGCTGGAAAGCATGGCGTCTGACGCCCTCTACCAATACTGCCAATCCACCAACTGATAATAATAATTGTTTCTACATTTGGCACAAGGCCAGCAATTACCCAGTACATTACTGGTACTTTATTTTATCGACCCCTTAAGGATGAAGGGCAAAGTTAACCTCGGCAATAATAATGGTTTCTGATTTAGAAACAAGGCCAACAATTTTATGAGAGGGGAAAGTTGATTAAACTGACCCTAGTGCATTACTGGTATTATATTTTATCGACCTCATAATGATGAAAAGCAAAGCTAACCTTGGCAGGATTTGAACTCAGAATGTAAAGGGTCGTAACTCTATGCTGCAGAGCATATTGCCCAATCCTCTACCGATACTGCCAATCTATTAGGTATGAAGCTATTATCCTTATTATTATATTTGTCAGGTAGACAGCAATATATCATCATCATCATTTAGTATCTGTTTCCCTTGCTAGCAAGAGTTGGAAGGATCTTTACAGACCGAATCAGTACTTATGTGAAGCTACAGACCTCTCAAATGGGCTGGGGTGGTGGTAGTGGGGGACTCATTTGCACTCTACCAAGCGTTAAGGTGGGGAAGGAGCCTACATCTCTTTCAAACGTTCCAACGCTCTACCCCTTTTTGGCGTGATTTCTACAGCAGGATGCCCTTCCTATTGCCAACTACCATACAGGGTTTCCTGGGTGCCACTAGCACTATGGAGGTTTCGGCCACAGGCTCAACATAGTAGTGAGGACTTTTCAGTTGTGTCAAAGACATCATGACCACTCCTTAGTGCTTGTGCTATGATAAAATGCACCAAGTGCACTTTGCAGAGTGTAGGAATGTATGTGACTGAGATGTGACCCCCAGGCCCATCTGAGAGATCAGTGGCTACAATTAAGTACTGACTTGGTCTGTGATGACCCATCCAACCCTTGCAAGCAGAGAAATCAGATGATATTGATGATGGAACATAGATTTTTTTTTTTAAATGTCATCTATAATCATAATTACCTGTTACAGTTACTTTCACCATTTGTTTGCTGCTCCTGGATCCCATTGGAAAGATTATATGATATGTTGAGAGCATTAAGAGCAGATGCTTCACAGACAGCCGTATCTAGCCAGCCCTGTTAGAATAGATATATTTCTTTATTAGCCACAGGGGCACAAAAGAAGGGGACAAATACAAAGGGGGAAGTTTACATACAATAAAAACGTGTAAAATGTTATCACAGATGGAATTTAAAAGTTAGTCGATTTTCCCCAATAGAGGGAGACAGTTTATATGGGTAACACAGACCCCCGAAAAAAATGTGCAACCCTCATCTCCAGGAGTACGAAGAGCTTGTACTCCTTTCCTCTCCTCCTCCTTTTCCTCAACCTACAGGCTGATATAGAGAGAAGGCCCATTCACTCGGGCCATTCTCGCCACTTTCACCCACCTTTCATAAAACTTGCTGGGGTACAGCACCTCTCTCTCCATCCTGATTCTTCTTCCAAAGTGGTATTTGAAAAAAAGAATCAGTTGTTGGCCGGAGAGAAAGGTGTCTGACCTCAGCCCTTTCAACCTTGTCCACCATACAACCTCTTTCGCCATAGCTATCACACAAAGGAAAACCGCCTCTCCTTCGTTTTTGAAGATAGACAGATAATCAGGTAAAATGAGACAAGTACTTAACTGAAAACCAACTGTTATGAGAAAAGAAAAAAATTAATAGTGCAAGGAAGCTGCAGTAGAAGAAAGACCAAGGAAAACCTGGGGTGGTAAGAGCTGACCTGAAATTGCTGAAGCTCACAAAGGAAATGAGGAAGGAATGCAACAAGTGGAGAGATGCTGTTCTGGAAAAGACCTGTCCAACCCATGCAAGTGTGGAAAAGACCCGTCCAACCCATGTAAGAGTAGAAAAGACCCATCTAACCCATGTAAGTGTAGAAAAGACCTGTACAACCCATGTAAGTGTAGAAAAGACTTGTACAACCCATGTAAGTGTAGAAAAGACCCATTTAACACATGTAAGTGTAGAAAAGACTCATTTAACCCATGTAAGTGTAGAAAAGATCTGTCTAACCCATGTAAGTGTGGAAAAGTCCTATCTAACCTATGTAAGTGTGGAAAAATCCTATCTAATTCATGTAAGTGTGGAAAAGACCTGTCTAACCTATGTAAGTGTGGAAAAATTCTGTCTAACTCATGTAAGTGTGGAAAAGACCTGTCTAACTCATGTAAGTGTGGAAAAGATCCATCTAACCCACATAAGTGTAGAAAAGACCCATCCAACTCATGTAAGTGGAGAAGGATGGACTCTGCCAGACCTGAGTACAACAGATTTCTTCCACAGTAGGACAAAAAGTGAGATAAGGGAAGTGAGAAAAAGATATAGAGGAAGAATCGACCCCAGTACTAGACTGGTACTTTTTTTATCATAACAGAACTATATTTTGTGAGCTAGGTGGTCCTGCTACAAGGGAGATCTGATCAGTTGGCCATGCCATACTTTGCTCATAGCTGGACTGTATTTTGGCTGGGTTTTTACAGTTGCTGGATGCAATTCCTAACACCAACCACATTTACAATATTAGTAGAAATTCTGTATCGATAGAAAACTGAAGATGAATAAGAAAGATCTACTCACCTTACAAAGAGTACATTTAGATCTAACTTTATCACTTGCTTGTATATCTAATTTTTCACTTGTTCTGAAATAATATAAGAGTACACACACTTTAAATAGACTTGGTTAAATTAAGTCATTTTAATGCAATAATAATAATTATATATATATCATTTCATTTCATTCATTTCATTTTACGTCCGCTTTTTCCCTGCTTGCAAGGGTGGGGCGGGAACTGATTATGGCTTGATTTCTACAGCTGGATGCCCTTCCTAACACCAACCTCATTTACAGTGAGTGCTGGGTGCTTTTTTGCTGTGGCACCTCCACGACCACTTTGCAGTGGAATGATATGGACTCCAGTCCCTATCATCTCATTTCTACAGCTGAGTAAACTGGAGCAATGTGAAATAAAATGTCTTGCTCAAGGAAACAACACATCACGCAGTCTGAGAATTGAACTCACAACCTTTCGATTGCAAGGCCAATGCTCTAACCACTAAGCCATGTGCCTCCATATATATATATATATGAAGGTGAAGGCACATTAGTAATATTAACTTTACAGTTGTACTTACCGAGTAATGTTACAAACTGTTGATGGATATTCAACAAGGAGTTCTGTGACAAACTTTTCTGTAAGTCGTTCAATACTTGCATTAGAGGAACCCTATATTAAAAGATTAAGAAGAGAATTTGAGAGTTTACATAGCACATCTATCTAGTACCAACACTAATGGAACTAAAATGATTTGTAAATGTAAAAAAAGAGCATCTTAATAAATTTATAATTAACTCATTAGCATTTACATTACTTTATATATATAAACTATTGTATTTTCGTGGTAAAGGCTTTATCTCACATAATATCGAATCTGAGATTTCGATATTATTTATTTTGAGAACAATACCTTAACATCAGTATGAGTGGCCAGTTATGGCTGGTTGAACAGAAAGAGGTGAGAGAATTCTGGCCAGATACAGCTGGTTTAAATGTTAAAGAGTTAAAAGTCATATTAAAGCTTTAGTTAAGCTATACTTAAAATAACAAACAGTGTTTTGTTGAACTGTTGTTTATTGTGTGTCAAACATTTACTAAAAATAAGAAGGTTGCAATCTACCCCTAAAGTCCAGATCTTGTTACCCACCACACTGGAAGTCCCTTCACTACCGACCAGTTAAATAACCAGTCCGCAGTAAAGGCCCTTCTGTCAACAGTTCGTCTTTACAAGTTCATGGCAATGCTCTACAATATACATTTTAAGTTTTAATTTCATGTGTAAAATATTCAAGACTCTATATTTATCTAAAAGCCTTCCATAATAATTTTATGTAGGAACCTTTGTTAAGTTATTTTCCAAACACCAGATAGATACTAAGAACATTTGTTTTATTACTAAATACCTCCAAATTTTTTATTATCTTCTAAAGTATTTGAAAATCATAGAAAGTGTTTCATTAGAAGTTTGGTAATGAAAAAGTTAAAAAGTTTCGTATAAGTCAAGAAAAGGGCAACATACCATCGTGGTCAAGGAATGGCATGCAACAGGTTTAATATTATTGGTGATGTTATACATGGCCACTTCTTTACTGGTTAAGTTTCTGGAAGAAATATATATTATATATATTATATATATATATATATATATATATATAATGAGACAGCTGGTTATTATAAGATGGTATGTATTATTCAAGAGAAAGAGATAAACAAGATGAAGAAGGAACCAATAATGAGGATGCTGATACCAATTCTAATGATGATAACGACACTAATAATAATAATAACAATAATAGTATTAGAGAGTATTGAAGTTTGCTTGAAGCATTGTGGAATAATAAGTAAATATCTTTAAGTCGTTTGGAAGCCTCGACAATGCAAATGGGTAAATCTCCGGGTAACAAGATCCGGTGGTGGAGAGAGAGATGCGTGGTGTGTATAAGATGTGTAGAGGAATGAAGGAAAGAGTATAAAGGATAAAATAAAAATAACAACACGAGAGAGAGTTACCTTGGGAGAGATTTAATTCTCCCTATATATTTCGGATTCACATCCATCAACTAGGGGTTTTTTCCGGGTTGGGGAAAGGTTGTCTGTCGGAAAAGTGCGAAACGCGTCCTCTGCTGATTGTTGTTTTGAATAATAGTATTGATTTCTACTTTAGGCACAAGGCTAGCAATTTGTGGGGAGGAGAAAATCGATTAACTCAACCCCGTAAGGAGGAAAGACAAAGCTAACCGTGGCAGGATTTGAACTGTTAAGAGCCATAACTCTATGCTGTAAAGCTAGTTGTCCGATGCCCAGCCGATACTGAATAATAATAATACATAAAATAAAAATGTCGCCAGTACACCCTGTAAGGTGGTTTGTGACAGGAAAGATGTCCAGCTGTAAAAAATCCTGCCAAAAAAGGGTCAAGAGGACTCCATAGATGTATCAAGGACACAATAACCTTTTTAGTGTTGGTGACACAATAGAAGGCACTCAGCATATACAGTAGAGGCGTGTGGATGTATGTAAACAAGATGTGGGCCCCCAACCCATCTGAGAGGGTGTCATGATATAATGTACCTGGTGCGCTCAGTAGAGTGTGTGAGTGTATGTAAGCAAGATGTGAGCCCCCAACCCATCTGAGAGGGTGTCATGATATAATGTACCTGGTGCACTCAGTAGAGTGTGTGAGTGTATGTAAGCAAGATGTGAGCTCCCAACCCTGGGGGCAGCATTGTCCTAATGAGAATCATTAAGTTTGAAATACATAGACAAGTATTCTCCGCTGCTTCTGCTGAAATCTGCTAGATGGCACTAGCTGTCAGCGTTCTATTCATAGCTGGGCTTTCAAAATGTTTATTTATTAAACATACTGTATATCTTTAGATATACGAAATTCACACACATAGAGAGAGAGAGAGAGAGAGAGAGAGAGAGAGGGGGGGGGGGGGAGAGTTGGTTGAGTGGTTAGTAGTAAGAAAGGTATTCAGGCAACCAACTAAAAGTCTTAATCCATGTAACCACAGCAACATGGATGTAAAATAGAACAATAATAACAAAAAAAACTTACTTCAATGGTCGAACTGTCATAATGTCATCACTTCTGTCATCAGAAAACCCCTGAAAAAAATTGGGGTGTAATTTATTTATTTATTGCATTTAAATAATAAAAAAACAATCAAGAAATTATTATTTGAATAATTATAAATCAAATTACGGAGTACTTGTACCCTCAGTCGCTTAATGTCCCCAAAACCAGGATAAGCCTGATGAGCCTCCAGATTTGTGACAGACCTTAGACTTTAAAGACTAGTTTTAAAACATGAGAAATATAAAACAAGTAAACTCACCACATTGAGAGAAATATGAGCACCTCTTCCTTGAGCTATGTCAGCTAACATCAGAATAGCAAGACGGTTTTCACCTGTACCAACCATAATCATTCTATTACCTGTCAGCCTTGCAATTCTCACTAACAAGTCATTCCTGGATAGAGAAAAATGATAATGGTTTCTGATTTAACTTCACAGGATTTGAATTCAGAATATGAAAGGAGGTAACACTATGCTACAAAGAATGTTGTCTGATGCTTCACTGATTACTACCAATCCACAGAAGAGAAAAATAATGGTTTTATGGTATCGACCCCATAAGGATGAAAAGTAAAGCTAACCTTAGTGGGTTTTGAACTCATGTCCAATATTCCACAGTAGTGGAAGTCAGCTGCCCAGCAGTATGATATTAAAGATTAGCGAAAAGGAGAATATCTATGCAGAACTAATGAGAAATCTGCAGTTACTCCACCCTGACTATACCTTCAGATTTATACCTGTGATTATTGGGGCACTGGGATATATTAGTAACTGCCTCAATACAAATCTTGGTTAGGAAATTACAAGAACAATCCATTAATGGAACAGTAAAAATATGTAAAACATTCCAAAAATTCTGTATGTAATAACTGCATGTAACATGTACAGATACAAAGCATATGCACATACACACATACAACTCAAAACATACACCTCCATACATACATTAACATCCATATCAGCACACACATGCACAGATATCTACCTAGTTGATGTTGATTTATGTTAGAAACCAAGTCTCTCTCTATTGGTAAAACTTTATAAAATTATAAAACCAGAAGAAAATACATGCAAACACATGCACATACATACATAAATATATATATATATATATATATATATATATACATGTATATATATACAATGTATCTGAGTTAACTAATTAAGAATTTAGAAGAATTTACTAAAATAATTATTTAATTATTAAGATGATATTTGTAATATAATTTAACAAAAGGTTCTTATGTTGGAAGATCTTAATTTAAATAGGAACCCTTTAAAATGGGTTGTTTTGTTCTATAGAACCAGAGGTGGTTCTGGTGTGTTGGTATCAAAAGTGTAAATGGTGAAACACTGTTGAAACTGGAATTAGTAGAATGGTAGGAAAGAATACATACCGTAAATGTCTTATCAGCTGTTCTTTAAAAGTAGAACTTTTTGTGTTCTTTATAAGATTTACTAATTTCTCTTCTGACTCAGTATCTTGTAACAATTCTTTTTCACCATTTTTACAAAGTTTCAATGCAGTCATAGTACTTTCCGGTGAAGAGAAGAGCTAAAAAAATTTAAAAATTAAAAAAGGTGAAGAAAAAATATATTTCCTGGAGTAAGAAATGGGGTGTGATATCATCAATGTTTTTACATCAACTTTTCCATGCTGGCATGGATTGGATGGGACTTTTGAGGCAATGTTTTACAATCAGATGCCCTTTCTGATGTCAACCCTTTTAGCAATTTCTTAAGACATACAAAGAAGAGGGCATCAGTAGTACCATACCTGGCATAAAACCAAATTTGATTCTGTCCCTATTCAGTTGTGCAATAACCCACATTTGGGACAGACTAAACGATGAAATCTGAATATTTTGAAATGATAAACAAACAATGAGAAATACCTGTTCTAATGATGTTATATAATATGGCATTCCCATCCTTTCACAGAAATCTTTAATTTGAAGAACAATCTCTTGACGTTGTGGCCAGCTTTGACCAAGGACTGCTCCCTCTGTAAATAAATGTAGGTCGATATATTTTAGTAACATTTCAGACAGAATTATTGCTATTCCTCCACCCTCTCTTTATAATCAAATATTGTTTCTAATTTAGGCACAAGGCCAACAATTTTGGGGGAGGGGAAAGTCGACTAAATCGACTCAGTGCATTACTGGTACTTTATTTTAAGGACGAAAGGCAAAGCTAACCTCGGTAGAATTTAAACTGATTGTAAAGGGATGTAACTCTATGTCATAAAGCATTTTTGTCTGACACTCCCCCAATACTGCCGATTCTCCTCAAATATTGCAGAGTTGTTACAGCTCAGACAGGTGTTGCTATCCCCCCTTCTTTTTTTATAATCATTTTATAGCATTCATTCTTTCTCTATACTTTAGGTTCAAATACTGTTGAGGTCACCTTTGTTTCTCTTCCTTTTGGAGTACCACCAGTCAAGTACAGGGCAAATTCCTCTCACTCTTTCTTTGTTTGTCTATTTCTCTCTCTCTTTCTGGCTGTCTATCTCTTTCTTTATGACCACCAATCATTCTCTCTCTCTCTCTTTTTCTATGGCCGTCAATCTCTCTCTCTTTCTCTCTGGTTGTCAATCTTCATATTATTACTGAGATACACTATGGTTTTCAGATAATTTTGAAAATAATCATGAATTTAGATAGAATTAATAATCTAACTTTTTCATTATTTAGCTGGTGTTTGCAACATAATTTAACAAATTGTGATGGAAGGTGTTTTAGATAAATATAAACACTTTAAAACAAACAGTTTTGTATCACAGAACCAGGGGTGGTTTCAGGGAGTTTGACATCTCAAAGAGTTAACATAACTGATCTTATCACATTCCATGTGATATACAAAGACAAGACTAGGTGACTAACTTACCATCAATATATACTATTTCTGGAATAAACCGAAGTTTCTTGAACTTGCTCAGCTCCAACCCCTAGAACAATATAAATAATGGTTAAATGTGAGAGATTTGTGTAAGGAAATAATTCTGAAATTAACAGAAGAATGAAAGGAAACCTACTTTACTAGCAATTTAATTAGGAAAGATAATTATTTTTATAAGATTTTTTTTATTTAACCCTTTAGCATTTATATTACTCTATTTTCATGGTAAAAGCTTTATCTCACATAATATGGAATCTGAGATTTTGATGATGATGTTATTTTGAGAACAATACTTTAATGTCAGTATGAGTCGCCGGTTATGGCCGGTTTGAACAGAAAGAGGTTAAGAAAATTCTGGCCGGATATTGCCGGTTTAAGTGCTAAAGGGTTAAAGAAAATATATTGAATAGCTATAGGATAAAAATATATTGGTTTCTTAACTCTTGAGATACTAACTAGAGTATGGTTGAAATCATTAGAGAAACCATTTGTCTGCCAAGAACAACATTATTTCATTCATGCCAAACCAATCCAATCTGGGGCCTTCTCACTCCTGTTGAAGGAACCCCTCCCTGATTAACCTCCACCAGTGTTTTGTTTGGTTTTGGTCATGTCTTCAGGGATGTAGTCATATTCACCACGCTTGGCCAATTGTGGGTTAGTGAGGCTATTTAATCCATAGTTGGGGTGGATGGTCATTGGGAAGTTCATCCACCCTTTTAATAGCTCTTGTTTTTTGAGCTGCTGGGGTTCCACTTACCCTCCTCACTAGACCAGGGTCTGGTGAGGGAGCTGGTTTAGTAGCTGACCACTTGACCATGAAGCAGGTTGTACTGGGTTACATGGTACCAATAGCAGGTTGTACTGGGTTACATGGTACCAGTAATAGGTTGTACTGGGTTACATGGTACCAGTAACAGGTTGTACTGGGTTACATGGTACCAGTAACAGGTTGTACTGGGTTACATGGTACCAGTACCATGTTGTACAGGGTTACATGGTACCATTAATAGGTTGTACTGGGTTACATGGTACCATTAATAGGTTGTACTGGGTTACATGGTACCAGTAACAGGTTGTACTGGGTTACATGGTACCAGTAGCATGTTGTACAGGGTTACATGGTACCATTAATAGGTTGTACAGGGTTACATGGTACCAGTAATAGGTTGTACTGGGTTACATGGTACCAGTAATAGGTTGTACTGGGTTACATGGTACCAATAGCAGGTTGTACTGGGTTACATGGTACCAGTAATAGGTTGTACTGCGTTACATGGTACCAGTAACAGGTTGTACAGGGTTACATGGTACCATTAATAGGTTGTACTGGGTTACATGGTACCAGTAGCATGTTGTACAGGGTTACATGGTACCAGTAATAGGTTGTACTGGGTTACATGGTACCAGTAATAGGTTGTACTGGGTTACATGGTACCAGTAACAGGTTGTACAGGGTTACACGGTACCAGTAATAGGTTGTACTGGGTTACATGGTACCAGTAATAGGTTGTACTGGGTTACATGGTACCAGTAATAGGTTGTACTGCGTTACATGGTACCAATAGCAGGCTGTACTGGGTTACATGGTACCAGTAGCATGTTGTACAGGGTTACATGGTACCAGTAATAGGTTGTACTGGGTTACATGGTACCAGTAATAGGTTGTACTGGGTTACATGGTACCTGTAACAGGTTATACTAGGTTACATGGTACCAGTAACAGGTTGTACTGGGTTACATGGTACCAGTAATAGGTTGTACTGGGTTACATGGTACCAGTAATAGGTTGTACTGCGTTACATGGTACCAGTAATAGGTTGTACTGGGTTACATGGTACCAGTAATAGGTTGTACTGGGTTACATGGTACCAGTAATAGGTTGTACTGCGTTACATGGTACCAGTAGCAGGTTGTACAGGGTTACATGGTACCAGTAATAGGTTGTACTGGGTTACATGGTACCAGTAATAGGTTGTACTGCGTTACATGGTACCAGTAACAGGTTGTACAGGGTTACATGGTACCAGTAATAGGTTGTACTGGGTTACATGGTACCAGTAACAGGTTGTACAGGGTTACATGGTACCAGTAATAGGTTGTACTGGGTTACATGGTACCAGTAATAGGTTGTACTGGGTTACATGGTACCAGTAACAGGTTGTACTGCGTTACATGGTACCAGTAATAGGTTGTACTGCGTTACATGGTACCAGTAATAGGTTGTACTGGGTTACATGGTACCAGTAACAGGTTGTACAGGGTTACATGGTTCCAGTAACAGGCAGAAGCCTGACTTCACCTATAATTTCATGCTAAGAACAATGTTAATCTAATATATTGAACCATTATCTAATTTATGTCAGCCTTTACCTGTACTGATGTGCTCAGGTAAGTTTGTCATGTAGCAGACTGCCAAAGTGAAAATAAAATTGAAAAAAAAAAATGCAAGTTATTTATAGGATATTAGGAAAAAATAATATTCATTGGTGGTTGTCTGTAGGAATTGTCTGTGGGTTTTTTTATATTGAGTTGGTGGGAAAAAATGGAAAAAAATCTTACGTCTTTTACAAAGCGGAGTAAAGCTGATGATGAAGGACCACCAGAATATGCAAGAAGGATGTTGTCTCTGTCTCTGATCAGTTTAGATTTACCAATGTTTGATCGAAACTTATGAGTCACATGTGTAAGAAAACAGTCTCTGGAAAAAAGACAGAGATATATATATAGATAGATATATATATATATATATATATATATATATATAAGGTATATAGAGAGAGATAGAGAGGAGGCTAGGGTTAACTCTTTCATTACCAGTTTTAATGAAATACGTTTCCTATGTTTCAAATAATAGTTTAAATAATCAAGAATTTGAAAGGACTAAGTAATGTATAAATAACTTTCTCATAATCTATCTGTTGTTTAGAACACAACTTACCCCTTTAACATTACTCTATATATACTATTGTATTTATGTTAAAGGCTTTATCATACATAATTATCTCACATAGTATCGAATCTATGAGATTTTGATATTATTAATTTTGAGAACACTACCTTAACATCAGTATGAGTGGTCAGTTACAGCCGGTTCGAATAGAAAGAGGTGAGAGAATTATGGGATTTGAACTCAGAGCGTAAAGAGTGGGAACGAATACTGCAAAGCATTCTATCTGATGTTCTAACGACTCTGCCAATTCGCCGCCTTATATAAAACAGATGAGTTAAAAACTATGACTTGATGGTTACCTGCAAAAAGGGTCGTTTTGGCGAATAACAAATTTAGCTTCATTTTCTTGACATTTTACACAAAGTCTTGTAGAACTGAAAGAGAAGATAATTTAATAAATAATTATGGAAGATACAGTTTCAATAGACATCAGAATATTACTTGACAACCGTTATATTACATGTGGTAGTTGAATATATGGAAGTCTTGACGGAAAACCAACTGTTGTAACCTCCGTACATGTTATAAGACACACACATACAAGAAGATGAAGATAAAGAAGACATGGCTTGAATGCTTTATTAGTTACTATAATGCGCTAAATTGCCCCATTAGACAATGAAGTTTTGTTTATCACATATGATAGCCTCGTATAAGAAGTAACAAAGTATTTCAACAATATATTGAACTTGGTAGTGTCTTGTGTATATATGTCTGTGTGTGTCTGTAGTAGCCAACAATTACATCACATACCAGACGATAAAATTACAACAAACGAACACATGGTTTATGATATATATATATATATATATATATATATATATATATATATATATAATAACGAAGGAAATGTTGTAAGGAACCAGGTGGACCATAACGCACCAAAATACTCAATACTTAGGGTAGTAGAGTGGGTAATAGGAACGAGTAGGACCCCGACGGCTGAGCTCAAGCCGTTTCGACGGCTAATTCTAATTTTAGTCCAGAATTAGCCGTCGGGGTCCTACTCGTTCCTATATATATATATATATATATGCTTATATATACACATATCGATCGATCGACAAGATTCCAGATCTCATTCGTTTACCGAGTGGGGTGGAACTCGTTAATTCGGACCAAGGAAACAATGTTTCCATTGGTCTTCCCATTGCTGATATTATCTACCAGTCACAACTCCAGGCAGACGATAGAACTAATAAATACTACGGAATATAATTAAGATGTAGCAGGCGTTACCTATTGTTTTGTAATTTCAATTTTCGGACTGGTTCGTCTAAATTCTCATCCTCACCCTGACGACTACACATTTTTACACAGGACTGACAATACAGTAATAACTTCAGTTAACAGATTGAATGTAACTTCAGCTGATGTAATAGTTACTACCTCAGTCGAAGAAGAGCGATAAGAAGAAGAGTTACCTCCCCTCAACTACAAAGTCATGAATTTCTTACGTAGTCATTCGATCTGCTAGAAATAGCAGCCACATTGGGGATGTTTCACTTTAGGTAATTTAAATTAGAATTAAAATTAATTAAAGTGAAAGTAACCCCCTCCCGTACACAATAAAGTGAAATGTGCAAGTCGTTTAAAAAAAAAAAAAAAAATTAACAAATAAATCATTCAGAAAAAAATATTTTCTCAAATATTTCAGTTTATCAATTGCATACACGGTCTCAACTCCTGATTGAGTCGTAGGGGACGCCGTATTGACATACAGCATTTCTAGGGCATTATCTTTTTTTTTTTTTTTTTTTTTTAACCTGGCAGAGCCCGTCTCCTCTCCATGAATACGGCAGAAAAAGATAGAGACAGTGAGAGAATGGAAGTGGGAAATAGATAAAGAGAAAGAAGCCACCCCAGTACTAGACTCGTACTTTTTGTATCGACCTTGAATGGATGAAAGGCAAAGTTGACCTCAACGGGATTTGAGCTCTGCGAGTTCAGAGAGTCGAAACGAATACCAGAAAATACTCTCTCCGACGTTCTAACGACACTGCCAATTCGCTGCCTTCAGTTTGTCAATTTAAAAATTCTGAGTTCATTTGCTTTGGTAGGCTGACAGATAGAGAATGGATCTGACAATGAGTGTCCCAGTTCGATGGGTGTAACTGCTAGATCTTTTCGGTTAGGCTGCCAGCATTAGAGTTTATCGAACATTTTTTTTTAATTTGGCACATATTAATGTAGTTTTCCAAGCTGAATTGCTGGAGTTATTTCATTTTTTTTCCCAGAAAAATGTTTTAAAAAAGTTATAGAGGTTTAAAGTGTCAGTCGGGGAACAGGATTTGGAAGCTGTCATTTTGTGTGTGTAGCTAACTCTAACCCTAACCCTAACCCAGTTATTATAATCAATAGCTGTGCTATGGTTCATCCCCAGTTTCCGCTTGTTACTATGGAAACAGGCTTCAATATATTTGTCAACACGTGCTTTCTTACAGACAAAAGAATTCTCATCGTTACTATGGAAACAGGCATGAATATGTCTGTGGCTTACGATTGGCTAAAATTACCCAAAATTTTCAAACTTTTATTGCTAACTCCCTTATTTATTGGTTTATAGCGAAAATGATTTTCATGGCATTCATTAACCTATAAATGTGTATCGTTACACTGAATATGAAATCAATTCGAACAGAAATTGCCGCTGGCAGTCAAACCGAAAAGATCCGAACTGCTTATTCGTGAAACTAACATGTAAGTGGCTGAGCATTCTACAGACATTTGTACTCTTAACGTAATTCTCTGGGACATTCAGCGTGACATGTTGTATACCAAATACTGACCATTTAAATTACATGTACAGTCTCCTCAATTTTACTCGCACGGCATGGGTCGACATGAGGATATGGCAAATGGCACTTGTCCAAGATACCAGACAGGGGAATCTTAATTATTGTGAAGCAAGCTACTCAATCCTTCGGCCATGCTGCATCTATACAGACAGATATAGAGACCCCCTTCAGTCACAAATGACCACGAGATTTACATCTAGAAAGTTCCGCTCCAAGGTTGTTTTTGTGGAAGACCAGCAATCATCCATGCACACCAGTCTCCCCTCTCCACACCACTGATGTTGTCCAAGGGTAAGGCAATGGCCGATAAGGCTTGGTACCAGTGATGTTGCAACTCATTTCCTACAGTTGAGTAAACTGGAGCAACGTGAAATAAAATGTCTTGTTGAAGGACACAATACACTGCCCTGTCCAGGAATTGAAATCACAACCTAATGATAATTGTTTCTACTTTAGGCACAAGGCCAGCAATTACCCAGTGCATTACTGGTACTTTATTTTATCGACCCCGTAAGGATGAAAGGCAAAGTCAACCTCGGCGGGATTTGAACTCAGATCGTAAAGGGACGTAACTATGCTAGAAAGCATGGCGTCCGACACTCTACCGATACTGCCAATCCACCGCCCTTAATGATAATAAGTCCAATATTCTAACCACTAAGCCATGCTGATCCTCACAGACAGATATAATATCATATGAAACTACAACTTTTGATCCACTCTATTTAGCTGGTTATTAGAACCACCATAACTTGATCTGTTGTGATTACTGGTTAGGATGTTCAGCTCACAATCTTAGGATAGTAAGTTCAATTCCCAGCAGAGACTTGTGTCCTTCAGCAAGATACTTGATTTCACATTATTCCAATCCACTCAGCTAGCAAAAAAGAGTTGTACCTACAATTCAAAGAGCCAGCCTTTTCACTTACTGTGGCGTGCTGAATCTCCCTGAGAACTATGCTATGGGTGTATGTGTCTGTGGAATGTTCAGTCACTTTCACGTTAATTTCATAAGAAGGCTGGAATACTCATCTTCGGAACCGACAGAAGTTCAAGACATATAACTTATACAATATTTCATTATCAGCATCATCTTATCCACCACCATTATCATCATGAACCTGGTGTATGTTGAGTCAACTTTAAACCTCTTGACCTGCAAGAAATAACAGCCAAATCAGACTGTAATGATTCTTGATTTTATTAAATCTAGAGCGATGAAACGTCAACCCAGAGACATTTGAAAATGTAAAAGGATGGAATTTAAATACCACCAGACATTTTCTCCAATATGACCAATTCTACTATCCATTGCCCTAATAATTAATTTGGAGGGAGGGATTTTTCAATTCAACCACAGAACATGTTAAAAGTTAAGTTAAAGTCTGTTTTAAGCCAAAGACTCATCAGGCCAGTGCTTATCCCTGGCATTAAGTGACTGAGAGTACAAGACTTCCCCCAGGATAGGACACCGGCCTATTGCAGGATTAACTCCCCAGTAACTACTGGTGCACACACTCAGCTGAGTATGATGGAGAAACATGAAATAAAAGTGTTTTGCTCAAAAACACAACACAGCAGCCTGTCCAGGAATTGAACTGATGACATGATTGTACGTCAAGCATCCTAACCATTAAGCCATGTAGTTTCAGTACATGGCTGATACTTTATTTTATCAACTCTAGAAGAGTGAAGGCAAGGGGAGTCTGCAAGCCAGAGTAGTCAGTCTTCTTGTCTATGAGAACAGTAACTCTGAATAGTGGTAACTCTCAGGAGGGCTGGACAGCAGGTCTTCAGAGAAGAAACCCCTCTCAAGCGAGTGTTTCAGCCTTTAACTTTTGAGTATTAATACAGGGTAGAAAGGACTCTTTAGTTCTACTGCAGACAACCTTTATAGTGTTTTGTGGTACAATAAAATGCACCCAGGTCAGGCTGTAAAGATGTGAGTGATATGAAGGGCATCCAACCATAAAAAATATACCCAAAATAAAGATGACATACACAATGTAGCAAATTGGCAGAAGCATGGCAGTTGGTCAAAACGTTTCTGTTCTTAGTTCAAATCCTTTGAGTCTTTTCTGGTACATTTCTCAGACCAACTGGGAGGTGACCCAGAGCAAGATGGTTGGATAACATCCATGAGCTCAGCTGGCCTTGTTTAACCCTTTAATGTTCAAACCGGCCAGAATTCTCTACTTCTTTCTGTTGAAACTGGTCGCTCAAACTGATGTTAAGGTATTGTTCTCAAAATAAATACTTTCAAAATCTCAGATTCGATATTATGTGAGATAATTATGCGAGGTAAAGCCTTTACCATGAAAATATAATAGTATATATTGAGTAATGTGAATGCTAAAGGGTTAAATGTTCTTGTGTATTTAGTGAAGCTGTACAATTAATTGGGTCTACGAAGTATTGATTAATTAAAATGGAAATAATTCTTTAAAAATTATTAACAGTTGTCTTGTGTATATAGTAACCAATGGTAACAGTATGGGCCAATCAATGCTAACTTATGTATTTTGGGGGTAGAATACATTAATCTGATTGAATAGTTAAGTGGTTTGCTTCACAATCATAAGATATCTGGTTCAATTTCTTGGATGTCATTTACTATAAGGCTTGAACAGAAACTGTTTTGAAGCCTGTATCTGTAATTTAACCCTTTAGCATTTAAACCAGCTGTATCCGGCCAGAATTGTTTCACCTCTTTCTGTTCAAACTGGCTGTAACCGGCCACTCATACTGATTTTAAGGTATTGTTCTCAAAATCTCAGATTTTATATTGTGAGATAAAGACTTTTCTATAAAAATTTCAACAGTATATATAGAGTAATGTAAATGCTAAAGGGTCAACCATGTCACATTGAATCCGAGAATTGTGATAAGAGTATATATCTATAAAATGTTAGGTATTTGCACAATTTTATGAACAGGCTATTGATCGAAGTACTGGAACACTTATCTAAACCAACAAAGGTTTCATTCCATTAACAGTTTTTAAAGATGAATAAACTTTTTTCCTGTTTAGTCAAGGGTTTTCAGGTTTGGTGAGAGGAGAGTATCCTCAAACTGCAGATCTTGCATGAATGCTTGCAACATACCACCAAACATTCTACCTGATGCTCTAATAATTCTGTTAATCTACCCCCTTGGATTGGTAGTTTATTTTATCATGACCAAAAAGATGTAAAATAAATTAGATCACAGCAGTATTTGAAGTAAAAAACAAATACTGCAAGAAATTTTGTTCTCTACCCTAACTTTAATTTCAACAGTTTTGTTGCTTCTATAGCATTTTGACTGTTAGCAGAATCGGTAGAACATTGAATAAAATGACTATTCTGAATTCATATCTTGCTGATGGTTAGCTTTTCTTTCCATAATTTCTTCATCTTATTTAATTCAATTAAACTAAATATATATATATATTTATATTTATATAAAGTGCAGGGCAATAAAGATAGACGGTAGCCAGACCCAGAAAAACCTGGGACGACATGATAAATTCCGACCTCACACGCTTACACCTCTCCAAGACAATGTCACTGGACCGAGACCTTTGGCGGTACTCAGTAATAGAGAAGACCCGCCTTACCTAAATACAAAGTAAAAACCTACTAGTCAGTAGGCATCTCTATCAAAACACACCCCCGTCCCACCACCTCCACCCCATCCACACCGCCCCTTTCAATGTAAAGTTATGTTGGTCCCACAACATCCAGGCCGAAACAAATGAGATCGTGTAAGTGTCACGACAAAAAAACACAGTCCACGCTGTAAATGTGGCCGTGTAGGCAACACGGTAAAAACCTCCCAGCCCCACACTGTAAATGTGGTTGGTGTTAGGAAGGGCATCCAGCTGTAGAAAACCCGCCAGACAGTCCACGCTGTAATGTGGCCGTATAGGCAACACGGTAAAAACCTCCCAGCCCCACACTGTAAATGTGGTTGGTGTTAGGAAGGGCATCCAGCTGTAGAAAACCCGCCAGACAGTCCTATGCGAGCAAGACAACCACTCTTGCCTCAAGTGGGAAAACCCCCGTCCAAACCCATGCAAGCGTGGAACACGGACGCTAAACCCGATGATGATGATGATATAAACACATGAATCAGCTCTATAGGAAATAAAGCAAAAAAACAGAAATATTTGGAATAGAAACTTTATTTTCTTTAAACAAAACCCCACCTAAAAAACAAAACATGAAAATAAAACAAAAACAGTAACATATATATATTTGATAATTGGTTAACTTCAATAACCGTGAATTTGGAGCAACAGTAGTCAGAATAAAAAACATGGAATATGAATATATCACTTAGGTTTCCAATAAGATATCCAATAGCTGACTCAATGAAAAGAATACTTGTTGCATGACATGGAATATTATCTAGCTATAATAAAAGATGACCCATCCTCTGTTTTTGTCATACAGGTCTGCCTGTTGTTATAGGAAATGGATTATGTGTCATTAGTTCTATCATAAAGTAGATATGAGAAAGTAACTACTTTATGATAGAAAGAAAATAACAGTAACACATTGAATGCCAACTGTAATGGAATGTGCAAGCAAGACCTGGTCCCTAATCCATCTAAGAGGAGAGTATTTCCAAATAAATGATTTAAGATATGATTACATGTCTAACCCATGCCAGCAGACAAAAGTAGGTTTAAAAATGACTATAATATAATCATCATCTTTGACTTGTAAAATTTCCCTATCACAATAAAACCAAATATAAAAAAAATATTAAACCCATAACATACTGTACTATGATTGACAGGAAAAAATATATTTCAAGAATATATTTCTTAAAATTAATCTTATCTTTATATTTTTTACTACACATATCTATCGATATCCAACTTATTTTTCAGGTCACATAGTGTTAAGTGAATAGTAAAATTTACTTAACAAAATATATTTTGCTAGTTTCATTATTTAATTTTACAGATAAACATTTTCATAAATATTTCAGGGTGCATTTCTCTGCTCCAAATTTATATAATATATTAATACTTTATAAATCTTAGACGACCTAATGGTAGATCAGGTACATTCACTCTAAATTCCACATTATTTAAGGTCTTGTTTCAGCATCAGCGAAGGTAGTCACTTCATCTGCACTTGTAAATCTTCCTCACCAGCAGTCAGTTACGTTTATTACTACTGTTAATCTTCATGCCAGTCGAACATCCCATCATGCAGCAGAACCAATGTTCATCCTCTATTTTGTAGTGACCTCTTGGATGTTGCTCCTCATAAAAGCTCCTTGTTGCCTGTTGTTGTAGTTGGTCTAACTTGATGTTTCAATAATCTTTATATCAGTGGTTTTCAAAGCAACATATTTCATTACACAAGGTACCTGAAAGTAGATACTGTGAAAGACCCACCACCAAAAAAAAAAAAAAAAAAGCTGCCTCATCCAAATCCTTGGACTTCCATCAGAATGTTCAGCAGTTACCAATCAGAGATGCTACACCAGGTGGCAGTTGGTATCCACAGCTCTTTAACTTCATCTGGTTGACTGTCCATAATATGTAATACTTCACCTGAAATGAAAGAAACAGAAACTCTCCACCTCTCAAGTTACACAACTTGAATTATCACCACTCCATTGGCTTCTTGTCATCAGTTGTTTCAATCCACCTTGATGATGTCACAGATGTTCCATTCCACCATGACGTCAGAGATGTCCCACTCCTCCTTGATGATGTCAGATGTTCCACTCTTCGATGTTGTCAGATGTTCCATTCCACCTTACTGATGTCACAGATGTCCAACTCCACCTTGATGATGTCACAGATGTCCCACTCCAACTTGCTGTCATCACGGATGTCTCAATCCACCTTTATGTTGTCAGATATTCCACTCAAGCTTGATGTTGTCACAAATGTCCCACTCCAACTTGATGTCATCACAGATGTCCAACTCCAACTTGCTGTTATCACAGATGTTCCACACCGCCTTGTTGTCACAGATATTCCACTCCAACTTGCTGTTGTCACAGATGTCCCACTCCAACTTGCTGTCGTCACAGATGTCCCACGCCAACTTGCTGTTATCACAGATGTTCCACTCCGCCTTGATGTTGTCACAGATGTCCCATTCCGCCTTGATGTTGTCACAGATGTCCCACTCCAACTTGCTGTCATCACGGATGTCTCAATCCACCTTTATGTTGTCACAGATATTCCACTCAAGCTTGATGTTGTCACAAATGTCCCACTCCAACTTGCTGTCATCACGGATGTCTCAATCCACCTTTATGTTGTCAGATATTCCACTCAAGCTTGATGTCACAAATGTCCCACTCCACATCACCTTACTGATGTCACAGATGTCCCACTCCACCTTGATGATGTCACAGATGTCCTACTCCACATTGGTGATATCACAAATGTCCCACTCCACCTTGATGATGTCACAAATGTCCTACTCCACATCACCTTACTGATGTCACAGATGTCCCACTCCACCTTGATGTTGTCACAAATGTCCCACTCCACCTTGATGTCCCACTCCAACTTGCTGTTATCACAGATGTTCCACACTGCCTTGTCATCACAGATGTCCCACTCCACCTTAATGTCACAGATGTTCCACTCCAACTTGCTGTCGTCACAGATGTCCCACTCCAACTTGCTGTCGTCACAGATGTCCCACGCCAACTTGCTGTTATCACAGATGTCCCACTCCGCCTTGATGTTGTCACAGATGTCCTACTCCACATTGGTGATATCACAGATGTCCCACTGCACCTTGATGTTGTCACAGATGTCCCACTCCAACTTGCTGTCATCACGGATGTCTCAATCCACCTTTATGTTGTCACAGATATTCCACTCAAGCTTGATGTTGTCACAAATGTCCCACTCCAACTTGCTGTCATCACGGATGTCTCAATCCACCTTTATGTTGTCACAGATATTCCACTCAAGCTTGATGTTGTCACAAATGTCCCACTCCACATCACCTTACTGATGTCACAGATGTCCCACTCCACCTTGATGATGTCACAGATGTCCTACTCCACATTGGTGATATCACAGATGTCCCACTGCACCTTGATGTTGTCACAGATGTCCCACTCCAACTTGATGTCATCACAGATGTCCAACTCCAACTTGCTGTTATCACAGATGTTCCACACCGCCTTGTTGTCACAGATATTCCACTCCAACTTGCTGTTGTCACAGATGTCCCACGCCAACTTGCTGTTATCACAGATGTTCCACTCCGCCTTGATGTTGTCACAGATGTCCCATTCCGCCTTGATGTTGTCACAGATGTCCCACTCCAACTTGCTGTCATCACGGATATCTCAATCCACCTTTATGTTGTCACAGATATTCCACTCAAGCTTGACGTTGTCACAAATGTCCCACTCCACATCACCTTACTGATGTCACAGATGTCCCACTCCACCTTGATGATGTCACAGATGTCCTCCTCCACATTGGTGATATCACAAATGTCCCACTCCACCTTGATGATGTCACAAATGTCCTACTCCACATCACCTTACTGATGTCACAGATGTCCCACTCCACCTTGATGTCATCACAGATGTCCCACTCCAACTTGCTGTTATCACAGATGTTCCACACTGCCTTGTCATCACAGATGTTCCACACTGCCTTGTCATCACAGATGTCCCACTCCACCTTAATGTCACAGATGTTCCACTCCAACTTGCTGTCGTCACAGATGTCCCACTCCAACTTGCTGTCGTCACAGATGTCCCACTCCAACTTGCTGTCGTCACAGATGTCCCACGCCAACTTGCTGTTATCACAGATGTCCCACTCCGCCTTGATGTTGTCACAGATGTCCCATTCCGCCTTGATGTTGTCACAGATGTCCCACTCCAACTTGCTGTCATCACAGATGTCCCACTTCAACTTGCTGTCATCACAGATGTCTCACTCCAACTTGATGTCACAGATGTCCCACTCCACCTTTGTTGTCAGATATTCCACACAACCTTGATGTCACAAATGTTCCACTCCACCTTGATGATGTCACAGATGTCCTACTCCCCATTGGTGATATCACAGATGTCCCACTGCACCTTGATGTTGTCACAGATGTCCCACTCCAACTTGATGTCATCACAGATGTCCAACTCCAACTTGCTGTTATCACAGATGTTCCACACCGCCTTGTTGTCACAGATATTCCACTCCAACTTGCTGTTGTCACAGATGTCCCAGATATTCCACTCCACTTTGATCTTGTCAGATATTCCACTCCACCTTGATTTTGTCACAGATGTCCAATTCCATCTTGATGATGTCACATGTTCCATTCCACCTTGATGTTGTCACATGTTCTACTCCACCTTACTGATGTCACAGATGTCCCACTCCACCTTGATGTTGTCACAGATGTCCCACTCCAACTTGCTGTTGTCACAGATGTCCCACTCTGCCTTGATGCTGTCACAGATGTCCCACTCTGCCTTGACGCTGTCACAGATGTCCCACTCTGCCTTGATGCTGTCACAGATGTCCCACTCCAACTTGCTGTCGTCACAGATGTCCACTCCAACTCGATGTCATCCCAGATGTCCCACTCCACCTTGATGTTGCCACATGTCTTACTCCACCTTACTGCTGTCACATGTGCAAGTCCACGATGATGACTCAGATGTTCCACTCCACTTTGATGATGTCACTGATGTCCTACTCCACTTCCCTGTTGTCACTGATGTCTCACTCCACCTTGATGTCAGATGTTTCACTTCACGTTGATGATGTCACTGGGGTCCCACTCCAGTTTGCTGTTGTGACAAATATTCCACTCCAAATCCTTGGACCTCCATCAGAATGTTCAGCAGTTACCAATCAGAGATGCTACACCAGGTGGCAGTTGGTATCCACAGCCCTTTAACTTCATCTGGTTGACTGTCCATAATATGTAATACTTCACCTGAAATGAAAGAAACAGAAACTCTCCACCTCTCAAGTTACACAACTTGAATTATCACCACTCCATTGGCTTCTTGTCATCAGTTGTTTCAATCCATCTTGATGTCACAGATGTTCCATTCCACCGTGATGTTACAGATGTTCCATTCCACCTTGATGTCACAGATGTCCCACTCCTCCTTGATGATGTCAGATGTTCCACCCCTCCTTGATGATGTCAGATGTTCCATCCCACCTTGATGTCACAGATGTTCCATTCCACCTTGATGTCACAGATGTCCCATTCCACCTTGATGATGTCACAGATGTCCCACCCCACCTTGATGATGTCACTGATGTCCTACTTCACCTTGCTGTTGTCACAGATGTCTTAATCCACCTTGATGATGTCACAGATGTCTCAATCCACCTTGATGTCACAAATGTCTCAATCCACCTTGATGTCACAAATGTCTCAATCCACCTTGATGTTGTCACAAATGTCTCAATCCACCTTGATGTTGTCACAAATGTCCCACTCCACTTTGATGTTATCACAGATGTTTCACTCTACCTTGATGTTATCACAGATGTCTTACTCCACATTGATGTCACAAATGTTCCACTCCACCTTACTTTTGTCACATATGTCCCACACCTCTGTGATGTCGCCACAGATGTTTCACTCCACCTTAATGATATCACTGATGTCCGACTCCACCTCAATCACTCACAGATGTTTCCCTCCACCTTCATCTTGTCACAGATGTTCCACTCCACCTTGATGATGTCACTGATGTCCCAATCCACCTTGCAGTTATCACAGATGTTTCACCCTATATTGATGTTATCACAAATGTCGTACTCCCCATTGATGTTGTTACAAATGTTCCACTCCACCTCAATCACTCACAAATGTTCCACTAGACTTCCCTGTTGTCACAGATGTTCCACTCCACCTTCATGATGTCACTGATGTCCCACTCCACCTCAGTCAAGTTACAGATGTCCCATTCCACCCTGATATCACAGATGAACCAGTCCACTTTTCTGTCATCACAGATGTCCCACTCCAGTTTGCTGTTGTGACAAATATCCCACTCCATTTCCCTGTTGTCACATGTCCTGCTCCATCTTGATGATATTACAGATGTCCCACTCCACCATGTTACAGATGTTCCACTCCAGTCACTATCTTGCTGTTTTCACATCTCGGTCACAGATGCAATTTATTCTTGCAACCATAGTTACTCCATACTGACTGTTGTCACTGTAGATGCTCTTTCATGTTTGTATCAGATAATTAATCGCTCTTTTGTTACTATATTTCTATGGCAGATGTCCTCCTTAGTCATGTCAACTATGTTAACGACATATGCTCCTTAGTGTTGTCACCCTAAACAGATCCCAAGGTCACTAGTAGTTGTTGTCACCATATCCAAGATAAATGATACTCCTCATCTCCTTGGTCTTGTGATGGAACATCTTTGTATCTTGTTTTTGCTGTTACCACATGTTAGTATGTTACATATTCACCATTTACCTATTATTGAAACCATGGCAGCAACATATTACATTTGTGACACTCCTGTATTGACTGTATGTCATGCAGTGGTATACTATATAGCTGCTGAAATCATATGGGCTGATTTTTCTTCCTGGTTTAATCAAGGCAGATATTTCTCTTTGGTATTGTTACTATAAACATTTGTCACAAGAACTCTTAATGGTGATACTGTATGTTAATTACAGGTATTCTCCTTGTCATGGTTACCACCATGTTGGTAGTAACCATCACTGTTCCTCTTGCTATTGTTAATATCTGCTATCTACATATGTCACTTGGTCCAACAGACACGACACAATTGCTGTTGAATGTTACTTTTGTTTTCTTAGTAAGGGTAATTTTGTTGTCACCGATAAACCCACCCAGTGCACTCTGTAAAGTAGTTGGCTATAGGAAAGATATCCAGCTGTAGAAAACCTGCCAAACGGGCCAGGAAGACTCTTTAGTTGTGTTAAAGAGATGCATGCAAACAGATGTGTGCCTCAGAAATCAGCAGCTCTACTTAAGTACTGATTTTGTTTGTGCCTAGTTTCCAGTTGACCCATAACAATTGTCATAAATTTCCAGATGTTCAACCACACACATCACGAGATTTCAGATGTTCCACCACAGTTGTTACCAGTCTTCAGAAGTTCCATCCCATTTGTTACCAGTCTTCAGATGTTCCATTGCAGTTGTTACCAGTCTTCAGATGTTCCATTGCAGTTGTTACCAGTCTTCAGATGTTCTATCACAGTTGTGACCAGTCTCCAGATGTTCCACTTCAGTTGTTACCAGTCTTCAGATGTTCTAATACAGTTGTTACCAGTCTTCAGATGTTCTATCACCAGTTGTTACCAGTCTCCAGATGTTCCACTGCAGTTGTTACCAGTCTCCAGATGTTCCACTGCAGTTGTTACCTGTCTTCAGAAGATCCACCACACAAACATCAGATAATTCATCTTTCTGTTCTCTGTAGCTACAAGTCGTTCACACTCTCCTATATATATATCACCATTCTCCAGGAATGGCACTGCCTGGAAATAAAATAAAATAAAAAACACAAACCTCTACCTGTCACTGTTGCAGAATCACCATCGATCAGTTACATTTCAAAATATGCTGAAGAAGTACGTCACAGCAAAAACATTCTCCCCCATATGTTTATCAAGCAGCAGATGTCGCCAGTCTCCAGATGTTCCAGCACAGTTGTTACCAGTCTTCAGATGTTCCAGCACAGTTGTTACCAGTCTTCAGATGTTCCAGCATAGTTGTTACCAGTCTTCAGATGTTCCAGCACAGTTGTTACCAGTCTTCAGATGTTCCAGCACAGTTGTTACCAGTCTTCAGATGTTCCAGCATAGTTGTTACCAGTCTTCAGATGTTCCAGCACAGTTGTTACTAGTCTTCAGATGTTACCAGTCTTCAGATGTTCCAGCATAGTTGTTACCAGTCTTCAGATGTTCCAGCACAGTTGTTACCAGTCTTCAGATGTTCCAGCATAGTTGTTACCAGTCTTCAGATGTTCCAGCATAGTTGTTACCAGTCTTCAGATGTTCCAGCATAGTTACCAGTCTTCAGATGTTCCAGCACAGTTGTTACCAGTCTTCAGATGTTCCAGCATAGTTGTTACCAATCTTCAGATGTTCCAGCACAGTTGTTACCAGTCTTCAGATGTTCCAGCACAGTTGTTACCAGTCTTCAGATGTTCCAACACAGTTGTTACTAGTCTTCAGATGTTCCACCACAGTTGTTACCAGTTTCCAGATGTTCCACCACAGTTGTTACCAGTCTCCAGATGTTCCACTACAGTTGTTACCAGTCTCCAGATGTCCCAGTTCCTAGTTGTCACTAGTTTCTTGCAAATACTCCATCAGTGTTGTATTTCAACAGTAGATCATGATCCCAACACCTTACAGTTGATGTTAAAGCTAATCACAGGTCTCCCTCTCTGTGACAAGACTGTAACAGAATCGGTGTAAAGGACACAACCTACCTCCTCTTTTTAACCATTCTCTTACACCAGCAATGATGTCAGTTTTTTTCCAAGTGTTTAGACTGTCACAAATTCAGCAGAGAAACAAGTTACAAATGACAGGCCCTCTTTCCAATATTTGACATGACTTCACTCAAATTCTCCATCACAGCTGTCACCAGCATTCTTGTAGAAGCTGTCGTCAGTTTGCAGTAGATATGCTATCAAATATCTAATTAGTTTATAGCATGTTCCAACAGTCTACTTAGCTTCCAATAAACATTTCATCAATAAATGTTCAGTAAATAGTCTATCTCCCAGTCATTACCAGTTCATAGTCAATGGTTCCATCAGCTACCACCAGTGTCCAATTAAGTGAAAAATAAAAAGAAAAGATTCCCTATTTGTCAACAGATGTCAACATTTCATTAAACAGATGTCATCAATTTCCAGATGTGCCACCAATAGTTCCCAGATGTCACTCCACCAATCTCCAATATAGTGTTACAGCTCCCAGTGTCACCAATCTCCAATAACTCCCAGATGTCATCAATCTTCAGTAGATTACAGCTCCTGATGTCACCAGTCTCTAGTAGATGTTAATGTTACAGCTCCAGATGTCACCAATCTCCAGTAGTTGTTCAACTCCCACTGTCACCAATCTTCAGATGTTATAGATGTAACCAATCTCCAGTAAATGTTACAACTTCTAGATGTCACCAATCTTCAGTAGATGTTAAGCTCCCAGATGTCTGCAATCTTCAGCAGATTTTAGTTGTCACCCATCTCCAGTAGATGTTTACAGCTCCCAATTGTCACAGTATTTCATTAAATGTTCCATCACAGCCCTTGTTTTCATGTTCTCTCTTGTATTTCAACAGTAGATAACCACATACCTCTACACCTTACAGTTGATATCAGAAACAAATCATAGACATATTAGCTCAGTGAGACTAGCAATGATTCCATAGTTTCTGAAAATGTTCAGTCACAAAGGTCACCCCTGAATAACATTACATAAGCAGACATATATGTTACAAAAGACAGATTTGGTCAAATATTTGACAATCATAAACATTGTCATCCATTTCCACATGTTCCAACACAGTTGTCACCAGTATACAGATGTCCCCAGTCACCACCAGTTTCCATCAGATATGCAACGAACATTTTGTTTACAATAGATTTCAAATGTATATACATCTGAAAGTAAAACTAAGCAGTTTTCTGTCATTGGTGACACCATAGACAGTCACATTCCTTATTTTCAAATAGGTTTACAATTCACTGTTGATCTGTTACCAGTTACCACTTTCACTAGATGTCCAATCACCCAGTTGTCACCAATATTCTATCTCTTAGCTGTCACCATGTTTTATGAATTGTCCCACCACACTGTAGATATTCAATCTCTCAGCTGTTACCAGGTTTTAGTAAATGTTTCACCATACCATCATCACCAATCTCCAGAAAATATTAAATCCCTCAGTTGTCACCAGGTTTTATATTAAATGCTCCAACATCCATTGTCAATATTCAATCTCTCAGCTGTCACCAGATTTTAAATGTTCCACAGTACCATTGTCACCAATCTGTAGTAGATATTAAATGTCATGCCACCAGGTTTTATTGAATATTCCACCAAACCATTATCACCCATCTCCAGAAAATATTAAATCTTTGTTGTCACAAGTTTCTTGTAGTAGATATTCAATCTCTCAGTTGTCACCATGTTTTCAATGTTCCACCAAAGCATTGTCACCAATATTCAATAGTTATTCAATCTCTCAGCTGTCACCAAATTTTAGATGTTCCACCATACCAATGCCACCAATCTGTAGTAGATATTCAATCTATCACCTGCCACCAGTTTCTTGTAGATGTTTGTTATCTCAGAGCTGATGTTCTCTTATCTTCTCTACCTTACAGTTGATATCAGGTCTAATCATAAAAAGTCTCTCTGAGGCAGACTGTAACACTCTTGTATCTACCATCCAGACCAGCAGTGATGTCAGTTTCTATAAGTTTTCCCTTTAGACACAGTTTACAATGATGATTCTCCAGCTCTATATATGATACCAGCCACAAATGACATTACTGGAAAAAAACATAAGAAAAAGTAAAAACAAACATCTACATGTCAATGTTGGATAAAAAAAACAACAAAAAAAAAAACAACAATCATCTACCTGTTCATGTTGCAGAAATCGCCATGGGTCAATCACATCTGCAAATGTTGTGCTCAAGTTACAGATGTCATCTATTTCCAGATATTCCACCAATATCACAGAAATCAGCAATCTCCAGTAGATGTTACAGCTCCCAGATGTCACCAATCTCCAGTAGAATGTTGCAGTTCTCAGCAATCTCCAGATGTCACTAATTTCCAGATGTTACAGTATTTCATTAAATGTTCCACAATGCCATTGTAACTATTAGTTTCTTGTAGATGTTCCATCACAGCCCTGGTTGTCTACATGTTCTCTCTTGTATTTCAACAGTAGATAACCACATACGTCTACACCTTACAGTTGATATCAGGTACTAATCATAGACATTCTTTCTATCTTAGAGACAGAATTAGTGTAAAAAACACAAACCACCTCATCTATCTATAATCTAGACCAGCAATGATTTCATAGTTTCTGTAAATGTTCAGACTGTCACAAAGGTCACCACTGAATAACATTACATAAGGTTGACTCTTATTCAGCAGACATATATTAAACAAAAGACAGACTCCATGAAATATTTGACAATCATAAACGTTGTCATCCATTTCCAGATGTTCCACCACAGTTGTCACCAGTCACTATAGAATGCTAGTGTGGAAAAATGGACATTAAACAGGTGACGATGATGATGTTCCACCACAGATGTCACCAGCTGCCATCAGATATGCAATCAGATATTTACAATAAATTTCAAATGTATATACACCTGAAAGTAAAACTAAGCAGTTTTCTGTCATTGGTAACCAGCGCTGCCAATGAGTGTAGGTTCATACAAAACTACGTTTTGCTCAAAATTTTGATGTGCTGAATGTTCGGACGAATTTGCTGTACGTTTTAGTGATCTTGCCATCGGTTTATAAAATTTATGTTTTGACGCATTGATTGAGTGCATTTTCAGATATGCGTGTTTCCGAGCTTCACAAGAATAAAAGCACGTGAGAATGCAGACGAGACTTGTGCATGCAAGCGCACGTTGACTTCAAGGGCGTCTGTAAATTTGGGTGAAGTATATGTCCAGTTTACCACGCCATATCTGTCAAAACGCAGGAATTCTTCTCACAAACTGGTGTAAAAGGTGTGAATTTTTTTCCAAAAGTTTGATAGATTAGATTTAATTTTACAGAGCTAATTTATACAACCACGCCATATCAGTCTGAACACAAAAGCAGAATTCTTATAACCTACAGTGTGAACGGTATGAGATGTTTTTAATAGTTTAATTAATTCAAATAAATCATATGAATCAGATATGAGTGATGGAACTGTGAAACGAGAACATTCTTCAGATAATGAACATAAAGCAGCAGATAAGAATAAGGCTAGATAGGCATCGTATGAAAGTAAGCTGCCGTCCAAATTATTGTACGATCAAAAATTTTTTTCGTTGGAAGTGGGCAAGAACGATACAACTGAAGGCAAATGCATATTATGCAAATGTGAAATTGCCGACAGTTTGAGTCAAATTTTACGACATGGACAGAAAAGCACCGCAAGAATGCAAAAGGCGCGAACAAAGCAACAAAATTGACAAATTTTATCCAAGCCTCTTCGTTTTCTTCACTCCAGAAAAGTAGTATCTGCTGAATTAAAGTACTGTGCATTTGTTGTTGAGCATAATCTACCCATCTCCATTTTGGACCACTTGCCTGGCCTTGTTGTAAACGCCTGTCCTGATTCTAAAATCGCCCAGGATGTGAAGTGTGCCAGAACAAAAGGCACATCCATCTTTTCAAACGTCATCAGCCCCTATGGCTTCAACACTTTATTAAAGAAGCTTCATTCGACAAAATTCTCCCTCATCATCGATGAAACAACTGATGTTTCAACACTTAAACAACTCGTTCTTGTATCCAGATATTACGACGTTGAAATTCAAAAGACTGTTGACGATTTTCTAACGCTTATGGAAATAAATGATTGCAGTGTTGTGGGTATTTACAACTGTCTTCTATCGTTTTTCAACGAACACGCTATTCCTTTGGAAAATTTGATAGGTTTCGCCTGTGATAATGCGAGTGTTATGAGATGGGCAGCAAAGGAGGCGTCCAGCATTTGTTGAAGCAGACGAGACCAGATCCACTTGTGCAAGCCTGTGTTTGTCATTCATTACACTTATTGTTCATCAAAAGCGTGCAATGAATTACCAAATTCCGTGGAAGAATTGACAAGAAGTATTTATGCATACTTTAGTCACAGTCCTAAGCGGATCAATGAATACAAAGGTCTGCAGTAAATAGCTTCAATTGATCCTCACAAAATCTTGCATGCAAGCTGCACGAGGTGGCTGTCTCTCAAGCAAGTTGTGGAGCGCATTTTAGAGCAGTGGCCAGCATTGCTGGCATATTTCACCCAAGCAACATTGGAGGGTGGGTGTCCATCTACGGCTCGAAGAATTCTCACTGAAATGAAGAATCCTCTTACAAAGATGTATTTTACATCTTTTATTTTAAATGACGTCAACAAACTTAATCTGGAATTCCAGGCCGAAAGCTATTGGATGCATAAACTCAAAAGAGCAATCAACGCTGGAATGAAGGGAATTTTGAGCAATTTCATTAAACCTGATTTACTTTCTGCCATCAATGTGTGTGAGATTAATGTCAACGATTCAACGGCACACCAACCATTAGATCGTATCTATTTTGATGCTGTAGCTGAGAGCATTTTACACGACAATTCTACAACCATTGCCCTTGATGAATTGCTGACCTTCCAACAGAATATACTACGATTCTTTGTTTGTTTTTCAAACCAAATGCTAATGCGGCTTTTGTCTTGCACTATGCAGAACAATTTGGAACTACTTGAGGCGTTAGACTCAACCAATGTGGAGAGAAGGCCAAAGTCAATAATTCCACTTGTTATGCGATTTTCAAGTCTTTGTGATGAGAAAGATTACGAAGAGATAAATCAGGAATGGCGCCACCTGACGATTCAAGTTTCTTCCTTCATCCCGCACAACGATCCAGAAAAATTTTGGTTTGCTGTCTCACAAGAGAAGTGTGGCGATGAGAACCGTTACCCTCTGCTGTCATCTCTTATGCTTAGTCTTCTTTCTTTACCCCACTCCTCCACAGCGGCTGAAAGAATTTTCTCTGTTCTCCAGTCTATTAAAACAAAGAATCGAAATTGTTTGAAAACTTCCACTCTTAACGCTCTTGTTAGGTCAAAACATTTGCTACGACATGCCGACTGCATGACGTGGGAGCCCGATGAACATCTTTGCAAAGCATTATTTGAAAAAAATTGGTACAACAGAGAATCTGCTCAGGAAGATGACGTTTCTTTTTGATGCCCTTATGTTTAAATTGTCAATAAATGTTAACTTCAAAAATATGTATAAAAAGAATGTTTTTAATTGTAATTGGGGGATTTAGTAAAATTCTGTACGTTTTGGTCAGATGCTGTACGTTTTGAAAAAACTTTCGGCAGCGCTGTTGGTAACACCACGGACAGACACATTCACTTATTTTTAAATAAGTTAATTTGCTGTTGATCTCAGTTACCACTTTCACCATTATCCAATCCCTTAGCTGTCACCATGTTTTATCAAATGTTCAACCATACTGTTGTCACCAATCTAGTAAATATTCAATCTCTCAGCTGTCACCAAATTTTAAATGTTCCGCCATCCTGTTGTCACCTATCTGTAGTAGATATTCCATCTGTCATCTGCCACTAGTTTCTTGTAGATGTTACCTCAGAGATGTTGTTCTCTTATCTTCTCTACTTTACAGTTGATATCAGGTCTAATCATAAAAAGTCTCTCTGAGACTGCAATACTCTTGTATCCATCATCCAGACCAGCGGTGATGTCAGTGACTTCCAAAGAGGTCACCTCTAAATAATAATTATATGATGAGGTTGACACTAATTAACAAATCACAAATGAAGGACTTTTTCACATATTTGACATGTTTTCACTCATAGGGAGTTATCCTCAGTTTTCAGATGTTCCAATCATCAAATTCTATATATTCTATTTCAAAAATGTAACCAGCTCAGTTCAGTTCTGTATTCCCTTTAGACAAGTTTACAATGATAAATCTCCACCTGTATATGTTATACCAGCCACGAATAACATTGCTGGAAAAAAAAAAAAAAAAAAAAAAAGTAAAAACCAACACCTACATGTCAATGTTGTACGGAAATATATATTAAAAAAAAAAAAAAAATTATCTACCTGTTTATGTTCCAGAAATCACCATGGGTCAATCAGATCTCCAAATGTGCGCAAGCCACAGCAAGAATTGTCACCAATCTCCTCTAAACATTCCACCACAGTCACCAATGTGCTGTAGATGTTCCACAACAGAGTTGTCATCAATGTCTTCTTGAAGATGCTTTATCACAGTTGTCACCAATGCCTTTTAGATATCCCACACAGTTGTCACCTGTTTCCAGTAGATGGCCCACCACTGAGTTTCATAAATTTCCATTCCTCATTTAAGGATACTGCCCAAAACACCTAAAAATGCAATAAAACATACCTCCACATCTTGTTCCTTAAGTCAGCTTCTAAATGTCTCCACTTTTTCCTTCACAGATGTCAGCAGTTGTCTTGTAGATATTCTACCACACAGTTGTCACCAATGTTTTGATGTTCCACCACAGTTGTCACCAATGTTTTGATGTTCCACCACAGTTGTCACCAATGTTTTGATGTTCCACCACACAGTTGTCACCAATGTTTTGATGTTCCACCTCACAGTTGTCACCAATGTCTTGTAGATGTTCCATCACACTGTTTGTCTTTACTTCTTCCTTCACGGGTGTCGTCAGATTTCAGCAATTTTTAGTCGATGTTTTATCACATAGTTGTCAAATGTCCTGTCAATATTCTGCCACATAATTATCATTTTTCTTCAGTAGATGTTGGTGCCGCATCACACAATTGCCAAGAGATTTCACTAGATGTTTTATCCCCCTCAGTATCAGGTCCCTGTAGATGTTTCACCATACAGTTGTCACCAATATCTTGTAGATGGTCCATCACACAGTTGTCAGTAATGTCTTGCAGATGTTCTATCACACAGTTGTCACCAATGTCTTGTAGTTGTTCCATCACACAGCTGTCAATCAGCAGATGTCACACCATTCAGCTTCATAAAATTTCTATGATCATTGAGATACCACCAACACACCAGAAAATGAAACAAAACATACACCCACCGCTTGCTTCTTCTTTAAACCAGCTTCATCACCAATGTCCTGTAGATGTTCCACCATTCAGTTGTCATAAATGTCCTGCAGATGTTTCACTATTCAGTTGTCATAAATGTCTTGTAGATGTTCCACCATTCAGTTGTCATAAATGTCTTGTAGATGTTCCACCACCTAACTTCATAAGTTTCCAATGTCTTGTAGATCTTGCACCACAATGTTGTCAGTCAGCAGATGCACCAGCACTCAGCTTCATAAATGTGCAATCATCAAGTAGAGACACTACCAACACACCTGAAAATGAAACAAGACATACCTCCACATCTTGTTCCTTAAGTCAACTTCTTAATGTCTCCATTTTCACAGTTGTCACCTTACTTGTCACTTGTCTCCAGTAGGTGTTACACCAAACAGCTCACACAAGCTTCTATCTGATATTCCACTACTAACAACACAGTTGGTAATAAAGCAAAACATACCTCCACTTCCTTCTCTCGTCAGCATATTAAAGTCTCCAGATAGTACAACCACACAGTTTTCACATATATCTTGGACATGTTCCACCACATATTGTCACCAATGTCTTGTAGATCTTCTGTTACAATCTTTTCACCAATGTCCTGTAGATGCTTCATCACCATTGTAATAAATACCTTGTAGATGTTACTGCTTCATATATTTCCATTTATCATTGACACACCTGGAAATGAAAGACATTCCTCCACCCTCTTGTTCCATAATTCAGCTTCTTAATGTTTCCTCTTCGTCCTTCACATTTGCCACCAAATTCCAGCAGTTTTTAGCTCATGTTCAACCATACAGATGCCACAAATGTCCTGTAGATATTCTGTCACATAGTTGCCACTCAAGAACACTGCTCATTGACAATGAAGCAAAACATACTTCCATTTCTTTCTCACTTGATGTTCCTTCATAATTGTCACCAATGTCATGTAGATGTTCCATCACACAGCTGTCACAAATGTCTTGACGATCTTCCTTCATAATTGTCACCAATGTCTTCCAGATCTTCCACCATAGTTGTCACCAATATCCTGTAGATCTTCCACCACACAGCTATCACCAATGTCTTGTAGATGTTCCATCACCCAGTTGTCACCAATGTCATGTAGATGTTCAACCATAGTTGTCACCAATATCTTGTAGATCTTCTACCACACAGCTATCACCAATATCCTGTAGATCTTCTACAACACAGCTATCACCAATGTCTTGTAAATGTTCCATCACCCAGTTGTCACCATTGTCTTGTAGCTTCCTATATTTCCATTCATCATCCAGCAACACCACTAACACACCTGAAAATCAAACAAAACATACCTCCACCTTTTGTTCTTTAAAACAGCTCCTTAATGCCTCCATTTCTTCCTTTAGGTGCCACATCACACAATTGCCAAGAGATTTCACTAGATGTTCTATCCCACTCAGTACCAGGTCCCTGTAGATGTTTAATCAGACTGTCACCAATGTTTTGTAGATGCTCTATCACAGGTGTCACCAATGTTGTCCACATGTTCCACCACACAGTTGTCATTAACGTCCTGTAGATTTTCCATCACATATTTGTCACCAATGTCCAGTAGATGTTCCATCACAGCTGTCACCAATGTCACGATATTCCATCACACAGCTGTCAGTCAGCAGATGTCCCACCACTCAGCTTCATAAATTTCCATTTATCATTGAGAGATACCAACACACCTGAAAACCAAACAAGACATACTTCCACTCTTTTGTCCCTTAAGTCAGCTTCTTAATGGCTCTATTTATGCCTTGACAGTTGCCACCAGATTCCAGCAGTTTTTAGTTTATGTTCCATCACATAGTTGTAAAAAATGTCCTGTAGATATTGTCACTTCCCAGTAGATGTTACACCAAACAACTCACACAAACTTCCATTTCATATTCTATCACAGTTCTCACAGCTTCAAATTCACCAGGAAATGTTCCACCATACATTTCTATTTATCATACAATGCCATAAACCTGAAAATGAAGCAAAACATACCTCCATTTCAGTTCGTTCTCTCTTGTCAACATATTAAAAGCCCCAGATGTTCCTTCAGACAGTTGTCATCAATACCTAGTAGATATTTCATCAACCAATGTCTTGTAAATGTTCCACCATAGAGTTGTCACCAATGTATTGTAGATGTTCCACCATAGAGTTGTCACCAATGTCTTGTAGATGTTCCACCAGAGTTGTCACCAATGTCCCATAGAGGTTTCACCATAGAGTTGTCACCAATGTCCTGTAGATCTTCCACCATAGAGTTGTCACCAATGTCTTGTAGATCTTCCACCATAGAGTTGTCACCAATGACTTGTAGATCTTCCACCATAGAGTTGTCAGCAATGTCTTGTAGATTTTTCACCATACGGTTATTACCAATGTCTTGTAGATGTTCCACCACACAGTTGTCACCAATATCTTGTAGATGTTCCATCACACAGTTGTCACTAATGTCTTGTAGACATCCCACCACTCAGCTTCATGAATTTCCATTCATCTTTGAGAGATACCACCAATAGACCTAAAAATGAAACAAAACATACCTCCACTTCTTGTTCCTTAAACCAGCTTCTTAATGTCTACTTCTGTCACCAATGTGTTGTTGTTCCATCACACAGTTGCCACCAAGTCATAGTAGGTGTTTTCCCACAGCTGTCATCACATTTCATATGATCCATCACAGTTGTCAACAATGTCTTGTAGATACACCATCACACAGTAGTCACGATAATCCTATATATGTTCCATCACACCGTTGTCACCAATGTCTTGTAGATGTTCCATCACATATTTGTCACCAATGTCCAGTAGATGTTCCACCACAGCTGTCACCAATGTCATGATATTCCATCACACAGCTGTCAGTCAGCAGATGTCCCACCACTCAGCTTCATAATCAAACTGAAAACCAAACAAGACATACTTCCACTCTCTTGTCCCTTAGGTCAGCTTCTTAATGAGTCTATTTGTGCCTTGACAGTTGCCACCAGATTCCAGCAGTTTTTATTTTATGTTCCATCACATAGTTGTAAAAAATGTCCTGTAGATATTGTCACTTCCCAGTAGATGTTACACCAAACAACTCACACAAACTTCCATTTCATATTCTATCACAGATCTCACAGCTTCAAATTCACCAGGGAATATTCCACCATACAATGCCATAAACCTGAAAATGAAGCAAAACATACCTCCATTTCTTTCTCTCTTGTCAACATATTAAAAGCCCCAGATGTTCCTTCAGACAGTTATCAATACCTGGTAGATATTTCATATTAAAGTTGTCACTAATGTCTTGTAGATGTTTCACCATAGAGTTGTCACCAATGTCCTGTAGATGTTCCACCATAGAGTTGTCACCAATGTCTTGTAGATCTTCCACGATAGAGTTGTCACCAATGTCTTGTAGATGTTCCACCGGAGTTGTCACCAATGTCCCATAGAGGTTTCACCATAGAGTTGTCACCAATGTCCTGTAGAGATTTCACCATAGAGTTATCACCAATGTTCTGCAGATGTTCCACCATAGAGTTGTCACCAATGTCTTGTAGATGTTGCACCATAGTTGTCACCAATGACTTGAAGATGTTCCACCATAGAGTTGTCATCAATGTCTTGTAGATGTTCCACCGTAGAGTTGTCACCAATGTCCTGTAGATGTTCCACCATAGAGTTGTCACCAATGACTTGTAGATGCTGTACCATAGAGTTGTCACCAATGACTTGTAGATGTTCCTCCATAGAGTTGTCACCAATGTCTTGGAGATGTTCCACCATAGAGTTGTCACCAATGTCTTGGAGATGTTCCACCGTAGAGTTGTCACCAATGTCCTGTAGATGTTCCACCATAGAGTTGTCACCAATGTCCTGTAGATGTTCCGCCATAGAGTTGTCACCAATGTCCTGTAGATGTTCCACCATAGAGTTGTCACCAATGACTTGTAGATGCTGTACCATAGAGTTGTCACCAATGACTTGTAGATGTTCCTCCATAGAGTTGTCACCAATGTCTTGGAGATGTTCCACCGTAGAGTTGTCACCAATGTCCTGTAGATGTTCCACCATAGAGTTGTCACCAATGTCCTGCAGATGTTCCACTATAGAGTTGTCACCAATGTCTTGTAGATCTTCCACCATAGAGTTGTCAGCAATGTCTTGTAGATGTTTCAGCATACGGTTATCAGCAATGTCTTGTAGATGTTTCAGCATACGGTTATCACCAATGTCTTGTAGATGTTAACCATAGTTGTCACCAATATCTTGTAGATGTTCCATCACAGTTGTCACTAATGTCTTGTAGATGTTCCACCACACAGTTGTCACAAATGTCTTGTAGGTGTTCCATCACACAGTTGACAACAATGTTTTGTAATTCCTTCACCACACAGTTGTCAACAATGTCTTGTAGGTGTTTCACCACACAGCTGTCAGCAGATGTCCCACCACTCAGCTTCATGAATTTCCATTCATCTTTGAGAGATACCACCAACAGACCTAAAGATGAAACAAAACATACCTCCATTTCTTGTTCCTTAAACCAGCTTCTTATGTCTACTTCTGTCACAAAAATGTTACCAGCTGTCACCAATGTGTTGTTGTTCCATCACACAGTTGCCACCAAGTCATAGTAGGTGTTTTCTCACAGCTGTCATCACATTTCATATGATCCAACACAGTTGTCAACAATGTCTTGTAGATGCACCATCACACAGTAATCACGAAAATCCTGTTTATGTTCCATCACACCATTGTCACCAATGTCTTGTAGATGTTTGACCATACAGTTGTCACCAATGTCTTGTAGATGTTCCATCACACAGTTGTCACCAATGTCTTGTAGATGTTTCAACACACAGTTGTCACCAATGTCCTATAGATTTTTCACCTCAGTTATCACCAGTTTGGAGATGTTCCACTCTAATGAATTGTATATCACCGTAGGTGTTCCACCACTCAGCTTCATAAATTTCCAATGAGATACCACCAACACATCTGAAAATCAGACACGACATACCTCCATACTCTTGTTCCTTCAGTCAGCTTCATAATGTCCGTCTTCCAGTATATTTTAGTTGAGGTTCTATCATATAGTTGTCACAAATATCCTGTAGATATTCTCTCACCATAGTTGTGATTTGTCTCTAGTAGATGTTACACCAAACAACTCACACAAACTTCCATTTCATATTCCATCACTGTGTTCTAACCAGCTTCCAATTCATGTTCTATTGCAGTCATCACCAGGGAATGTTCCACAACACAGATTTGATGTTTGTATTTATCATACAGAGAAACCACACACCTGAAAATGAAGCAAGACTGACCTCCAAAACTTTTATTTGCCAACATCTTACTCTCCAGATCTTCAATTATACAGTTGTCACCTATATCCTGTAGACATTCCACTTCACAGGTGTCACCGATGTCTCGTAGATGCTCCATCACACAGTTGTCACCAATATCTTGTAGATGTTCCACGTCACAGTTGTCACCAGTCTCCGGTAGATGTTCCACGTCACAGTTGTCACCAGTCTCCGGTAGATGTTCCACCCAATACTTTTATAACCAACATCTTGTAGATGTCTCACCATAGCTGTCACCAATATCCAGTCATGTTCCAACACATGGTTGTCAATGTCATGTAGATGTTCCATCACAGAGTTGTCACCAGCGTTCTGTAAATGCTCCACCACCAAGCTTCATACATTTCCACTATTATTTAGAGATATTAACACCTGAAAATGAAACAAAAGATACTTCCACCTCTTGTTCCTTAACTGTACAAATGTCACCAATGTCCTGTAGATGTGTCACAACATTGTAACCAAGTCGAAGGAGATGTTCTCTCATAGCTGTCATCATATTTCATATGTTCCATCTCACAGTTGTCACCAATATCTTGTAGATGTTCCATCACACAGTGGCCACTAATGTCTTGTAGATGTTCCACCACATAGTTGTCATAAATGTCCTGTAGGTGTTCCATCACACAGTTGTCACCAATGTTTTGTAGATCTTCCACCACACATTTGTCACCAATGTCTTATAGGTGTTTCACCACACAGCTGTCAGCAGATGTCCCACCACTCAGCTTCATGAATTTCCATTTATCATTGAGAAATACCAACACACCTGAAAATCAGACAAGACATACTTCCACTCTCTTGTCCCTTAGGTCAGCTTCTTAATGGCTCTATTTGTGCCTTGACAGTTGCCACCAGATTCCAGCAGTTTTTAGTTTATGTTCCATCACATAGTTGTAAAAAATGTCCTGTAGATATTGTCACTTCCCAGTAGATGTTACACCAAACAACTCACACAAACTTCCATTTCATATTCTATCACAGTTCTCACAGCTTCAAATTCACCAGGAAATGTTCCACCGTACATTTCTATTTATCATACAATGCCATAAACCTGAAAATGAAGCAAAACATACCTCCATTTCAGTTCGTTCTCTCTTGTCAACACATTAAAAGCCCCAGATGTTCCTTCAGACAGTTGTCATCAATACGTAGTAGATATTTCATCAACCAATGTCTTGTAGATGTTCCACCATAGAGTTGTCACCAATATCTTGTAGATGTTCCACAAGAGTTGTCACAAATGTCCCTTAGAGGTTTCATCATAGAGTTGTCACCAATGCCCTGTAGAGATTTCACCATAGAGTTATCACCAATGTCCTGTAGATGTTCCAGCATAGAGTTGTCAACAATGTCTTGTAGATCTTCCACCATAGAGTTGTCAGCAATGTCTTGTAGATGTTTCACCATACGGTAATTGCCAATGTCTTGTAGATGTTCCACCATAGAGTTGTCACCAATGTCTTGTAGATGTTCCACCAGAGTTGTCACGAATGTCTTGTAGATGTTCCACCACACAGTTGTCACCAATATCTTGTAGATGTTCCATCACACAGTTGTCACTAATGTCTTGTAGACGTCCCACCACTCAGCTTCATGAATTTCCATTCATCTTTGAGATACCACCAACGGACCTAAAAATGAAACAAAACATACCTCCACTTCTTGTTCCTTAAACCAGCTTCTTAATGTCTACTTCTGTCACCAATGTGTTGTTGTTCCATCACACAGTTGCCACCAAGTCATAGTAGGTGTTTTCTCACAGCTGTCATCACATTTCATATGATCCATCACAGTTGTCAATGTCTTGTAGATGCATCATCACACAGTAGTCACGATAATCCTATATATGTTCCATCACACCGTTGTCACCAATGCCTTGTAGATGTTCCTTCCATCACATATTTGACACCAATGTCCAGTAGATGTTCCACCACAGCTGTCACCAATGTCATGATATTCCATCACACAGCTGTCAGTCAACAGATGTCCCACCACCCAGCTTCATAAATTTCCATTTATCATTGAGAGATACCAACACACCTGAAAACCAAACAAGACATACTTCCACTCTCTTGTCCCTTAGGTCAGATTCTTAATGAGTCTATTTGTGCCTTGGCAGTTGCCACCATTTTTTATTTTATGTTCCATCACATAGTTGTCAAAAATGTCCTGTAGATATTGTCACTTCCCAGTAGATGTTACACCAAACAACTCGCACAAACTTCCATTTCATATTCTATCACAGATCTCACAGCTTCAAATTCACCATACAATGCCATAAACCTGAAAATGAAGCAAAACATACCTCCATTTCGTTCTCTCTTGTCAACATATTAAAAGCCCCAGATGTTCCTTCAGACAGTTATCAATACCTAGTAGATATTTCATATTAAAGTTGTCACTAATGTCTTGTAGATGTTTCACCATAGAGTTGTCACCAATGTCCTGTAGATGTTCCACCATAGAGTTGTCACCAATGTCCTGTAGATCTTCCACGATAGAGTTGTCACCAATGTCTTGTAGATGTTCCACCGGAGTTGTCACCAATGTCCCATAGAGGTTTCACCATAGAGTTGTCACCAATGTCCTGTAGAGATTTCACCATAGAGTTATCACCAATGTTCTGCAGATGTTCCACCATAGAGTTGTCACCAATGTCTTGTAGATCTTCCACCATAGAGTTGTCAGCAATGTCTTGTAGATGTTTCACCATACGGTTACCGCCAATGTCTTGTAGATGTTCCACCACACAGTTGTCACCAATATCTTGTAGATGTTCCATCACACAGTTGTCACTAATGTCTTGTAGACGTCCCACCACTCAGCTTCATGAATTTCCATTCATTGAGAGATACCAACAGACCTAAAAATGAAATAAAACATACCTCCATTTCTTGTTCCTTAAACCAGCTTCTTAATGTCTACTTCTGTCACAAAAATGTTACCAGCTGTCACCAAGTCATAGTAGGTGTTTTCTCACAGCTGTCATCACATTTCATATGATCCATCACAGTTGTCAATGTCTTGTAGATGCATCATCACACAGTAGTCACGATAATTCTGTATATGTTCCATCACACCATTGTCACCAATGTCTTGTAGATGTTCCTTCCATCACATATTTGTCACCAATGTCCAGTAGATGTTCCACCACAGCTGTCACCAATGTCATGATATTCCATCACACAGCTGTCAGTCAACAGATGTCCCCCCACCCAGCTTCATAAATTTCCATTTATCATTGAAAGATACCAACACACCTGAAAATCAAACAAGACATACTTCCACTCTCTTGTCCCTTAGGTCAGATTCTTAATGACTATTTGTGCTTTGACAGTTGCCACCAGATTCCAACAGTTTTTAGTTTATGTTCCATCACATAGTTGTCAAAAATGTCCTGTAGATATTGTCACTTCCCAGTAGATGTTACACCAAACAACTCGCACAAACTTCCATTTCATATTCTATCACAGATCTCACAGCTTCAAATTCACCAGGGAATATTCCACCATACAATGCCATAAACCTGAAAATGAAGCAAACATACCTCCATTTCGTTCTCTCTTGTCAACATATTAAAAGCCCCAGATGTTCCTTCAGACAGTTATCAATACCTAGTAGATATTTCATATTAAAGTTGTCACCAATGTCTTGTAGATGTTCCACCATAGAGTTGTCACCAATGACTTGTAGATGTTCCACCATAGAGTTGTCACCAATGTCTTGTAGATGTTCCACCGTAGAGTTGTCACCAATGTCCTGTAGATGTTCCACCGTAGAGTTGTTACCAATGACTTGTAGATGTTCCACCATAGAGTTGTCACCAATGTCCTGTAGATGTTCCACCATAGAGTTGTCACCAATGTCTTGTAGATGTTCCACCATAGAGTTGTCACCAATGTTCTGTAGAGATTTCACCATAGAGTTGTCACCAATGTCCTGTAGAGATTTCACCATAGAGTTATCCCCAATGTCCTGTAGATGTTCCACCATAGAGTTGTCACCAATGTCTTGTAGATCTTCCACCATAGAGTTGTCAGCAATGTCTTGTAGATGTTTCACCATACGGTTATCGCCTATGTCTTGTAGATGTTCCACCACACAGTTGTCACCAATATCCTGTAGATGTTCCATCACACAGTTGTCACTAATGTCTTGTAGACGTCCCACCACTCAGCTTCATGAATTTCCATTCATCTTTGAGATACCACCAACAGACCTAAAAATGAAACAAAACACACCCTCATTTCTTGTTCCTTAAACCAGCTTCTTAATGTCTACTTCTGTCACAAATGTGTTGTTGTTCCATCACACAGTTGCCACCAAGTCATAGTAGGTGTTTTCTCACAGCTGTCATCACATTTCATATGATCCATCACAGTTGTCAACAATGTCTTGTAGATGCACCATCACACAGCAGTCACGAAAATCCTGTTTATGTTCCATCACCAATGTCCTGTAGATGCTCCACCACACAGTTGTCACCAATGTCCTGTAGATGTTTCATCACACAGTTGTCACCAACGTCCTGTAGATGTTCCACCACACAGTTGTCACCAATGTCCTGTAGATGTTCCATCACTCAGCTTCATATATTTCCCATTAATTATTCAGACACCACCAACACGCCTGAAAATGAAACAAAAACATACCACCACCTCTTTTTCCTTAAGCCAGCTTCTTCATGTCTCCAGTTGTTCTTTCACAGATGTCAATAGCTGTCACCAATGTCTTGTAGATCTTCCACCAGAGCTGTCACAAAGTTGCAGTATGTGTTCTCTCACAGCAGTCATCATATTTCCTATGATCCATCATAAAGTTGTCACCAATGTCTTGTAGATATTCCATCACTTCATGAATTTCCATTAATCATTTAGAGACACCAACACACCTGAAAATGAAACAATATGTACCTCCACCTCTTTCCTTAAGTCACCATATTCCAGCAGTTTTTAGTTGATGTTCCACCATACAGATGCCACTTTTCTCCAGTAGATGTTACACCAACCGCTCACACAAACTCCATTTGATATTTCCCTACTTCTCAGTTCTCAGCAGCTTCCAATTCCTGTTCTATAGCAGTCATGGCCAGGGAATATTCCACCACACAGATTTCACATTTCTATTAATCATACACAAATACTACACACCTGAAAATGAAGCAAAACACCACCAATACTTTCTCTCACCACCATCTTAAAGTCTCCAGATCTTCCATCACACAGTTGTCACCAATGTTTTCTAGATGTTCCATCACACAGTTGTCAAAGACTTGAACATTTCCCTGAAAAACTGTCACCAATGTCTTGCAAATGTTGCACCACATTTGTCACCAATGTCCAGTAGAAGTTCACTACAATTGTTACCATGTAGATGCACTACCATAAACTTATTACCAATGTCCTGCAGATGCTGCATCACAATTTTATGGGAACAAGTTCCAGTAGGTATTTTCACACTAAAGTCATCACACAGTTGTCACCAATGTCTTGCAGATGTTCCATCACACAATTGTCACCAATGTCTTGTAGATATTCCAACAAACAGTTGTCACCAATGTCTTGTAGATGTTCCACCACACAGCTGTAACCAATGTCCTGCAGATGTTCCATCACAGTTCTCACTAATGCCCTGTTGATGTTCCATCACACAGCTATCACCAATGTCTTGTAGATGTTCCATCACAGTTCTCACTAATATCCTGTAGATGTTCCACCACACAGTTGTCAGTCAGCAGCATAGGTCCCACCATTCAGCTTCATAAAATTTCCATTCATAATCCAGTGACAGAACCAACACATACCTCCACCCTCTTGTTCCTTACGTCACCTTAATATCTATTCCTTCACAGATGTCATTTATCAGACAATGATACCACACACCTGAAAATGAAGCAAAATATACCTCCATTTTTTCCCCTCTTGTGAAAGTCCCAGATGTTCCTTGACACAGTTGTGACCAATATCTTGTAAATGCTCAATCACAGCTGTCACCAATGTCTTGTAGATGTTCCACCACATTTGTGACCAGTATATTCCATCACTCAGTTGTCACCAATGTCTTGTAGATGTTCCATCACACAGTTGTCACAAATGTCTTGTAGGTGTTCCATCACACAGTTGACACCAATGTTTTATAATTCCTTCACCACACAGTTGTCAACAATGTCTTGTAGGTGTTTCACCACACAGCTGTCAGCAGATGTCCCACCACTCAGCTTCATGAATTTCCATTCATCTTTGAGAGATACCACCAACGGACCTGAAATTGAAACAAAACATACCTCCACCCTCTTGTTCTTTAAACCAGCTTCTTAACATCTCCACTTCTTTCTGCACAGATGTCACCAGATTCCAGCAGTTATTGTTCCATCATATAGTTGTCACAAATGTCCCGTAGATATTCTCTCAACATAGTTGTCACTTGTCTCCAGTAGATGTACACCAAACAGCTCACACAAACTTCCATTTGATATTCCATCACTGAGTTGTCACCAATGTATTCTAGATGTTCCATCACACAGTTGTCACCAATGTCTTGCATATGTTCCATCATAGTTGTCACCAATGTCTCATAGATCTTCCATCACATAGTTGTCACCAATGTATTCTAGATGTTCCATCACACAGTTGTCACCAATGTATTCTAGATGTTCCATCACACAGTTGTCACCAATGTCTTGCAGATGTTCCATCACAGTTGTCACCAATGTCTCATAGATCTTCCATCACATAGTTGTCACCAATGTATTCTAGATGTTCCATCACACAGTTGTCACCAATGTATTCTAGATGTTTCACCACAGCTGTCAGATGTCATTGAGATACCACCAACAAACCTGAAATTGAAACAAAACATACCTCCACCCTCTTGTTCTTTAAACCAGCTTCTTAACGTCTCCACTTCTTTCTGCACAGATGTCACCAGATTCCAGCAGTTATTGTTCCATCATATAGTTGTCACAAATGTCTCGTAGATATTCTCTCAACATAGTTGTCACTCTCCAGTAGATGTACACCAAACAGCTCACACAAACTTCCATTTGATATTCCATCACTGAGTTGTCACCAATGTATTCTAGATGTTCCATCACACAGTTGTCACCAATGTCTTGCATATGTTCCATCATAGTTGTCACCAATGTCTCATAGATCTTCCATCACATAGTTGTCACCAATGTATTCTAGATGTTCCATCACACAGTTGTCACCAATGTATTCTAGATGTTCCATCACACAGTTGTCACCAATGTATTCTAGATGTTCCATCACACAGTTGTCACCAATGTATTCCAGATGTTCCATCACAGTTGTCACCAATGTATTCTAGATGTTCCATCACACAGTTGTCACCAATGTATTCTAGATGTTCCATCACACAGTTGTCACCAATGTATTCTAGATTTTCCTTCACACAGTTGTCACCAATGTATTCTAGATGTTCCACCACACAGTTGTCAGTCAGCAGCATAGGTTCCACCATTCAACTTCATAAAATTTCCATTCATCATCCAGTGACAGAACCAACACATCTGAAAATGAAACAAGACATACCTCCAGCCTCTTGTTCCTTAAGTCACCTTAATATTTCTTTCTTCCTTCACAGATGTCAGCAGATTCCAGAAATTTTCAGTTGAGGTTTTAGCAAAAACTTGTCACAAATGTCCTGTAGATTTTCTGTCACCTTAGTTGCTATTTATCTTCTGTACACTAAACAGCTCACACAAATTACCATTTGATATTCCATGACAGTTCTCACCAGCTTTCAATTCATGTTCCATCGCTGTCATCAACAAGGAATGTTCAACCACATAGATTTCCTGTTTCTATTTCAGACAATGATACCACACATCTGAAAATGAAGCAAAACATACCTCTTTTTTCCCTTCTTGTGAAAGTCCCAGATGTTTCTTCACAGAGTTGTGACCAACATCTTGTAGATTCTCTATCACAGATGTCACCAGTATGTTGTAGATGTTCTACCACTCAGTTGTCACTAATGTCCTGTAGATGTTCCATCACACAGTTGTCACCAATGTCCTGTAGATGTTCCATCACACAGTTGTCACCAATGTCCTGTAGATGTTCCATCACACAGTTGTCACCAATGTCCTGTAGATGTTCCATCACACAGTTGTCACCAATGTCTTGTAGATATCCCATCACACAGTTGTCATCAATGTCTTGTAGATGTCGCATCACACAGTTGTCATCAATGTCTTGTAGATGTTCCATCACAGTTGTTATCAATGTCTTGTAGATGCTCACCACAGTTGTCATCTATGTCCTGCAGATGTTCCTTCACACAGTTGTCACCAATGTCTTGTAGATGTTCCATCACACAGCTGTACATCAGCAGCAGATGTCCCACCACTCAGCTTCATAAATTTCCATTCATCCTGGAGAGATACCACCAACACACCTGAAATTGAAACAAGACATACCTCCACCCTCTTGTTTCTTAATGTCTCCACTTCTTCCTGCACAGAAGTCACCATATTCCAGCAGTTACTAGTTATTGTTCCATCATATAGTTGTCACATATGTCCTGAAGATATTTACTCACCATAGTTGTCAGTAGATGTACACCAAACAGTTCACATAAACTTCCATTTGATATCCCATCACAGTTCTCACCAGCTTCCATTTCATGTAGATGACCCACCACAGTTTTCACCAGTATGTCGTTCCACCACAGTTGTCACCAGTATGTTGTAGATGTTCCATCACACAGTTGTCACCAGTATGTTGTAGATGTCCCATCACAGTTGTCACCAGTATGTTGTAAATGTCCCATCACACAGTTGTCACCAGTATGTTGTAGATGTTCCATCACACAGCTTCATAAATTTCCATTCATCACTGAGAGATACCACCAACACACCTGAAATTGAAACAAAACATACCTCCACTCTCTTGTTTCTTAATGTCTCCACTTCTTCCTGCACAGATGTCACATTCCAGCAGTTACTAGTTGTTCCATCATATAGTTGTCACATATGTCCTGAAGATATTTACTCACCATAGTTGTCAGTAGATGTACACCAAACAGTTCACAAAAACTTCCATTTGATATCCCATCACAGTTCTCACCAGCCTCCATTCCCTGCCCCCTCTTGTTAAAGTCCCAGATGTTCTTTCACACAGCTGTGACCAATATCTTGTAGATGCTCAATCACAGATGTCACCAATATCTAATAGCTGCTCAATCACAGTTGTCAACAATGTTTTGTAAATGTTCCATCACACAGTTGTCACAAATATCTTGTAGATGTTCCTTCACACAGTTAGCACCAATGAGATGCTCACCACAGTTGTCACCAATGTCTTGTAGATGTTCCACCACAGTTGTCACCAATGTCTTGTAGATGTTCCACCACAGTTGTCACCAATGTCTTGTAGATGTTCCACCACAGTTGTCACCAGTATGTTGTAGATGTTCCACCACACAGTTGTCACCAGTATGTTGTAGTTGTAGATGTTCCACCACAGTTGTCACCAGTATGTTGTAGATGTTCCATCACGCAGCTGTCCCACCACTCAGCTTCATACATTTCCATTCATCCTGGAGAGATACCACCAACACACCTGAAATTGAAACAAGACATACCTCCACCCTCTTGTTTCTTAATGTCTCCACTTCTTCCTGCACAGATGTCACATTCCAGCAGTTACTAGTTATTGTTCCATCATATAGTTGTCACATATGTCCTGTAGATATTGTCTCACCATAGTTGTCAATAGATGTACACCAAACAGTTCACATAAACTTCCATTTGATATCCCATCACAGTTCTCACCAGCTTCCATTTCATGTTCTATTGCAGTCATCAACAGTGAATGTTCAACCACAGATTTCACTTTTTCATTTATCATATAATGATACCACACGCCTGAAAATGAATCAAAACATACCTCCATTTCTTTCTCTCTTGTCACCATCTCCAGATGTCTCTTCATACATGCAACATCATTATTTTGTAGATCTTCCATCACACAGTTGTCATCAATGCCTTGTAGATGTTCCACTCAATGCCTTGTAGATGTTCCACTCAATGCCTTGTAGATGTTCCACAACAGTTGTCACCAATGTCTTGTAGATGCTGCACCACACAGTTGTCACCAATGTCTTGTAGATGCTGCACCACACAGTTGTCACCAATGTCTTGTAGATGCTGCACCACACAGTTGTCACCAATGTCTTGTAGATGCTGCACCACACAGTTGTCACCAATGTCTTGTAGATGCTTCACCACACAGTTGTCACCAATGTCTTGTAGATGCTGCACCACACAGTTGTCACCAATGTCTTGTAGATGCTGCACCACACAGTTGTCACCAATGTCTTGTAGATGCTGCACCACACAGTTGTCACCAATGTCTCGTAGATCTTCCATCACATAGTTGGCACCACTGTCTCGTAGATGTTCCACCAAACAGTTGTCACCAATGTCTCATAGATCTTCCATCACACAGTTGTCACCAATGTCTCATAGATCTTCCATCACACAGTTGTCACCAATGTCTCATAGATCTTCCATCACACAGTTGTCACCAATGTCTCGTAGATCTTCCATCACACAGTTGGCACCAGTCTCGTAGATATTCCACCACATAGTTGGCACCAGTCTTGTAGATATTCCACCACATAGTTGGCACCAGTCTTGTAGATATTCCACCACATAGTTGACAATGTATTCTAGATGTTCCAGGAGTCCTCACTAATGTCCTGTAGATGTTCCAACACAGTTGTCAGTCAGCAGCATAGGTCCCACCACATCTGAAAATGAAACAAGACATAACTCCTACCTCTTCTTAATGTCTCCACTTCTTTCTGCACAGATGTCACCAGTTACTAGTTATTGTTCCATCATATAGTTGTCACATATGTCCTGTAGATATTCTCTCACCATCGTTCTCAGTAGATGTATAGCTAACAATTCACAAAAACTTCCATTTGATATCCCATCAGTTCTCACCAGCTTCCATTTCATGTTCTATTGCAGTCATCTCCATGGAATGTTCAGAGACTTCACTTTTTCATTTATCATACAATGATACCACACACCTGAAAATGAAGCAAAACATACCTCCATTTATTTCTTCATACATCCAACATCATTATTTTGTAGATCTTCCATTACAGTTGTTACCAATGCCCTGCAGCTGTTCCATCACACAGTTGTCACCAATGCCTTGCAGATGTTCCAAGACAGTTGTCACCAGTACTATGTAGATGTTCCAACACACAGATGTCAGCAATGTCTTGTAGATGTTCCATCTTGTCACCAATGTCTTGTAGATGTTCCATCTTGTCACCAATGTCCTGCAGCTGTTCCATCACAGTTGTCATCAATGTCTTGTAGATGTTCCACCACACAATTGTCACCCAATGTCTTGTAGATGTTCCATGTTGTCACCAATGTCTTGTAGATGTTCCATCTTGTCACCAATGTCCTGCAGCTGTTCCATCACACAGTTGTCATCAATGTCTTGTAGATGTTCCACCACAGTTGTCACCAGTACATTGTAGATGTTCCATCACACAACTATCACCAATGTTCTGTAGATGTTCCACCACACAATTGTCACCCAATGTCTTGTAGATCTTCCATCACACAGTTGTCACCAATGTCCTGCAGCTGTTCCACCACACAGTTGTCATCAATGTCCAGCAGATCATTCAGAATCTGCAGGAAAAACAAACAAAACCTACCTTTACCTCTAGTTCCTTAATACTTTCAGGGATGACACCAGTTTGTAGTTGATGTTCTATGACAAATGTCCTGCAGATAGTCATACTTGTCACTTTTCCAGATTCCGGTAGGTGCCACATCACAATTGCCAAGAGATTTCACTAGATGTTTTATTGCTCTCAATTGCCAAGAGATTTCACTAGATGTTTTATTGCTCTCAATACCAGGTTCACATCATTTTGTAGATCATCCGTCATACAGTTGTCACCAATGTCTTGCTACCAAATTTCTGTAGATGCATCATCAGTTGTCACCAATATTGTGTAGATGTTCTATCAGTTATCACCAATATCCTGTAGATGTTCCATCACACAGTTGTCACCAATATCCTGTAGATGTTCCATCACACAGTTGTCACCAATATTGTGTAGATGTCCTATCACAGTTGTCACCAAATTTTTTTAGATGCATCATCAGTTGTCACCAATATTGTGTAGATGTTCTATCACAGTTGTCACCAATATTGTGTAGATGTTCCATCACACAGTTGTCACCAAATTTCTGTAGATACATCATCAGTTGTCACCAATATCCTGTAGATGTTCCGTCACAGTTGTCACCAATGTCCTGCAGATATTGTCACCATAGTTGTCACTTGTAGACATTACACTACACAGCTCTCCAACTTCCACCAGAGTTCTATATGTCTCAAGAAAATGTTCCACCACACCTTTCACTCATTTCCATCCATCATACAAAGATACAACTAACACACCTGAAAAATGAAACAAAATGCATTTCCACTGCATGTCTCTCAAGCTATGTTCATATCTTCAAGAATTCATTTAGTCTCGTAGATGTCACATTTCTCAATACACAGCAAATGTTCCATTACACAATGTTCTGGAGATATTCCATCACATAGGTGTCACTAGTTTCCAGTAGATGTCTCCACCACTCAGCTTTTCTAGATTTCTATTCCTCATTTAAAGATACCACCAACACACCTGAAAATGAAAGAAATTAAACCTCCACATATCTCTTCAGTTGTCACCAAATTCCTGTTGATCTTCATCTTTCAGTATTTAATGTTCCATCACAGCTGTCACCAGTTATCACATTGCATATATTTCACCATTCAGTATCTTCTAGTTGTCACCAAGTTCCAGTAGCTGTTGTCACAGGTTTCGTCTCTCAGTATTGTGTAGATGTTCCACCATACAGTTGTCACCAAGATGTCCTACCTCTCAGCTTCATAACCTTCCATTCATCATTCAGTTGTCCTGGAGCAGGAACATTATCAGCATCCATACAAGATCCATTACACACAAATCTCCCAATGCACATCACCACATTCCAGATGATTCAGTCAGAACTTTTCAGATATTTCTGTAATTCTTGTCAACCTCCCAGGTCAGCCATGTTTCAGAGGTCCAGTATCACACAAATATTCCCCCTCACTATATCACCAGGCATGTGGTAAACCTGAAAATTAAACAAACTTCCACTTCTTGTCCCTCAAGTCACCACCTTAAAAATCCAGATGTTCCATCACATGGTTGTCACCAGATAGTTCATCACAGAATAGCCACCAGGCTCTAGATGGTTCACAAATAGTCATATACCTGAAAATGAAAGAAAATCTACTTCTTGTCTCAAGTCACCAACTTTAAATGTATATATCATGTGAAAGACGATGTACCATTCAAATACCAACACAGTTGCCACCATATTTATATTTTCTCTTTAGCTATCACCAATTGAAAGCAATCATAGTTGACACCAAGCACTCATCCCTAATGTTCTCATACAGTTGCAAACTATAAAAAAAACATCTGGAAAAAAAAATCCTCTTCTTGCTTTTTATCAGGTCAGCAATGAGGTATCACATGATATATAAGAGAAAATATTATCCCTTATCACATCAATCTAATTATACTATTAAAAAAAAAAAAATCAATAAAGTAGATGATACAATTTTAAATAATACTTGTTGACTATTGTAACCTTTTTTGTTTCTAAAGCCACTGTCAGTCATTTGTGAAAGATGCTCATATCTAGTTTTGTTCCATTATAGTTGTATCAGTCAACAATAATCGATACATCACTAGCTGACAAAATGTACCAATCACAGAAAGTCCTAATGGTAGTCTTTCTGTAAGAGAAAATATCTTAAAAGAAAAACTTACTTGTCTTTTAAGAACATCACCATTTGTCACTCATCAATGCTTTGTCCTATTTGGTAGTCGATATAAATACACCTAAAAACGAACTTTTTTCTCCCATAATTCTGTAACTCATAGCAAAGATGTTCCATTTTCCAATCACAGACGTCCTTTTACTTGAAGTTGTCAACGATCATATTATAGTTGCTCCCAGTTTCCAATTACAGATGATTATTTGATAGTTGTTCCCAGTTTCCAATCACAGATGATCATTTGATAGTTGCTTCCAGTTTCCAATCACAGATGATCATTTGATAGTTGCTCCCAGTTTCTAATCTCAATCCGTTGAAGTTATCAGTTTCCATTCACAGTTGCTAGTGTTTCTTGTCAATCATCCTCATTCACTTTTGCAATAGATAGATGCTCTTTCCCCTCATGTATACAATAACAGCTCACTCCAAGCATATTCATATACACAGACCTGTAAGAATAACTGAAAAAATCTTTCCCCCATTAAATCTCCTAGGTCAACCTGCAATAAAAATGTAGCTAGTCATCAAAATACATCCACCAACTAAAAAATCACAGACTTGCTACTCAGAAATAACAATATACCTGAAAACAAAATTAAGTCCATTTTTTTTTCCTTTTTAAGTCAGTTATCAGCCATTGCTTAACAAAGATTGTTATATATATAGCATTCACCAATTTGCAGTCAGATGTATACCAGCCATAGGTTGAAGCTTACTCTTGCATATATCTGGTGTTAATTATAGATTCTAATCTCAGTTCTCGATTTGAAAATGTATTATCATGATTGCTTTTTTTTTTTTTTAAACTATTTGTCAAAATCGGTTCAACTATGTTGATTTTTGTACACTTAGTGTTAAAAAAAAAAATCTAAGAATTTTTCATTGTAGTTATTTTATATTTCACACTAATGCTAATGTGCCTGAAAAGGAAAGAAACCCGTAGTAACAGCTACATTTCTTCATTGTAGCTACACTTAAGTTAACTAGTCCCCCTCTTAGAAAATCATATATCTAAAACTGAAAAGAAAACTACACTCCATGCAAGTCACATAAGGTTTACAAATGCAGATATTGCTCATCAGCTCTTGGAACATAAAAAAAAACTAATTAAATATCTCTAATATTGGAACAACCATAGTTAATAGAATGTTCATTACAATTTATTAACTAGTTGATCACTTAAATGAGGCTAGTAATCAGATACATTCTACAATTTAAATTTTTCTTCCATCATTTGATGTTGCAAATCTATGTGCAGCCCACAGCAACTGCTAACATTGAAAGTGTCTGCCATGTCACGTATATGAATTTTACACTAGTAATGTAGCTGCAAATTTTTTTTTAAAAAACGCATCCCATTTTGCTTTTAGATAAGTAGGTTGAAAATTTCCAGTTGCTAAGTATTAAATCACAAGTGTTAAAGCAAATACTAAAATACCTGAAACAGAAACTTGTGGTTATCGCTTTACGTCTTGCCTATGCCTCATTCCAGCCAATGTTATATATTGACAAACTCAAATTTCTACATCAATCAATGCCATGTGCTCTCACATACCTGAAAACTGTTCTTCCCTATTCATTTTGTGTGATTGTAGGCAGATTCTCTGTTTGAGCAGAGATCCTTGCACAAACATTGCCTCATCCTATCCAAATATTGTATGGGGGTGTTGAAATTGCAGTCAATACAAAATATTTCTCAAATTCATCTCATCAATTATAACTATCTGAAAATGAAAAGAAAATATGCTAGGTGGAGATCACCTAGCAATAAATAGAATTCCTCCCCATCTCCCTGTGAGCAACTAGCTCTCTTTCCATATGAAGCACTTTCAATAAACAATTATATTGTTAACAAAATTTTACAGAACAAGTTACTAAAAATTGATTCTTTTCCACATTACTCTTGCTTTGTAATCTGAATAAAAACCACTTGAAAACTGAAACTGTGTTGGCACTATCTGCATCTAAGTTTTATCTCAACATCTACCATGCAACTCAACTCTAATAATTGTTATTTATCAAAGTTGAATTATTTCACTAACACTATCAGACAATCCTGGATACTTTATAAATGGTTTGACACTTGGAAATATGAAAAAAACTAACACACCTGTTCTTAGTTACAACCAAGATCCAAATAAATTTTGCAGCCTATGCAGTGTTGAGACTAAAGTCATTTTACTCCCACTGGGATCTTTTCATCATATTTTCCTCTGCAGAATGTTATATTGCAATATAATGACATATCTGAAAAAATAAGAAAAGCCATTTCTCCAACCCACACAACTTATTCACCCATAAATTAACCATTCAATTTATCATACCTGATCAGGAAATGATAATCTGTTTCTGGATATTTCCACACACTGTATCATTTATCTTGCACGTTGTAGTTTTCTGGAGAATATCTGAAGATGAGAGAAGATGTTTTTTTCGGGCATATGCCTTCTTTGTTGAAAGGCCAATTCTTTAGTAAATTGAAATTTACCTTGTTAGCTTCAACCACTAATTATAGATGCGTTAGGTTCAAAAAGGAAGGACTCTTGGTATGAATTCGTTCAGGGAGCTGTTGTCTTGAATTACAGATGATTTGCGTATTCCTTGCGATGTTGATACCTTGCATTTCAATATTTGAGATTTGTCTGTTTACAAGTGTAAAATTGTGAAGCTTGTCTTATCTAGACAGATTTTTTTTAAAATGTTTTTACTTTTCTTTGTTGTATGTTTTTAATTGATAGTGTTCACTTGTGTGGGCACAATGCCCAGTTATTAAACTTATGTGATATACTCAGTATTATGCTGAATGATGTCTGTTAAAATGTATGCAAACCCTTCATTTGAATATTCAAAAGCCACACTTATAATCTAGAACTCAACCAGGACATTCCTGCCACTGCAGTTGTCTTGGACCACAGACCTAAAAAGGAAAAGATCTTTTTTTGTTCAACTATTTTGTTAAGCTTGAAACAATTCTCAAAGAAAACAATTATACATCCATAAATACCACAACTAAGGTATAGGAAAATAGCCAGTTGAACATATCAATGACCATTTTCATAGATTAGGTAGCTTTAATACAAAACTTTGGTTTGGATTTATTATGCCTCCTTTTGACACCCCCTCACCAAGTACAAGACTCGAAAAGCTATATGTTGCTTCATTTTAGATACTATGATAATGTTAAGATTTAAGGAAAAGTAACTTTTACCTCATTGGGATCACAATATGTCTGCCATTATATATATATATATACACACACATGAAATATACCCTTCACTATGATACTTTTAATGTGAAATGCACGAGTAAGATTCGTAATTGTGAGGTTGCGAGTTCAATTCCAGGGCAGAGCTATGCATTGTGTCCTTAAACATGACACTATTTCACACTGCTCTTTCTTCAAAGGATTGCAACCAGTAGATAGTATCAGCAATGAAAACATTTCCATGGACCATCCAACTCAGTAAATGGATGAGGTCTGAGGTCTTTGTCATTCAACTTTCACTCTAATTCTTATGTACATGCAACTATAACCGTTTTACATGGAAAAAGGTAAATAAGAATAATAAATCCAATCCAAAGCATGCATTAATTAGTGTACTGTGCATTATATCCCCATGACCGTTAGAATTGAACCCTATGTTGTGTATCTAAAAATCCTTTTAAATTTGTATTTTTAAAATGATTTGAAAATCATTCACGAGAACAGTTCATATCAGCTAGCACAGCACTACCTGTGTTACTGCACCTATATTAGTCTAGTCCACTTGATTTTAGTAGGTACTAATTCAAGTAGACTAGACTAAATGATAGCTAGTAGAAACAGTAATTTACAAGTGCTTAATGTATGAGGTCACGCTTAGTATGTAAGAAAACCCATTGGACCTAGAGATTAGCAATATATCAATGTTATTTATAGATTTCACTGAATGAAATATGAACCTACCTAATGTACGGAACTCAGAAAATACATTAGAATGCAAGTGGTTCCAGCTTCAATGGCACCTCTCTGGTCGACCATTACATTTTAGTTTCCTAATAGCACTCCATAGACAATGTATATATATGGCATCCTATCAAATGCTTATTACTCTTAATTTCTTAATTACATTAAAAAAATTCGTATTAATAGAATTTCCAGATTTAGATTTTTATGCTAAGCAAACTATTTGTGGAGCTAATTACTGATTCATTTAACAGAATCAGTAATTAGCTCCACACCATATACTAATTAAATAACTGGTTATATAACTTTTCTACTAACAGTAATTAGCTCCACACCATATACTAATTAAATAACTGGTTATATAACTTTTCTACTAAAACTTGTGAAATGAATTAGTTATCACTTTTACCAATGTTATACTTTCCAAATCACATACTAATTTAATATCTTTTCTTATATACAATTTTTACAAAGATTTTGTCAGAAGTGCAACTCAGCTGGTGACAAAACTTACCTTAACCAACAACCATAGCCCAGGAAAATATCGTCATATATTGCAGCTGGTTGAATACGACAGCTTGATAAAATTTTCTAACAGCTCCCCAATATCTGATGACCTTTTTGTTTACCCCGTCACAGATAGTCTTTTTAAAATTCTTGTAGGTTTGCCGAAGAAGCCGGCCTCGTCTTGCCAGCTCCTGGGCCCCTTGGGCCCCTTTTCAGGCAGGTTACATCATGTGAGGGGGGAAAAAAAGACACGTATTGGTACAAATTCTAGTACTTTATCAACAAACAATATATATATATATATATTTAAATCAATATCAAGAGTTGTCTGAAGATATCGTTAGAATATGTTATTTGATGGGTGTAGTGTTTACTAATGAATGGTAATGCAATGTATGTAATTCGGAGGGGCACATATACAACACCATTTAACCTCATTCACGATACTCTATCATTAAAGCAGCTCTATTGCTGAATAACCAACCAAATATAAAAATGTGTATTCAATAATGGAAGGTTTGAATTGAATATTAAATATACAAATTGTGGCCAACTCGTCACCTACAAAGATATACACAATAGGAAATCCCTACAAAATCACCCTACGTCTTACTGGAATGTTGCAGTGGCATTTAAATTAAATTTTCATTGTTTTAAAAATGTACTAAAATATTACTAGAATTACCATGAACTTTATACCCTTCACCTGACAGTTTAAACCCCTGCCCTAATTGAAGTGTCGTATACGGTAACTCCCTTCCATTACTGCGAGTCAAGAGTTGTTCCCCTTTGTACAATCATACTATCACCGCACGACCTGAACCACATTAACCCCTTTTTTTAGCATTGAAACCGGCCAGAAATGTCTCATCTGTCCTAATCAGCTATAACTGGCCACTCATACTGATGTTACGGTATTATTCTTAAGATAAATAACATCAAAATCTCATAGATTCGATATTATAAGGTAGTGTTTACTACCAAAATACAATAGTATATATATAGAGTAATCATTTTACGACCGCTTATCCCTGCTTGCAAGGGTGGGACGGGTCTTATTCAGCATAGCACCCCTCCACTTGTAATGTAGAATGCTAAAGGGCTAAATATAATTACGTCACAAATTTACTAAATGTTATTAATACTTTCAATATTGTTCAGCTAATTCTATAAGAGCCAGCCAAACTAGAATTAACCTTCAAATTAAATTCCCAATTACTTGTTAATAACGAGCTCTAAGGGAAACAACTCGTACCAGTAATTCCTCTACAACCACCTACACCAACAATTTGGTGCTTTACATTACAAGCTAACAGTTATCAATAGTTAAATTAAGCCACGTGCCATCATCTAACACCCACAAAAATACACAAGTCATCATATTACATACACACCATTCGTGTCACATTCACAAAGGAATTATTACATCAATGACAAAAGTAAAATACCAGGGTTTTACCTGAACTCTCAGGACATCCTTTCTTGTATCTCTATATTTACATATATATCATGGGGAGACAAGAGCCTGGACAAGACAAAGGGCCTGGGTCCATAGCCAAACTGGCGGCAAACCGTGGACCGGAGCCGGAAGAAATGACAGACCATGCCGTAGTCTCAACAGGCTTCCAAGGGTGGACACTCTGCAGCCATAAAATACAAGCAAATTGCGTAGACAAACGAAAAAAAATGCTTTTTAATCATCACACAAGCAAGCATACGATTGTAACAAGTCATGTCATAAAATATTACGTTTCACTAAGATCTTATCAAAAAAATCTTCCCAAGATCCCTCCAAATACCGATTTTCAAACCAAAAAGGTCTTTTGTAATGGAGATACATTTATATGTACAATCTCCATTTCTGTATATTTTGTCGGTTTATCTAAAGGCATTAACATCCGATTAGACTTTAATATCTTCAGGATGTATATACACCATATAAATGTTATCACTCTAATGTTAAATACAAAGAGTCATTATATGTGTTGGATGAACAGAAATAAATAATCTGGGGCTGTTGATGTCCATTGTCAAATAGCAATCATACATACAGTAAGTTATATATATAGACATACATACATATACATTTATATGTACGTACATACATACATACATATACATATATGTACGTACATACATACATACATATATATATACGTACGTACATACATATATATGTACGTACATACATATATATGTACGTACATACATATATATGTACATACATACATATATATGTACATACATATATATGTACGTACATACATACATATATATGTACGTACATACATACATATATATGTACGTACATACATATATATGTACGTACATACATATATATATATGTACGTACATACATATATATATATGTACGTACATACATATATATATGTACGTACATACATATATATATATGTACGTACATACATATATATATATGTACGTACATACATATATATATATGTACGTACATACATATATATATGTACGTACATACATATATATATATGTACGTACATACATATATATATATGTACATACATACATTTATATGTACGTACATACATACATTTATATGTACGTACATACATACATTTATATGTACATACATACATACATATATATGTACATACATACATACATACATATGTACATACATACATATATATGTACATACATACATATATATGTACATACATACATATATATGTACATACATACATATATATGTACATACATACATATATATGTACATACATACATATATATGTACGTACATACATACATATATATGTAGATAAATACATAGACGCACACAATTAAATTTAAAATATACATTTTTTTAAATTCAGTCATTTATATTATCGGGTAAAAAACTAATTCGTCAGTTAAAACAATAAAAAGGGCGTAGCCCAATTACGTCATTCCAAATATGGAAGTCTAAGTAGATTTCAGTAAAAACAAAGGAAATGTATTCTTCAACAAGCATTTTTACAACTACTACGTACAAAAATTTACCATTATAAACTATAAAATAAAAACGTTAAATTGTTATTTACTCCATTACTGTCGACAAAAGAGGTCAGTCACGAGCTATTATCAAAGACGTAGAAGAGAATCAAAATGGCGTCTCAAGGACACACGACCTTTACAAGCACAACTTACTTTACCCCACACACGTCACTCGTTTATTTTATCACTCACAGTAGTAAGCAGGTTATTTCTTCTAGTAGCAGGATGTTCCTTCACAAAATCGTCTATTTCGATTTAAAAGGCCAGGTTTCTCCTCCTACTGAGGTTATTTTTATGGCTATAGAAAAAGAAAACCACGAACAAAAAGAATTTCGCCGAAACAAATTTTCGCTAAGTTTCAAATAAAATGAAATGTTTTTTAAAGCATTTACACTGAAACGGATATAGGAATTTTTTTTTTTTTTTTTTTTTAAAGAGATTCTGATTTGATATTGATATTGATAATAAAGAAATCTGATTACAAATGTAGCTGTTAATGTCAAGAAGAATGTAAAGAGAAACCTTACAAAAAAGTGATGTTCAGTATTTTTCCAAGCTGCCAGGGTGGATGTAGAAAACATTAACCCAGCTCTAACCTTGTTTACCCATAAAACGGAGGAATATACGCAGGATTTTAAGTGGCATGTGTTTACTTGGGAACCAGAGGATAGATCAGTGAAGTTTTGATTTTCATAAGAATGTTGTTGACAAGCCAGGTTGGCGAAATATTTCACCTCTAATAATGTTAGCTGAAGAAGAAAAAGTCAAGCGAAATTATTAAAAAAAATAATAGGCATTTGTATAAAAATAAAAAAAACTTTATTTTCTAAATTATTACAAAATTTGCATCAGCAATTAATTATTGAAAAATAAGAAAAATTGTTACGACAAAAAAATCGACAAGGATTCTCCAAGAGGCCAGGTACCGCAACTGTTGATAAGTAGTTCTGCTGCGGTATTTATACAAGCTGGCCTTTTCACTTTTCTATGTATTCATACGCGACAAATACAAAATGTAATTCCTTAGTAGATTTGCTTCTGTTTTCAAATACAATGCAACTTGATAAATACAAAATTTATATTAGATTCATTTTAGAGAAAATATAGGAGAATTTGAAGACCATAAATCAATATAGGTAAAAGTATTGTAGCGGAAGGAATTTCTCAATGTGTGTACAACGGTTCTGCCTACGCCATTATGACGTGTTGTTTACTACTAAAAATAAAAAAAATTGCCACGTCAATCAATGACCTAAATACACGGTGTGTGTATATATATATATATATATATACTCACACACACTGTGTGAGTATGTATATATATATATACTCACACACCCGTCCTCTGACTATTCGAGAAAATATATACATATTATCCCAAAAGCTGAACTAATTCATTACACACCCTAAAAATTGTACATTTCAGTGTATTATTGTTTAATAAAATATATTTCTGTTTTCTACGTTTCTTAAATCGAATGTTAAAAATGACTTATGTAATAAATATGTTTACAAATAAAAGGAGTGTCGTTCTAGAAATTGAACTCTATGTGGGAAGGGATGGGTTGATGACTCATGATCACAGACACAAAAGAAAAATCTTATTCACAATTATTATCTGTACGATCGGTTTTAATTAATATTTAAAAATAAATATGATTTCATAAATTCACTACAGTTTAGATAAATTAATTTTTATAACGATGTTGACAATCTTAGTTTATTCAGTAATGTCGATTTACTAGGAATTTTTGCATCCGACTAATTCATTTTTTTTTTATTAAGTTGGAGCTTCATAAAATATAGATGACAAATACCGAACCTAAAATAAAATTTTACATTGTTTTCTGGGAAATACATATTTTTTCTTTTCTTAAATTTACATTGTACTCAGAAGAAAATTCTAATATGTGCATGGGGATATACCATATTCTTAGGTTGTTTGTAAGGATATTTTAAAAGATATTAAAAGCTGTACCCCTATACCAAATTTTAGCTAACTCTATACATAAATATTACTTAAACTTTATATATATAAAGTTGTAAGTGTGCACCCTAATTTGTTGGGTTTATATTTTAATAATACAGACTTAATTAAATTATTGAGTGATTGAGAAAAGAATCGATGCTATGTCCATTCCTTCGATAAGCTTGGTTTCATAATTATATATTTATATATATTCAGAAACACATTTATTTTTGTATATTAAAATTTCACTCATTACATATATATATATTCGCCTAAAAAATGTGTTAAATATACCAAAACAAATAGGATCAACACGACAGGCTGAAATTTATTTAAATAAAAGACGCCCGTTCGCCATTATTCCTTCAACTGTTTAACTATGGCGTCGCGAAATTTAGGTCACTCAAATCAGTTATACCTATCCACTTTCCTTAGTTAAATATTTTCAAACGTTATTATTCTTATTTTTACAATATATAGATATCAATAAAGAAATAGCTATTAATCATATTTTGCAATAATAGCTCAAACCTAAGAATATTTATTATACTGTGGGCGTTGACGTTTTTATACATGCATTAAATGTATTTATTTTATTTCATTACCCGAGTCATTTTATTTTAGAGACTCAATAAAATTAAGTAATTGTGTATATAATCATTAGCTACTATTTTTTGAGCAGGAAAAAAAAATCATTTTTATTGCAAATTTTACTCCTTACGTATATATACATATATATATATATATATCTGATATATATGTATGTCTGATGAAGGCATACCATAATTTAACATGGTATCCTTGAAATATGTATAATAAAATAAATATGGTTTTATAAATATAGTTTCCATTTGTTAATATCGTATATTTACTCCAAATACTTGTCGAGTGCTTTATATCAGTTATAAAAATATTTGCTTGTTGTATCCCAACAATTTAAATAAAACTTTTGCATATATTTATATAATACGTAAAGAGTAAAATTTTCAATAAAAATGATTTTTTTTTCCTGCTCAAAAAATAGTAGCTAATGATTATATACACAATTATATATATATATAATCTCTCTCTCTCTCTCTCTCTCTCTATATATATATATATATATATATATATATATATATATATATATAGATAGATAGATAGATTTGCTTATAATAAAATTACTGAAGTATGTTTATTAAAAAAATGGCTAATCGCCATTGTATGTTTCAAAATCTTTGTTTATAAAATCAGTCCATACACCTACATTACTATCTACCTTTCATCGTTGAATATTTTCAAACGTCATTATCATTATTTTTACAATATATAGATAGCAACAAAGAAATAGTTATTAAGAATATTTTGCCTTAATAGCTCCAAACTAAAAATATTTATTATATTGTGGCTGTTGCCATTTTTTTTTATACATACATGAAATATATTTCACTACCAGAATCATTTTATTTTGCAGGTTTAATAAAAATAAGGAATTACAGCTAATTATTTTTTTTCGCTATTTTACTCATTACATAAAATTATACATTCTCCTATCCTCCCAATCAACACGACACTAATTTTTATTTATATCAACAATGGCTAATCGCCATTGTATACATCAACTATTCAACCTCGGTGGCTGAATATTAGCAGACGATTTTTAAAAAAAATATTATTATAATATACATAAATAGATAGATAATTGTTTCTACTTTTGGCACAAGGCTAGCAATACCAGTAGATTACTCGTACTAGATAATTATACATAATCAGTTATTGAGAATATCTTGCGGTAGTATGTCAAAATTTAAAGATATTAAAAGTATATTGTCATTTTTATACATACATTTGTCACTACGCAATTAATTTTATATTTTATTAAACTCAATAAAAATAATTGATCGATATACAGTATGTATGTATGTATGTATGTATGTTATTATCTCTTTCTCTTAATTTCGAGTATATTTTTTGACCGGCCACCTTCCTGGTGGCAAGGTTGTAAAAGAAAAGAAATTGTCATCCCTTGAATCGCAAGAAAATTTTGAAGGTGCCAGCTATCGCAGCCATTTGTAGACTATGAATTAGGGAGCTGCGCTCTTTGTCCGCAAATCCAAGTTCAGTTATACATTGGTCCAAGCGGGTTGGTATATAAATCGTAGCTCCAATAATTGTTTCTACTTTAGGCACAAGGCCAGCAATTACCCAGTGCATTACTGGTACTTTATTTTATCGACCCCGTAAAGATGAAAGGCAAAGTCAACCTCGGCGGGATTTGAACTCAGATCGTAAAGGGACGTAACTATGCTGGAAAGCATGGCTTCCGACCCTCTACCGATACTGCCAATCCACCGCGGGTATGAAGCTAAAGTGGTGTATCTTGGATACTGGATTTGTAAACTCCTCATCAATGGTCCGTAGATGTCCTCCTTCTCCTATATTTTTCTGACAACGTTTACATCAAGTGGGCAGCTGATGTATGTATGTATGTATGTATGTATGTATGTATGTATGTATGTATGTCGGGTCACTCTTGAGTGAGAATTAATTAATAATTATTAATAATGGTATATCGTGCAATGGCCATACTCGATAACGAGGGGGCAGCCATCATATATCATCATCATCATCATCATTATTTTACATCCGCTTTTCCCTGCTTGCAAGGGTGAGACGGGCACTGATTCTGGCTTGATTTCTACAGCTGGATGCCCTTCCTAACACCAACCTCATTTACAGTGTGTGCTGGGTGTTTTTTTTCCGTGGTGCCTACACGTCCACTTTACAGTGTGGGCTGGGTGCTTTTTTGCTGTGGCACTTGCACGACCACTTTGCAGTGGAATGATAGGGACCCTAGTCCTATCATCTCATTTCTACAGCTGAGTAAACTGGAGCAATGTGAAATAAAGTGTCTTGCTCAAGGAAACAACACATCACCCGGTTTGAGAATTGAACTCACAACCTTTCAATTGCAAGCCCAATGCTCTAACCACTAAGCCACATGTACGTATGTATGTGTCGGGTCACTCTTGAGTGCTACTGGTAACATGTAACCCAGTCGTATGGCCGGGTCGTTGGTGACTAAACCGGCAACCCTACCAAGTTTACTTGGTGAGGAGGGTGATTTTGGACACTCTGTAGGACAAAAAACAAAACCTGACAAAGGGTGGAAGAACTCATAAGAGTCAATGGCCATCCAAAAGTGTGTACATATGTATATACACATGTACATATGTGTATATGCATGGGTGCATGTATATGTATATGCGCGGGGACATAGAAATAGTCGGGCTGGACTCCCGATCGCACGGTTAAACCACTGGGAGTGAAGGACTCCTAGCCTTTGTCGGGGCATTCTTCTAAGAGAAGGCAACTCAGGAAACTGGGATAACTCCGATATAAAACCTGCGGCTCAGTAGTTACCGATGATGTTGATCTTTTCTTCTTTTCGGGTTATAGCTACTGTCACTCAGAGAGTGGGATTGGCTCAGTGCACAGTCTTTCCTCACTTTAAAAAATATCTTCATGCACAAGCATTGCATAATAGAATTAATTAATAATTATTAATAATGGTATATCGTGCAATGGCCATACTCGATAACGAGGGAGCAGCCATCATCATGTATGTATGTATGTATACAATCTGCTTATGGAGGTGTATGGTCCAACCGGTCCACAAATGTCACCACTTCACTCCAGAGATGGCAAGGAATTGCTCAGAGATCCAAAGGAAATCCCGATCAGGTGCCATGATGAGCTCCTCAACAGACGATCAGAAATCGATGATGAGTTCATCCGGTCGATTCCATCCAGACCTACAAAGCTGGCAATGGCTGATCCTCCTTCATTTGATAAGGTGGCAAAGGCCATTGCCAAATTAAACAGTGGCAAGTCACCTGGAATGGATGGAGATCTTCAAGTGTGCTGGTGATAACTTCTTAAACTGCCTCACTGATCTCTTTGTGAATGTTTGGAATGAAGATGTACCAAGGACTGGAAAGATGCATTGATGGTGATACTTTACAAAGGAAAGGCAGCCAAAGATGAATGTGGCAACTACAGAGGTATTTCACTGCTATCTGTGGCTGGGAAGATCTTGTGCAGGATTTTGTTGGACAGATTGATATAACACATTGCTGTTGAGGTACTTCCTGAATCCCAATGTGGCTTTAGGAGTGGCAGAGATACTGTTGACATGATCTCGGCCAAACAACTTCAAGAGAAATGCATTGAGCAACGCATGGACTTACACCAGTTTTTGTTGATCTGACCAAGGCATTTGACATCGTTACTCAGAAGGCTTTGTGGATTATTTTGGAGAGATTTGGCTGCCATGAAAAGTTTGCGAACATTCTGAAACTCTTCCACGATAACATTCAGGCATGGGTAAATATCTGAGGTAAACTGTCTGAACCAATCTCGGTTGAAAATAGTGTCAAGCAAGGTGATATACCTGCACCAATTTTGTTTGCCTTGTATTCTGCAATGGTGTTCTTCATGGCCTTCAAGGATTGTCAATGCGGTATCTATCTCAGATATTGCACTTCAGGCAAGCTGTTTAACCTCAGGCGTCTCACTGCCTTCACTAAGGTACTGAGTACCTTGATCAGACAATTTCTGTATGCAGATGATTGTGATCTCTTTGTACACTCCCAGAGTAACATGTAACACCTTATGGATTCTTTTTCCAATGCGCGCAGTGCCTTGAGACTGACAATTAGTCTGAAGAAGACTGTCATCATGTACCAACCTGCTCCAGATAAAGTTTTCAATGAACCCTCCATATATGTATACGGTTAAAAGCTGAAGGTTGCTGACAGATTTGTGTATTTGGGGAGTGTGACCTGCTCTCTGGATACAGAGGTTGGTCTAAGTGTTAGTAAGGCAAGTGAGTCATTTGGAAGGCTCAGCGACCATCTTTGGTACAGGCGAGGAATCACCATGAGGACCAAGGTGAGAGTGTATGCTGCATGTGTACTCTCAGCTTTGCTGTATGTGTGTGAGACATGGGTTGCCTACAAACAGCATATCCAAAGACTGGAACGGTTTCACAAGCAGTGTCTCAGAAAGATGCTCGGTATCAAGTGGCAGATGCATGTAAGTGATGTTGAGATCCTTAAGAGAAGTGAGTGTCAGAGCATTGAGAGTATCATCCACCAACAGCATTTGCGATGGACTGGACACCACTACAGATTGGAGGATGATCGAATCCTGAAACAACATTTCTATTGCAAGCTTTTTGAAAGTAAGAGACCACTTCACAAGCCAAGGCTCCGATTCAAGGATTGTGTAAAGGACTTATTGAAAAAAATGGGTTTGATGATGGCTGACTGGGAGATAGAAGCTCTTGAAAGAGAAAATTGGTGTGGAATGGTGAATGGTGGGGTCCATAATTTTGAGGACAGACGCATAGAGCACGAGAAGATCAAACGGGATGTGTGTAAGCAATCAGCGTCTCCATTGAATTGAAGTTTCCTGAGTGTGGAAAAATTTGCTTGAGCAAATCTGGTCTCAGGAGCCACAGTCACAGCCATGTTCAAAGAGAACCAGTGAACTATGATCTCCAGGGTATTGTGAGTGTTCGCAGGCAACCTGATGCAAGACCTCAAGCCAGGGAGATCCATAGTTGTCGTCAGTGTGCAAAGGAGTGCAAGTCTCTAGCAGGCTTGAAAAGCCATATCCGAGCGTCCCACATCTGAATCTGACAAGCAATTGT
>OZ024756.1:20734529-20774529 GCA_964016885.1 Eledone cirrhosa
TGTGCGGGAGAGAAGACTGCGATGGTATGGACATGTGATGCGCATGGAGGACGACCGCTGGATAAAGAAGTGCCAAAAAATCCCAGTAGAAGGTAGACGCAGTCGAGGAAGACCACGAAAATCATGGGCGGAGGTGGTGGGAGCGGACCTCAGATCGCTGAAACTCACGGAGAGATGACGAAGGACTGTGACAAGTGGAGAGATGCCGTGCTTAATAGGACCCGTCCGACCCTTGCAAGCAGGGAAAAGCGGACGTAAAATGATGATGACGATGATATATATATATGTTATATATACGTATTGGATTTGCAGTATCGGTAGCGGGTCGGACGCCATGCTTTGACGCATAGAGTTACGGCCCTTGCCATTCTGAGTTCAAATCCCGCCGAGGTTAACTTTGCCTTTCATCCTTACGGAGTCGATAAAGTAAAGTACCAGTAATGCTGGCCTTGTGCCAAAAAGTAGAAACAATTATATATATACGTATTAAACTAATATATTTCTTCCATGTACTGTGCCGTTTGGTTTGTTATTTTTGTTATTTCTGTTTATCTTTTACATATCTACACACGCACACACACATAGATATGCATACATGTGGAATGGATATGTGTACAGACACATATAGACACATACAGCTATATACATCGAGTGCTGACATTGGTACTCTCACCAATTTTCCTCGGACTTACTGAACCTTTTGCACGTATATATATATATATATATATATATATATATATATATATATATATATATATATATATATATATATATATATATTTATATATATAATACGTTGACGGGAATAGCATGGGCGTCATAGCTAGTACCGGTTGTATATCAGCGTACTCAATAGGTAATGTCAGGTAAACTCCCAGAGTAGACACATAGTTATTCGCTTCAATACAACACACGTAAATGGGTACCTTCAATCTATACCCGTACTCGAGTTTCGGTCACACGTAATGCACAGCATCTGCTGTCTGATTTATTATGCAACAATGCACAATCGGCGCATGTGGCTTGGAGCGGGTTTCGCCTAATCAAAAACGAATCGATTGACAGAATTCGATTCCAGTTCATGTCGGCTATGGCAGTGAATGTATAAATATGTGTTTGTTTGTGTGTGTGTGTCTATACACATGCTGATGTAATGTCATCCATTGATTCTTAACTACAGATTGAGTGGTATATAAAGAGTTAAGACCTCCTTTGGTCGTGAATAACAATGGGTTTTATACATAGAAGGTTACTCTTCGAGACACAAGCTTGAACATGGTGTTTTTGTGGAAGACAACGAGACGCCCTTCTGCAAAGGAAAGGCAAAGGCCAGTACAGCTTGCCATCAGTGACGACGCAACTCAATTTTTCCAGCTGAGTGAACAGGAGGAACGTGAAATAAAGTATTTTGCTGAAGGACACAACGCACCACTAGGTCCGGGAATTGAACTCACAACCTTATATACCGTGTGAGTTTTTCACCGTTGCTACTCTGAATTCCGCGTTATCCAAACCACTGGCTTGTATACGTGATAATGTTTTGATAGATATCTGGTCAAAAATGAGGTTTGTAAGTATTGAGATTCTGACAGTTAAGCATTTAACAATTGACAAACTATTCTGATAAGAAGACTAGGAATAAAACGAGCAGAGTGATTGATAAAAAAAACAATGAGGCTTACATAGATAGTGGTGTATGTAGCTAGATAGAGTAAGAGGAACCGAAGTGTACACTGGATGATAGAAACAGAAAGAGGAAAAAGTAAAGAAGGACTAATGATGTGGATCAAACGTTGGTTTCAACAAATTTTATGGGGAAAGACGGCGTTTATTAGAGGGAAGTGTGGAAACACACGAAGAAATATAAGGCTAACATGATGTAGACAGAAAGAAGCAGGACTACAAATAATAGAAAGAAGGTGTTAAGTACTAGAAATATATGGCATAATTATTAGTAGGAATGTAAAGACGAATAGTAAACAGTAGCATGGATGGTAAAATAACTAGACTGAGCAGAGAGAAAGAAAATCTAATAAGATCGAAACATGTCCGTTGTTTTCACCAAGTTGGCAAAAAGACAAGGTTCACTTCCACTGCATTGTCTAGAAATGGTTACAGAAGTTCTTTTGTTTGCTTGCTTCAAATTATTTGAATACTCTAAAAGAAAGTTTAGGTCTTGAAATTACGAGGACACACCAGTGTCGGTGGCGGCTTGCTCCTCGACTATTAATACATGCACGACAAAGCATAGAGTCGCAGCTGATAATGTCAAAAGAATAACGGCCCTCGAATTTGGCTCTCATTGGTAATTGATGAGGAAAGTTCCGATGTTTGTGGTGTCTGTTTTACTTAGTTGTTTCATCGTCCTTTGTATTTGGTTTTCTTGATCTCTTGTACAATATATGTCTACCCACACGAACACACCCACACAGACACGTACACATGCACACATATGCCCACAACACACACACACACACACACATTCATGCACACACATTCCCACAACACACGCACAACCAGATACGAATCAGCGTTCACCTCGATTGGTTATGAGGAATCCTACTGACTCAGACAAATACACTCTTCTCACCCCAAAAAGCCTGCAATAAAAAAAGACAACAGCGAAGACAAAAGAAATAAAACAAAACAAAGCAGAAACAACAACAACAACAACAACAATGTCTTGCTGTACATATTCCTGTTTTCAATATCATTTTCTTCTCAGAATTTTAGAAAAAAAATAATCTTTTTAAATGCTGATCGATTCCCAAAGAATCCTGACAAGTAAAGATTTAAAAATAACAAAAGCTAAAAACAAAAAAAGGTTTTTCTTCTTTAAACTCTATACTCCATATTTATTACAAGGTGGAGAAAAGTTGAGGGGGATTCTGTGACATTCATGCTTTTCTCCAAGACGTGAATGACATGAGTTAAAAGAATTGGCGTTAACCACTCATTGATATTTAATCATATTTCTTAGCACTCACCACATAAAAAGAATAAAAACAAAAACAAAAATGAAATATTGGTTTTCTTTTATATACATATCAAAACTCACGTCTGTTGAAAAGTAAATGTGATTGTGTGGCGTTCATTCTTTTCACTATCACAGTTACAATGGAAAGGAGTTGGCATCGACCGAGAATCGTAAACAGCCAGCAGATTGCTTTACGGCAATAATCAATTTAAAGAAAAAAAAAGAAATTATAATAGATATTCGTTGTCATTGAGCAAGTTATCCACCAGATGGAATAGTCTGTGATGGGTTTAACTTAATATATACAGTCACTTACCGGTGGTGTCAAATAGTCTGTAATCAGAGTGAAAAACCGCGAATATTGGACGTGGTCCATAAAAATGCCTATAAACGTCAGAACATACTGGGTAATTGCTGGCCTTGTTCCATAAGTAGAAATAATTAATATATACAGTGTACCCCTGGTATTCGCGGTCCCAGTTATTTGCCGAATTTTCCTTAGAACCTGACTAATAATTGTTCGTGGAAACCACCGCATATTTACGGAGTCGTAAATATCTTCCACGATTTTTTGGAGGCTTTTTTCGTTTTTCGTGGCAATATATATTTTTTTACGCTTTTTAATGCTAAATCATTAATAACAATATACTGCATTTGCCGGCCTATTTTTATGGACCACGTCCGATATTCGCGAGTATCGGGGGACAACTGTATATATAGATCCTAGATAAATAGAACTCTCTGGTCCATGACTAAGTACTGATGAGGTTTACCGTTACCTTCCGCAGACATTTTATAGAGATTTAACCATAGGATAAACACACACCAATTCATTATATACAGCGCTACACCTCCTTACTTCGTACCTATTTACAGATGCTTTCAAGCATGCATGGTCCCGTAACTCCTGAGCAAGTCGCAGGGACGCCATATTGACATACGGCGTTTCTGGGGCGTTTTTTTTTTAAAACCTCGCGGAGCCCAATCCTCTCCAGGTCTGAATACTGCAGATTTCTTCCAGAGGAGGATAGAGAGTGAGAGAATGGAATATATATATAGGAAGAATCGACTCCACTACTTGACTGACTGGTACTTTTTTTTATCGACCTCGAATGGATGAAAGGCAAAGTTGACCTCGGCAGGATTTGAACTCAGAAAGGTGTAGAGAGCGGAAACGAATACTACAAAACATTCTATCCGACGTTCTAACGACTCTGTCAATTCGCCGTCTACTATTTACAGATGTGTGATAGATATTTACAGATAAGTGACACTGTCAGGAGTGCGACATTGTGCCATCGTGATCAATGTGGCACTATGGTATCATGAACAGTACGGCACTGTACTGTGGCACCCTGAGCAGTGCAGCACCGGTGATAAAATACAAATTTCTGGATATTCAACCGATAGTCAGACACCGTATCGATACGGTCGGTCAGCTGTGGCATTCCTTTGAAGCAGGACATTGCCATAATGTTTGAGATAATTGAAGAAATTAATATGAGGAGTTTATGGCGATGATTCATTTCTGATGGACATTACTGAAATAAGTGAAACTGGTGCCGAATGGGAAATAGTCGAGCACTCGGTTGGTCAATATAACCACTCTATTCAATGATAAAGAGTGAATCATTATATTTTTCAAGGCCTAGTGTTTATGGGGAAAAGGAAAATGGAATGTTGAGAGGTTTATACCTGTTAGAAAAGCAAGCATCAATAGAATTTTTGTTTGTTTTGGTTTATGTACGACACTGTTTTTGTTAGGGGAGAGGAGAACACTCGTCGTTGAGTTAACCGCAATATGTTATTGAGTTTTTATATTTCATACAAGGCCACAAATTGTAAGGTCGGTGTATATTTGGTTGTATCGACTCCAATATTTGAGTTCTTATGTAAAAATAATAATAAAAATAATGCTTAGTTCTGTTCCTTTTACATTTTGAGTTCAAATTTTATCGGGGACAAACTATACTTTCATTCTATTTAGAGTCACTAAAGTAAGTACCAGTCATATATTAAAGATCGATTTAGTCAACTCTACACAATCACAATTTTTTTTTACAAATGTGTTTCCTTGTGTCAATGTCAGAAACCGATAATTACAATAATCATTTCTAATAAAGACCCCTATCCCAAAATAGCAACGAAACAAATGTTACACATAAATGTTGGAGCATAATTGATTAAATAGACAACAATACTTAAGGCTTTGAACAGCGTTTGATTCACTAAGTATGTCTTGAATCAATATGAGCTCTGGTTTTGGTGCTGTATCTTTCAGCAATAAGTGTGTGCCCGTGAAACAGATACATATACACCAAGTCCGAACACAAAGGAACGAAACTCCCACAATACTTAAAAAAAAATCGACCTTCTCCAATCCAGCAGGAAGGAATGATGAAAGACAAAGTTAACCCCACCCACCCCACCTCGTTGGGATTTCAGCTAAGCACTTAAAGGGACGTAACTAACTAACTTATTTTAGAGGTAAATAACAATTTACAGGTAAGTAATACGGTGACGGTGAGAAGATCTGAATCAGTAAATAGTGTCCGACACACCCTTTTCATTCGGTCAGCTGTGATTCACTTTTGAAGCAACATATAGCCATATTGTTTGAAATGTTTTAAAGAAGTTAATAAGGGGAATTCTACTAACAGCGTCATTTACCATGTCATCCTACTGATCCACCATTCTTCTGTCTTTATAATGGTTTCTAGTTAAGGCACAAGGCCAGAATTTTGTGGAGTCGGGGGGGAAATCGATTGTATTGATTCCAGCAAATTGACTGGTATTTTATGTTATCGACCCCGGAGAGAGAGAGAGAGAGGGTAAGAATTGACCGCGGCGATATTTAAACTTAGAACGTAAACAATCAGGATCAGTACAAGTGACGCAAAGCATTTCGTCCGACTGTCTAACGATTCTGCCAATCCACTGCCTTTGCCATCTTTATAACAACTGATGAATGTTACAGGTGATAGCAGCAGCAGCAGCAGCAGCAGCAGCAGCATCGTCGTCGGTGGTAGTGGTGGTGGTGGTGGAAGTAAAAATGAACAAAAATATTGTAGCAATTTCAAACGACTCAGCCGCTTTTCAAGATGACATATAGGAAGCACCATTATTAAACAACTTGTATCCACTGGTTGTATTCAGTCTTTCAATACATATATATATATAGGAAAATGTATGACCCCGACGGCAGAGCTCAAGCCGTTACGACGGCTATTTCTGGTTCCTTACCACAACTCCTTCGTTATATATATTTATAAATATATATATATATATATATATATATTTAGTTCTCTATAGATCAGTCAATATATCGTAAAGCAATGAATGAAATATCTAAAATAACTTGCCTTTGTTATCATTGTTAAATAATATAATTTGAAATATATATATATATATATATATATATATATATATATGTGTGTGAGTGTGTGTGTGCGTGTGTATACAGATATACAAACTGTTCATTCAAAATAAAAGTCAATTGAAAGAGTGTTGTTAGAAAACAAAAAAAAAAAGAAAAATACCCCCCTTCCTAAAAAAAAGAAATTCAAGTATTTTGTTTTTGATGATGAATATGATAATGTGACAAAAAAAAGTTTTGACCAAGTAAAACGGTTCGTTTCATTTAACATTTCATGTTTTTGAAATTAGCCCCTCATGTATCATTTCTAATTTTCCGGTAGATTAGAAAAATAATAAAACGTTGCCTTTATTTGAACCATCAAATTATCAAGGGTTATTAGCCCCAGATGGAGTTTAGCAAGTAGAATATTCTCCACTTCTATAGTTAGTTAGTTTGGTTTCTTTTCATTTATTTTTATTTTTTCATAATACCCAGTTTCTATTTCTTTTCAAACTGTCATGAACGAATTTGTGTATGTGTGAATCCAGACACACACATCATACAAATAGACATACATATACACGAACACACCTACACGCGCGCACACACACATGTATGTTTGTATATTATACATACATTCATATATATATATATATATATATATATATATATATATATATATATGTATATAAATGTATCTATATATATATATAAATGTATATGCATATACGTATAATGCATGTTATATAATATATACACTATATATATGTATATCATATATATTATATATGTATATGTACATTATATATATATAATATATATATATTATATATATAATATATATATTATATATATTATATATACATGTATATTATATATATATATATATATATACGCATATGTATATGTATAAGTATATGCATATATATATATATATATACATATATATATATGCATACATATATATTTATAGAAGCGTAAATGGTTAGATAATTTTTGGTATCTCATTATTCATTTTCAAGAATAGTTTCCCGCTTCTTTCGTTATGTATTCATCGTCATCGATTTCTCTGACAGAAATGATTTCGTCGTTGACGTCACTTCCTTCTTCACTGATGTCGCTTGGAATTCGAAATGATTCATCCCTGGAATGTTTCTTCTTCTTATTATTGCAACATACTTGAAGACAAAGAGTGAACGAACATAGAGACGCCACCACATAACACACTCCCACAACACAGAAGAGGATCGTATAATCTTCGTACATTTCGTACAAGAAACCTAAAAAAAGAAGAAAAATTACAATAAAATACACAGAAATGTAACAATTTTTTTACCAGGTTCAGAATTGATTTCATTCAAAATTGACTAGGTTCACATTTGACTACAGAATTAATAAAGTTCGAACTGCCTACGGTTACAATTGACTAAGCTTAGGGATGACTAGGTTCATCATTGATTAGGTTCAGAAATTACTAGGTTCACAATTGACTAAGTTCAGAATTGACTAGGTATTGACTCGATTCAGAATTTATTAGGTTTAGAGTTGACTAGGTTTAAATTTGACTAGGTTTAGAGTTGACTAGGTTTAGAGTTGACTAGGTTTAGTATTGACTAGATTCATAATTGACTAGGTTTAGATTTGGCCAGGTTTGGAGTTGACTAGGTTTAGAGTTGACTAGGTTTAGTGTTGACTAGGTTTAGAGTTGACTAAGTTCAGAATTAACTAGGTTCAGAATTGACTAGGTTCAGAATTTATTAGGTTTAGAGTGGACTAGTTTCAGAATTTATTAGGTTTAGAGTTGATTAGGTTTAGAGTTGACTAGGTTTAGTATTGACTAGATTCAAAATTGAATAGGTTTAGATTAGGCTAGGTTTAGAGTTGACTGGGTTTAGAGTTGACTAGGTTTAGTAATGACTATCTTTAGTACTGACTATGTTTAGTGTTGACTAGGTTCAGAGTTGATTAGGTTTAGTGTTGACTAGGTTTAGTGTTGACTAGGTTTAGTATTGACTAGGTTTAGTATTGACTAGGTTTAGTATTGACTAGGTTTAGAGTTGACTAGGTTTAGTATTGACTAGGTTTAGTATTGACTAGGTTTAGTATTGACTAGGTTTAGTATTGACTAGGTTTACAATTGACTAGGTTTAGTATTGTCTAGGTTTAGAGTTGACTAGCTTTAGTGTTGACTAGGTTTAGTATTGACGAGGTTTAGTATTGACTAGGTTTAGTATTGACTAGGTTTAGTGTTGACTAGGTTTAGTATTAACTAGGTTTAGATTGACTAGGTTTAGTATTGACTAGGTTTAGTATTGACTAGGTTTAGTATTGACTAGGTTTAGTATTGACTAGGTTTAGTAATGACTAGGTTTAGTATTGACTAGGTTTAGTATTGACTAGGTTTAGTATGACTAGGTTTAGTATTGACTAGGTTTAGTAATGACTAGGTTTAGTATTAACTATGTTTAGTATTGACTAGGTTTAGTGTTGACTAGGTTTAGTATTGACTAGGTTTAGTGTTGACTAGGTTTAGTATTGACTAGGTTTAGTATTGACTAGGTTTAGTAATGACTAGGTTTAGTATTGACTAGGTTTAGTGTTGACTAGGTTTAGTATTGACTAGGTTTAGTGTTGACTAGGTTTAGTATTGACTAGGTTTATTATTGACTAGGTTTAGTATTGACTAAGTTTAGTGTTGACTAGGTTTAGTATTGACTAGGTTTAGTATTGACTAGGTTTAGTAATGACTAGGTTTAGTATTGACTAGGTTTAGTGTTGACTAGGTTTAGTATTGACTAGGTTTAGTATTGACTAGGTTTAGTATTGACTAGGTTTAGAGTTCACTAGGTTTAGTATTGACTAGGTTTAGTATTGACTAGGTTTAGTGTTGACTAGGTTTAGTATTGACTAGGTTTAGTATTGACTAGGTTTAGTATTGACTAGGTTTAGTATTGACTAGGTTTAGTGTTGACTAGGTTTACAATTGACTAGGTTTAGATTTGACTATGTTTAGTATTAACTAGGTTTAGGGTTGACTAGGTTTAGTATTGACTAGGTTTAGTGTTGACTAGGTTTAGTATTGACTAGGTTTAGAGTTGACTAGGTTTAGTATTGACTAGGTTTAGTATTGACTAGGTTTAGTATTGACTAGGTTTTCAATTGACTAGGTTTAGTGTTGACTAGGTTTAGTATTGGCTAGGTTTAGCATTGACTAGGTTTAGTATTGACTAGGTTTAGTATTAACTAGGTTTAGTGTTGACTAGGTTTACAATTGACTAGGTTTAGATTTGACTAGGTTTAGAGTTGACTAGGTTTAGTATTGACTAGGTTTAGTATTGACTAGGTTTAGTATTGACTAGGTTTAGTGTTGACTAGGTTTACACTTGACTAGGTTTAGATTTGACTAGGTTTAGTATTGACTAGGTTTAGTATTGACTAGGTTTAGTGTTGACTAGGTTTAGTATTGACTAGGTTTAGTATTGACTAGGTTTAGTGTTGACTAGGTTTACACTTGACTAGGTTTAGATTTGACTAGGTTTAGTATTGACTAGGTTTAGTATTGACTAGGTTTAGTATTGACTAGGTTTAGTATTGACTAGGTTTAGAGTTGACTAGGTTTAGTATTGACTAGGTTTATGGTTGACTAGGTTTAGTATTGACTAGGTTTAGTATTGACTAGGTTTAGTATTGACTAGGTTTAGTGTTGACTAGGGTATTGACTAGGTTTACAATTGACTAGGTTTAGATTTGACTAGGTTTAGTATTGCCTAGGTTTAGAGTTGACTAGGTTTAGTGTTGACTAGGTTTAGTATTGACTAGGTTTAAATTTGACTAAGTTCAGAATTGACTAGATTTAGGGTTAATTAGGTTTAGTATTGAGTAGGTTTAGAATCACTTACAACTATTTAGAATGATTTTTAGAATTATTTAAAGAGATTTACAATTATTAACAATATTTATTGATAGGATTTCAATTATTGACTATGTTCACTATTTCCGTTGTCACGAGTTCAACACACGACTGCCACAACTCATTTTATTTGCTCCATAATATATGAAGTTATGGAAAAAATAATCAAATCAACTGTCGATGGTTGTTTCGTAAGCAGACCGTCTTAATTTGTCATCACCTCACTTTCCTCTCACCACACCTCCATGGAAAAGCCTGCGGTAGACTGGCGTTCTCTCCAGGAGGACAAGTGTTGCGCAGTTGCTTTACACACGCCTCCCCACCACAAATAGAAAAAAGTACAAAGACAAAAACACAATAAGAAAATAAAGAAACTATTAGAAGTCAAATAACCAAATAATCTCAGAAATGTTAGGAGTGAAAAAAGTAAGAAAAGTACAAAAAAACAACAAAAAAAAAACAATATAAAAGAACAATCCCCGAAAGACAGAAAATAAATAATTTAGTGTGACGTAAAGCTAGTATTTATTACCTGCTAATGGTGGGCTAAGTGTGAAGCCGATGCCCTGAAATAAGGCCACGACACCAAATGCATGAGTAAGATTTTCAATTCCTAAGTGGTCAGCTAGTACGATTGTTCGGAGAGACACAATAGCAGCTGAAAGCAAAACAAAATAAGAAAAACAATAAATAAATAAACAAACAAAAAACAAATTACTTAACTACTACTACTACTATTACTACTACTACTACTACTACTACTACTACTACTACTACTACTACTACTACTACTACCACCATACCACAACTACTACTACTACTACTACTACTACTACTACCATACCACCACCACCACCATCAGAACTACTACTACTACTACCACCTCCATGCCACAACTACTACCATCACCAACATTACTACTACTACTACTACTACTACTACTACTACTACTACTACTACTACTACCAACATGTCTCAAACTGAAGGACTCATAAGGGCCATTACGTCGCGGGGAGTGCAGAGTGGGCCAAAAGAATAGATGATAGGGCGATGTGATTCCTACTAGTTATTATATTAATCTACAATACAGCTGTTAGTTTGCTATTTATAACCAAATTAACAAATCTTATGAAAATATTAGTTACAAAAATCGTTTTACCTCGTGCCATAGAAAAGTATTTAGCGAGTCATGGGTTTGAGACCCCTGCGCTAAAGTTATTCCTCATTAACTACGGGTATGTAAGTAGTGAAACTCCAGCTCCTTCCAAAGTGGTTTCTATGCCACGGAGGAATATGAACTTAGAATACAACGCTGTTTCAGAGGTGGAGGTTATATGAAGTGATGTTAGTTAATGGAGGTGTGGTGGTGTGGTCGCCATTTTTGATAGTAGTAAAGAAAGAAGCAATAGCAAAGAATGTCTTTTTTTTTATTGAGGCGAAATTTATTCTAAAAAAAAATTGTCAATCATTTAACGCATGCGCTTTAGTGTAATTAACTGACTATGTTAATGATAAAAATGTTGGCGATGACGATAAAGATGAGGACGATGATGATGATAAGTAAAAATACTCACCCATACAAAAACCGAAGACACCACAGCAGACAATCAGACTAATGAAAGTCTCGCAAAATATAAAGGCGAAGGAGACAAGACCAGATATAAACAAGGAGAAAGTGAATGAATATATACTGGGAACATTGAGGGAATAAGTCATTAAACCGACCAAAATTCGGCCTATAGTGTTCGTGATGCCAATTACTGATACTAATGTGGCCCCTTGGGTCAAGGTGAGACCCCTGTGCATGCCATAATTAGGAAGGAACATCATAGCAATCGACTGCACTGAAAGAAGAAAAAAACAACAAAACAAACAAAATTAACAATGCATTTACTATTCATTGAAAAAAAAAATAGTAATATATATGTAAAAAGTAAACAGAAATAACAAAGCAAACAACACAGTACAATAAAGAAATATATTAGTTTAACGCTTGATATAATAAGAAAAGAGTCTTAACGTTTCAAACACTAGTCCTTCATCAGAAGATAGAATGAGAAATAAAAGATGAAATAGAAAGATAATAGTTAGAAGAAGAAGGAACGGAAAAGAAATCGAGAAAAACCAAACAAAAAACACACGTGCGTATTCAGTCAGCCATTTTGGATATTATACATGAATACAAACATGTATTCGGTTACACCCGGTTGTACACATACAGAAATACACATATATATATATGGCGGCTAATAGGCTGAGTCGACAGAGCGTTGAATTTGAATGCCTTGAAAATATTTGTTCTGGCTTTCTGCGCTCTGAGTTCAAGCCCCATTAAGATCAACTTTGTCTTTTACCCTTCGGGATCGATAAATAAAGTATCAGTCCAGGGCGGAAGATTGGTGGAATTTATAGAGCGTCAGATGGGATGTTTTGTCGTAGCCCTTCTTACTTCAAATCCCACCTCATATCACTGGGAAATGATGACATGTTAGGACCGGGCTCTCCTATCATTAAAACGCCAAAAAGATCACGGGTGGCCGGCTGAACGTATACAGGTGTGACTCCAATAACAACAATAACGACAACAGCAGCAATACCAAGACATACAGATACTCCTATTTTGTTTTGCCTATAAACAATTTATTTTGTAACCGTATACACATGATTGATTCATGATTATATTGGGAGTTTTTCACCTATAGATGAAAGGTAAAGTTCTTTCTGACAGGATTTGAGTTCGTGAGGTAGAAAGTATCATCTGACTATCGAGGAAGAGACATCACGTTGGAATACTTTATATGACGGCATTTGTAGTGTTAACTTGCATTTCTGATAATCAGTTAATGATTAAACGGTATGAAAGATAGTTACGATGTTATGTGGGTTTGGGTGTGTATACGCTCAGGAGTACCTGGTATGAAGGAAACTACATAAGTGAATTTATATTTACACTGTTCATATTTTGCTTTATATAGCATTACTTTACAAAACTTATAAACTAAACATATACACATTTATATACAGGTCTTCAGAATAACACTGCACATTTATGTTTATATTAAAATACATGTCACAATATGGGTACAAAGAAATACAAATACATTTTGATTATAAAAGTAAACAGCAAAGGTTTTCTCTTGAAAGGTAGTTATATTTTCTTGTTCTTTATCTGGCAGCATGTTTGATAGCATGTTGTTATTATTCTGTTAGGCATTGTTCATTTAAAATTATCCAGGAGGAATTTGTTGGTATGTCTGCACGTGGAAAACATTTGTGACTTCTTATTTAAGTAATCATATGAAATTTTTAATTTATTAAAGGAATTCTCTGTAATACACTGGCTGAGAATCTTCGAATCTTTGACGTATCGTTTTAGTACTGTATATCTTTAAAAATATTAACATACTGAAGCTCTTGGTCCTTCAAGATCCATATTTAGCTTGAAAGGATTGTGACGTTCCTCTTTTCTTCGCTGTGGAGGGATGAAGTGGAATTATAGTAGCACCATTTGAAATTTCCATAAATCATTCTGATGTAGAGTTTTATTGCAATGTCTTTATCATTATTACCAACTGAATTTACAGCTTTTCAATTACAATTGTGTTGGAGGAGGCATAATGCTATATGTATATGTACATCCTGTGATATCTCCTTTTATAATTAGTTGGCGGTTTAGTTAATACATATTTAAATGTTAGTTGTGCAACTTTAGCTAACCTTAGTGGTGTTTCGATTGAATTACTTCCAGAAAATGTGGGTCATTTGAAAGCATTTATCAATTAGAGTTAAAACGTTTTTTGCTATATTATTGATTTTTACATTTAGAAAGAAGGTTGTATTGGACCATATATTGGGTCGTCAAGTATGAAATTTGTAGCGAGGCATTTGAAACATTGTTTTTTTCTACAAATTTCATACTTGAAGACCCAGTAATATTACAATTTCTTTTCGCATTGATAGTTCTTGTGAGCTTGGGAGTCAAACGAATCTTATAATTACGTAAATCCGCCATATTCTTCTTATTACGTTAAAAACAACATGTCACGCAACATATCCCAAAATCTTTCCATATCATGGTGCAAACACACCCACACCCTCCCACACACACTCGTACACACGTGTATGCATGTATGTATGTGCGTTTGTACGCACGTATGTATGTGTGCCTATATGTATATATGTATTTATATTTATTTAGGTATACACACAAAATCACACAGACATAGACACGACACACACACACATGTATATATATGTGTGTGTGGTGTCTATATGTATATATTTATATGTATGTATGTATGTATATATATATATATATATATATATATATATATATATTAAAATAACATTAAAGTTTAAGCAAAGAATCACTGCTTTCACCCTTAATGGTATCTTCTTTATATATATTTATATATATATAATCCTTAATCCTTATCGAGCCCTCTTCGGATTTTAGTCTTCACATTTTTTTAATTACTATATATGGTGACTGCCAACTCGTTTTCGAGTACGGCCACTACTTTATATCCATGTAGGAGAACCCTTACCGATGCGCTGAACGAGTGTGACATTTTAGTTCAGCCAGCGACTTGAAAACTCTGGTACAAACACTACACTTGTGACAATTATTGACACATAGTGCTGGGCCCATGGTACCATGTGATGACAAGTGCAGAGAGATCTCCAGATATAAAGCAATGCCTGTGCCGTGAAGCTTTTATAGTGAGCAAAGGCACTGCACAAAGCCAGTCCCACTCTCTTAACCAAGATGATATTTACCAAAAAGAAGAACAAGTCAACATCATTGGATACCATCAGGGTATTACTATATATATATATATATATATATATATACATACATACACACACACATATATATCATAAGTACATATACATATATACAAACATGCAAACAAGAATTATGAAACGACACGATATCATAGTTACAACATATATATTGTGTTACATCGATGTAACGGTGGTAGTCACGACTTATAAGTTACAGGTTTATAGATGAGATCACTATTACCAGTTCTATTGTCATGTAGAGAAGATTCTAGTGTATTTACACTGCAGTGATTTTCTTGTCTTCTCCACTGCTGTTGTTATCTACGAGGCCATTCACGCCGCCTCTTATCACAAAACTTATAATACGATTTATCTACCTTTCGACATGTAGGTCAGCAATTTGGAACGCTTATCACGATGTTGTGGCACCACTAAAGTATCTATCTTCATGTAAAGTATTTACAATAGATAAGTCTTGCTGAGCACATCACCCCCGTCCTCTACCCACCACCGCACCGCGCTCACTCATCAAGCCATCATCAGAGAAAGTAGTGACGCTAATTATGAGTATCAACAATGTTGTTGATACACAAGAGGAAATAGATTGATCATACTGGAGTTATGTCCCTTTCTTGTTGTATGTCTTGTAGATTTAAAATATATCTAGAAGGAGCTTTTGTCAAATAATTGTTTGCAAAATCAGAGTTAGTCGAGATCTTTTAACTCACTATGTTATGTATGTGAAACTCTATCGTATTTATATTTAGCACGTAAGATAAACCCCTGAGATATTTTCCCTCGCTCATATAACTGGTATTCATTATCAGTGTTATTGCATCCCCTCTATTTCTCTATTTGGTGATCATAAAGGAGGTTTCATAAAACAGAAACATGTCTGCTGTTTTTAGCAGTTAGTTTTAATGTCAAAATCCTCTATAATCTTCATTGTTAAAACATTTCCTTTTCGTTTAATCACTGCGGAGGCAATTTTTGTCTAATAGTTGCTTTCTTAATCCTAGTTGATTGAATGTTTTTTGCTCACCACTTTACATAAAGGAAACCCTAACGTTTCAATATTTAAGTATTTTCAATATTTACATATTTTTCTAATTCATATTGTCGATATCTATATCGGAGTTGTTTTTGTTTAGCCCCAGGCCAACACTGCTTGTGTAAAGTTATGATCGAGGAATTTCTATCTGTAACCATCCCCTCCTTTTATTGATATTGAGACCACATTATCCAATCTGTTCTTCCTCTTTTAACCCTTTCGTGACCGCATTTCTAACGAAATACACGCCATTTCAATAAATTAATGACGTATTTTGAAGGATTTGCTAAAATTATCATATTATTACTAACACATGGTTCTTAGATAAAATCATGTTGGAGAATTTAAATAGGAACCCTTTAAAATTTGGGGCTTTAAGCGGGTTGATATCAAAAGGGTTAATCTGGTGGGATTTTATTTGAAGGTTATGGGATAATTGGCTGTTCTATCAAGTGGAGCGACCACGTAGGGGCTCCCTCGTTGATTGGTTAAATTCAGTTCTCAATATTACTTGTAGAGGTAGAGTTGGGGTGCCGATATAATCGATTATCCCCTTCTCCTCTATAGAAATCAATACTGTTGATCACCCATTGATGGATACATCTGAACATACTAACAGTTGACTCTATTTAGTACGTGATTAAATACTTGGGAATAATAATAATAATAATAATAATAATAATAATAAGAGCCTGCCCATTCGACACGAGAGTGCAAGAGAAGGAGAGGGAGAAGATTAACCGATATCAGGACTTAAAGTGGGAGGTAAAAAGGATTTGGAACTGCCATGAAGTCAAAGTGGTCCCGATTGTCATAGGCGCACTAGGTACTATCTCAAAAAGTTTCCAGAGATGGTTAAAGAAAATTGGCCCCGTCCCGCTTTTTGGAACACTTCAAAAGGCATGCTTGCTGGGAACAGCAAGAACCCTCCGATACGTCCTGAATATCTGAGGCTGCAGGTAGTGGCTTGATATTCATTTCAACAAACTTTCCAGTTAACTAACATCAATGACTGAGACTCAAATAATAATAATAATAATAATAATAATAATAATAATAATAATAGCAACCACAACAACCACAACAACAGCAACAACAATGATGATAATATTATCTTCAGATTTGAAGCTTCGTCCGTTAACAAAATATATTATCTAACATCTTAACTTGAAGGTCACCAGCTCCTTCAATGTTAAAAACATATTCCGATTTTGTTTTTGTACACGAAGAAAAAATAAAAAAAAAATATTTTTATTAAAAAAAAACATATCAAGCAGAAAATACATGACTTGATTTAAAGCTGGGCCTTTGAAATTGAAACAATCCCATGGTGGAAGATTTTTTTGCGTCATTTCAGAACACAAAAAACCCCCACAACATTCTCTTTTTGTATAACGGTTTTTGGTTTCTGCGTGATCTTAATGACTAAAATGACTCAGTAACGATGCAGTTGTTTATATTTAGTATAAACTTGAATATATTGTAAATACACAGTTTAAAGATGAGGTTAACAAACGGGATATAGTAATCTTAATAGGTTTATCTTATGCAAAATTTTCTTAAAACAGTAACTGTAGTTTAAAAGCACTAAAATGTATTTAATCTTAAATTTGTTGTTATAGATCGGAGGCTGAACGTATGTAGGTTTGAAATGTACGAATATATGAGGAGGATTGGCAGAATTGGTTCAGCGTCATATCAAGAGCCATTGGGGTATTTGTTCTGGTTCTTTGAATTTCTAAGTTCAAATCCCACCGATGTCAACTTTTTATTGCATCCTTTTGTGGTCGATAAAATAAAGTACCAGCCAAGTACTGATTTAAGTATTGATTTAACCAACTTTTTCATTCCCCCAAACTTGCTGGCCTTGTGCCTAAATTAGAAATTAGTATTAAACATATGACTGGCGTAACTCATAAGACACAGTTGTCTTCTTGTTGCCAGTTAGGTCACTCGACTTTCTATAAATAGCAGCCAAATCCCTTTCAAATTACATCCCACCGCCTTGGATAATGTAGTCTCAGATACACTTGTTCTACAGCGTATTACCCAATCAAAGTATTTTCAAGATGGAAGTGAAGGTAAGAGAAGATAACTCGTATAAAAAAAAAATCAGTACGAAATAATATAGAAAGTTAAAGTGCTGTAATTTACAGAATACCATCTGTACAAAATAATAGTTGTTCCAATGATAGTTGTCTTCTCTTACTTCCACTACTCTTTTTAAAGCAACGAACAAAAAATCTATTCTACAATAGAATCGATACATAAAATCTGAAGCAAAGATAATTTCATGGTTGACTGGGGTTAAGCAACAACAACGACACGTCCGAGTGTCGTTGCAAATGCCTTGTATTATTTACGTATTTCCTTTTTATCTCACGAGCTCAAATCCCACCGTGGTCGACTTTGCCTTTCAATCTTCTAGCAATGTCGACAAAATATGAACCAGTGGTATACCGAGGGCAGCTGAATTAGATATAACCTTTCTGATGACATAGTCGATGTCTTACGACTAAGTTAAAAACTGATATTACAGGAAACAACTAAAAAGCATTCTGATACAGCTTAATGCTTTTTTAAGGCAAAATATTATTTCTAGAGTCACAGTTGACCGCTTTTGACAGGATATGAACTGTTGATTCCTCGACCAATAGGCCAACAGATCTACCAATAGGCAAACAGATCGACCAATAGGCCAACGCATCGACCAATAGGCCAACAGATCGACCAATAGGCCAACACATCGGCCAATAGGCCAACACATCGACCAATAGGCCAACACATCGGCCAATAGGCCAACACATCGGCCAATAGGCCAAGACATCAGCCAATAAGCCAAGACATCAGCCAATAGGCCAAGACATCGGCCTATAGGCAAAATATCAGCCAATAGGCCAACACATCGGCCTATAGGCTAATATCTTAAGAATGTGTGTACTTCCATTGGTTCCGACCACGATTGTTCCAGTTGGTTCGATCAACAGAACAGCTTGCTCGTGAAATAAACGTACCTTCACACCTTAACAATGTTGCCAGCTGATATTCTCATCATTTTACAACAGCTCTTATAATGACCATCGTTATTCGAGGAACTATCACCATTAGTTTCTTTTACACAGAAAACGAATGTTAGGGGAAAACGAGGAATATAAAACTTGCAAGGGTGATGAAAGACTGAGTCGGTTCAGCTACGGACTCAGTTCAACTATGAACTCGGTTCAACTATGAACTCGGTTCAGCTACTGACTCGGTTCAGCTACGAAATCGGTTCAGCTACAGACTCGGTTCATCTATCTTCCTGTATTTAATCCCTGTATTATATCCTAGTCAAATAATGAGTCAATTTAATCAACTGCGCCTCTCTGTCTCAAGAATCTCTGGATTTATACCAATGTTAGACGCTAGAGTATCCTTATTAACATTTATATAATTAAGAAGTTTGATCAGACTCGTAATTGGAATAATTAGACAAATTTAAGATCAACATGGAATAGCTAAAATGCTCTTTTCTGAGCAGCTGACAAATATAGCTTGATGCAATATTCTGATACATTAAATTAGAAAAAAAATGGAAAAAGTTAGAAGAAAAATAGGAAAATCATATAAAAATGGTGCCAAGAAAGCAAATTCTGTTTGGTGAACTATAGCAGTGAGTGAAAGCTCATTGATCTACAGACGTATACAACAGATACACACACAACCACTCGTAACGATAAGCGCTATCATTGCGCCCGTTACTGTTTCCCACCTTTCTGTTTCAACCTCCAGGTGAAACTAAGGGGTCAGTTTTCTCATCCAAATCACATTCTACACTTTCACCTGGTTTTTCATACAGTGTGCTGGAGAGGGAGCTCTTCTCTTTCCACCTTCACCTTCCGCTCCAAGTCGTACTTGAAGAAGTCAATGAGGGTTTGGTTGGAGAGAAACTTCCCTGTCTTCAGCACTTTCAATCAAGCTCGTCCACCATACTGCATCTTCCGCGATAGCCACCACGCAGAGGAAAATTACCTGCCTTTCCTTACCTAGGAAGGCGGCGGGACGATCTTCAGAATAGTCTGGCACGACAGCCGGATTCATCCTACACACGATAATGATAATAATAAAAAAAAACAATAATAATAATAACAATGTATATATAATTTATAAACAATGGCGTAACTTTTGAGCCAGTCTATATATTAAGAAAATCAAACACTATATATCAGATTAAAAATAAACAAAAAATAAAAATAAAATAAATAAAAACAATATTCATTCTACAAAATGCCACCCCACCCCCACAAAAAGTGTGTCATAATTAAAAATAGTTTGTCTCATCCAAGCATAATTGATATACATAATCAAATAGAAGATGTTCGCCATTTTCTAGTTGATATATATTTTGTTTAAAAGCATTTAAAAGGTAAGAATTGATAGAGAGGAGGGGGGAAAGGAGGGCAGGTAGGAAGGAAGGAAGAAGGAAGGAAGGATGGAAGGAAGAAATTATGATTCGAAGCATTCATGCCTTTCTATCTCAGTAGAAACGTAGCAACGCAATTGCAATTGGATTGGAAAGTGAGCTCAGCGAATATATCAGCAAAGCAGTGCATTGCTGATGTTGTTTAGCTCCATGTCAATTTGGAACGAACAGATCTATGACCAAAGACGTTCCAGATGTGATCATTCCATTTTGTTCCTTCTTTTTTATAGATATAATGTATCCCAGACGGCATTATCCATTGTGTCCCAGCCCCTATTTTTAGAGAAGCACAACTGTGTAGTTAAAGGGTTTGCTTCGCAAACACGTGGTATCAGATGCTGTCAAACCATGTGACACCTTGGACAAGTGCCATCTAACATAACCTATGACTGACCAATGACTTTGGGTGAAATTTGGTAGACGGAAACTGTGTAGAAGACCGTCATATATATATATATATATATATATATATATATATATATATATATATATATATATATATATCACAGAAGGTTCTTTGTCACTAATATACAGAGCATCTCAATAAAAAGTGTTATGAAGGTGTGACACACCTGTTTTGTATATCTGTACGAAACGAGGGTAAAACTCAAGGTATTCACCAGGTGTAATTCAGAACTACCAACGAGATATTACAACGAGACTGCGTACGTACACACAGCTCCCATGACAGTTCACTTCAGTTCTTATTTATAAAGTTTCGCCAAGTCCACTTTTAGTTAGGCGGGGGTATTCAGGGTTTTTTCTTCACAACAAAAAGATAGCTAAAATATATCTAAATCAGTGATGCCAGTGAAGTTTTCTTGTATTAGTTGGCTTTGCTAGTAATCTACTCGTGTCTGTGTCTGTGTTTGTTTATGTCCAGCAAATTATCGGTTTGACAAAAAGCGATCAATGAAACAAGTTCGATAAACAAGATCGATAAATCAAGACTGATATGATCGACTAAATCTCTTCAAGGCGAATAAAAGAATAAATACGGTATACTATGAGGAAGATTTGCCTGTTATTTCTATCAGGACGCTTGTAAATCAGTGGTGCCTCTATAATTCTATTGGGATAAAGAGGTACTACCGAAGACTTGGTTCTTAGTGCGGCCATTATTGTAGGGTTTGAATTTGACACTGCAAGCTACTGCAAAACCATGCAGTGTACTTATTACTTGTAGTAGTAGCAGTGCCAGTAGTAGTAGAACTAGTAGTAGTAATAGTAGTAGTAGTAGTAGTAGTAGTAGTAGTAGTAGTACTAGTAGTAGTAGTAGCAGCAGCAGAAGCAGCAGCAGCAGAACCAACTGCAACAGTAATAATAATAGAAGTAGTAGTTGCAGCAATAGTAATAGTAGTAGTAGTAGTAGTAGTAGCAGCAGCAGCTGCAGAAGCAGCAGTAGTAGTAGTAGCAGCAGTAGTAATAATAGCAGCAGTAGTAGTAGTTGTAGTAGTAGTAGCAGCAGCAGCAGTAGTAGCAGCAACAGTTGCAGCAGCAACAACCGCAGTACTACTAGTAGTAGCAGCAGTAGTAGAACGGCAATAGAGCGGTAAAAATATAAGCATGACATGATATATTCCATGCATAAGATTTAAGTAAATTCTGAGACGAGACAAATGAGTTTTTTTTACCACGATCGTCGTTAACGGAACATTAGCCAGCGCCATTTTAAAACACTTCACATCGTTGACATATCCATTGATATACAGTGTATCACCGGCATTCGCGGTCCCGGTTATTCGCGGTCCCGGTTATTCCTTAGAACCTAACTAATAATTGTTCGTGGAAACCACCGCATATCCACGGAATCATAAATATCTTCCGCGACTTTTTAATGGCGTTTTTCGTGGCAATCACGCTTTTTAACGCTAAATTATTAATAAAAATATACCGTATTTGCCGGCCTATATTTTACGTTATGTTAGGGTTTGGCACTATCGGGAGAGCGTCAGACACCATGCTTTGCAGCATAGAGTTATGGCCCTTTGCGTTCTGAGTTCAAATCCGCCGAGGTTAACTTTGCCTTTCATCCTTACGGAGTCGATAACATAAAGTACCAGTAATGCGCTGGGGTAATCGCTGGCCTTGTGCCAAAAGTAGAAACTTTATGTTTTGACGTTTATAGACATTTTTATGAACCACGTCCAATACTCGCGGTTTTTCACTCTTCGTGGATGCTCTAGGAACGTAATCCTCGCGAATACCGGGGAACAACTGAACAGTATTCTAAATTTCACTTTGTTTTAGTCAGTAGCAGGGCGGGGATGCAGTGCTCTCCCCACAATCTTTGACAACACTTCGAGAGTGAGATCAATACGCTTTATGTTCAGAATGTTGTTAGGATATCATCGGCGTCCGAGCACCTCATTTTTATTGTCCACATATAGACTGAAGGCATGTGGCTTAGTGGTAAAGGTGTTGGACTTACGATCGTAATGTCATGGGTTCGATTCTTAGGCTGGGTTGCGTGTTGTGTTCTTGAGCAAAACACTTCATTTCACATTGCTCCAGTATACTTAGCTGAAAATGAGTACCAGCAGTAGATGGGGATTTAACTCTGTGATTGACTGGCGTCTTGTCCAGGGGGGAGTCTTGTACTCTCAGTCGCTTCACGCCATGAAACTAGGATAAGTACCGGCTCAACGGATTGCATGCAGAACACGACGGCATGCATGCATACATATAGACTACTCATAAACTCATTATAACTGAGGGCTCACCTGATCTTCGTAGAAGGTGATTAGTTCTTAACACTGAAGTATTTTCTGGCTCTAAGGGGTAAAAACGCCAGTCAAATCCACGTCAGTGACACATATCCTTTGGAATAACCGATGATTGACACGTGACAGATGAGATGAAAAAACTTGTCTCCTTTAATTATGAATGCCAAAAAATCATCCTACTGCTGTGGTTTCAAATTTCGGTTTTCTTTCATATTGATTCTGCCAGCCAAACAACAACTCTTCTCCGATTGCTCTTTGAATTCCTACACACAGTTCCTCTCTTGATAATGGGTTTATAAACTCGAAAGTATTTGAAATAATTAAATTTGCTAAGGTAAAATTCCATCGTCCTCTCTCTTTCCTCTATAACTCCTATTATCTTGGCAATTTTAATCGTGTACGCATTGCAGGGCTTTCAAATATTTAATCTTATATCAATTTGTATTTCCTATTCCATAATTCTTCGAGTAAACTACAATACTGATTTCTGTTATTAACTTTATATCTTTACGTTCTTTTTAGAATTTGATAACGCCATCTTCCGACACAAAATTCTCCCCAGATAACTGTGAACAGGACTTGTATACGGAGTATATCACCTAGGCTCATCATCACTCGGGTCATGTGTGTAATAATTTATAGCAAATCAAACTTTAAAACTTTCACATTTCGCTATTTTATAACCTTCGATCTTTGTTATTTCAATAAAGTTATTTCAATAATATTTTCGTTTCCATTTTCTTGGAAATGTATAAAACAAAATGGTGTGTAGGTAACTACTTGTAAACCATTTGTTGAGGGAGATTTGGCTTCTCTAAGGAATCTCATGCAGGCTCTGTCACCGTCATCGCTGTTGTTGTTGCTTAACCTAATGATCAAAGGTATTTCAGCTGTGATTATCTCGCTTTATTATGTGCCAGGAAGCCACGTCGTTCAACGTGTGTTTTTCTCAGTGGAGCGTGAGGGACATTTGACTACTGTTTATTGCAGGTTGAGTGACTACATAAACGCTTCCTTATTGGCTCAGACAGACTCAGTGGTTGTATGTGGTTGACAAGCTGAAGCGAAAGCGTAAAAAAAAAGAAAAAGAAAAAAAGAAAAAGAAAAAGAAAAAGAAAAAGAAAAAGAAAAAGAAAAAGAAAAAGGAAAGATAAAAAGGGATTGTTTTGGTGTAAAGCGAAACATTCCAAAAGCGAAACTTATATGTGGTGCGTAATAAATCATAGGCCAACCCCTTCTTCCAGACAAATCAAATCCAATGAAAAATATTATATCTACATATATATATGCGTATATACATATATATATATATACATATGTATATATACATTTATATATACGGGTATATATATATATATGCGCATATGTATATGTATATACATATACATACGCATATATATATATATATATATATATATATATATATATATATATATATACATATATATATATATATATATATATATGTATATACATATATATATGTATATACATATATATATATATGTATATACATATATATATGTATATATATATATATATATGTATATACATATATATATATATATATATGTATATATAGGTAGGTATATATATATATACATACATACGCAAAAACATATATATATATACGCATATATATATTATATATATATATATATATACGCAAATACATATATATATACGCAAATACATATATATATGTATATATGTGTATATATATGTATATATATATATATATATATATATATATATATATATATATATATATATATGTGTGTATATATATATATATATATATATATATTCACATTAGGAACATAGGAAAAACTTTAAAGGAGAGAAGTAATAATGGAAAAAAGGATAGATAGAAGAAAGAAGATACTTACTTGATGCGAGAGTAAATGCTAATAACAGGGCCACAAACACTTTATTCTTGAGTAGAGCAAAGTTAAAGACAAGGCGCAATATGTTACGTCGACAACACTTGTTTCCTTCGCTAAACGTGGACATGTTATCATCCAACTTAAGTTTCTGACTGCACACCTTTTCACTTATGTCCGAATACCGCCTGTGGTCCATGGTATCCTGTCTCAAAGTGGAGATGCTACCGCTGTAATAAATATCTTGTTTAATCAGCGGATTGAAATGTGAAGTTGAAATCCGCCGACGTGTACCCGTATGTTTAGGTTCCATCGATATATTGATATCGCGTAAGCTCCTCATTTTAGAATTGTTAACGTCCATTGCACTCAAACTGGGTGTCAACCAGCCAGAAATCCCGTGACTCAGCTGATGGCAGCTATGTGTATAATTCGATTTTATGTTGTTCACTGGCAAGTTAACAATTTTTATTTTCAAATCAAATAAATTTTTTTTGGTTTCTTCTTCATTGTCACTAATTACAGAATCAGAATCCTCGTTGTTGTCTGCAGAAAGAAAAAAAAAAGCAATTATTTAGTTCATCTATATATGAGTCGATCGACTTTCGTCAAATCAGACCTAGGAAACAATGTTTCCATTGGTCTTTCTAGTTGCTAATACTATTTATCGATCAGAACTACAGGTAGAAGGTGCAACGTGTAATAAAGTGCCTTGCCCAAGGACATAACGCATCGCCTATATATATATATATATATATATATATATATATATATATATATATATATATATATATATATATATACTATTAATAATGAGTTCAAATCTCAGGTAGTCCTTTACAATGAAATAGCTCAAAGAAAGAAGTATTTCTGAGCCGTGTAATACAAGTTAATATAAATTTGGTATTTGTGTTTACAAGTTAATATAAATTTGGTATTTGTGTTTATCAAATATATTAATTTATATTAACTTGTATATATATATATATATATATATATATATATATATATATATATATATATATATATAAAACATGAGAAGAAAGAAGAATACTGTGTGGTTTGCACATGGGTTACATATGATAAAAATAGTCCTTCGTCAGTGATTTTCCAACCATCATTGGTATTTCATCGCATTAAAAATCATATATATATAAACGAAAACGTATGTCTGTCTGTATGCAGGTGATGCATTTCTACAGTTTCCATCCAAATTTGTTCAAATTAGGTTATTTAGCTCCCGGAGCATGTCCACATATAGTTTAAATCTTGCTCTTTTCTAAAATAGCAAACTTCTGGATCTATTCAAGATGGCGCTGTATTTATTTACAGTGGTGAAAGGTGTACCCGGCAACAACGGGCTCTTTTACTTGTAAGTGAATAAATGAATAGATAAATAGACAGTTTATTGCAGGAGCTGGTGCTGTAATGTGCCAGCTTCAGCATTCGGGAATCAGAAGAAGGGAGGTAGGTGTAAAAGCCAAGCTCGCTATCTTCAATTCGGTATTCGTCCCAATGGTCATGAATCTTGGCTAATGACCGAAAGAATACGATCGCGAATACAAACGGTTGAAATGGCTGGGGTTCCCCCGAAGGGTCTTTGGAGTAACGTTTCTTGATAGAGTGCGTAGCTCGGAGATCAGAGAGTCACTCCAGGTAGATACACTACTTCTTCGAATTGAGAGATCTCAGCTCCGATACTATGGACATGTGGTCAGAATGTCTCATGAAGGAATCGCTGGACAGATTTTACGAGCAAAACCAACCAGCAGAAGACCCGTGGGTAAGATCCTGAGCCTGATGTTTGAATAACATCCATGAGCCCGGCTGGTCTCACTCGGGGATCCAGCCGGATCTGTTGGAGACGGCTGCTTCGTACATATAATATACATAACACACACACACACACGCACACACACACACACACACATATATATATATATATATATATATATAATATAAGTAACATAAATATGACAACATCACAGTTAGAGGATCAACATTTATTATGCAATTGACACGTGTTTCGCTAACTTACAAATGAACAAGATCCAGAAAAAGCTAACAAAATCTAACCACTACTGTATTCTCTCTCTCTCTCTCTCTCTCTCTCTCTCTCTCTCTCTCTCTCTCTCTCTCTCTCTCTCTCTCTCGCTCTCTCTCGCTGTCTCTCTCTCTACATATATAAATGAATAAGATAAGCATTTAATATTTACCATCTCCATTGGTGTATTCAGTCCGGAGAGATGACAGATCAGATCTGGAGGACCAGCAAAGAGGTCTAAAAACAGATCCAAACACAAGACAATTCAGCACACAGCCACCAAGGATAAGTACTGTTCCTTTCCAACCATACATAGACAATAGCCATTCAGATAAGTATGGATAGACGAAGGTGCCTAAACCAGCACCGCTTGACGCCAAACCTGTCGCCAATGCTCGTTTCTTCTCGAAGTAAAGACTTAAACATATATTCGATGTAATGAATACCATTCCGAAACCAATTCCTACAAGATAAAAAAAACAAACAAAGATGAAAACAACATGAATTTTTATGAAGTGTCCCGAGTCAGTCATAGGGGTGCCGTTCATACGACTTTTTCTGGGCAAAGAGAGAGAGAGATGAAGTGTGTGTATATATATATATATATATATACATATACTGGGGCTGCAAAAGTAGGTAAACAGTAAGCATTATACCAGTATTACCAGTATTATAATAGTGGTGCGAGGATTTGGTGCACATATTTTGTTTTTCATTACTATATACCTACTTTTCCAACCCCCTGTACACACACACACACACACACACATATATATATGCACGCATGTGTCCTTACAAGCTTCCTTTTTGTATTTCGTTGTCTGTATTTGGAACTGAGTTTGTATATTTTACGAGCGAGTTCGCAGCGAAATTAAATGATATTTTATGAACAGAGTATTAAATAATCATTTCTACTATAGACACAAATCCAGCAATTTTTGGGGAAGGGGAAAGTCGATTAAATCGACCCCAGTGCATTACTGGTGCTTTATTTTATCGAGCCCGTAAGGATGAAAGTCAAAGCTAACCTTGGCGGGATTTGAACTCAGACCGTAAAGGACCGTAACTCTATACTACAAAGCATGGTGTCCGACACTCTACCGATACTGCTAACCCACCGCCCTAACACACTTTTAAATTATAACACTAATAAAACTTGTAATTTCTTTCTTGCTGACTAACAGACGAACAAATTGTTTTTATTTTTATTTTTAAACGACAGTATTTTTACCACTTTTGCGGTGGTTTTGTGTTTCAGATTGCTAAATCAGGTCATAAATTAGCGCTGTTTCGACATATTTTCGCACTGTCCCACGAGAGAATTCCTTTTTAAGGCCCAATAAAATTCGGTGAAACGTTTGTTTATTTTAGATGCTAAACAACATGGGATTTTTAATATCATCTTATTTTTGTTTTAGAAATGTCTAATGGTTCTTTTTTTTTTATTACCAATAATATCATTATTTACAGATTTGACTGAACGCCAAACTAAGTAAAATTTAACAAAACAAAAAATATCAAATTAAAATTATTATGAATATTCGTATATTTTGTTATCTCCAACACACACACACACATGTATGCACATATGTTTATATATATGTTTGTATGCATGTATGTATGCATATATGTGAATGTAGGTATATATATATATATGTGTGTGTGTGTGTGTGTGTGTATACACATATACATACACGCACACACACACACACATACATATATATATACATATATGTTTGTGTGTATATATATATATATGTGTGTGTGTGTATATATATATATATATATATATATATATATATATGTGTGTTTGTGTGTGTACGTGTGCTTGTGTGTATATATATACACACACACACACACTCACACACACACATATATATATATATATGTATATATACTCACACACAAGAGACAGCGGTAACAAGACATTGACCTTAATTATAACGCTGAATAAATATATTTCCTGGGAGAGCGAATGCAACGAGAATTACACAACTCTATACTATGCTATCGCACAAAACACAGAACTTTCCAATAAAGCAAACCAGATTTTATCATTAATCAAAATATAGAAAGTCGCAACCGTGTTTCTAAGTCAACATTCTCACACAAGAATTTTAGTACTTTATAAATAACTAGAAACTGATGTCTGAGTTACATCATAATATATATATATATATATATATGAAAAGTGTAATTTTCTACACAAAACGAAGGTTATAGAGAAAATTGAGGTTGGTAATGGCACATGGAATATATAAGAGACAGAATACTTTTTTGTGAAAAAACATATAATTTTATAAGGTAAGGAAATAATAAAGGGTATAAAAAATGACCGGTTTCGATGGGTCTGCAAAAGTCATCTTTTCAAATGTTGATTAATATTAAGAAAAATTAATAATACGAAGAGTTAAAATTTGAGATTTGAAAATTCAAGTATAAAATTCATTGTGGGATTTCATAGTAGTTTTCATCTAGGTAGCAACAACAGGTTGACTGCTGTGTCCCTTTCTGGTAGTGAATTTTCAAATCTCAAATTTTAACTCTTCGTATTATTAATTTTTCTTAATATTAATCAACATTTGAAAAGATGGCTTTTGCAGACCCACCGAAACCGGTCATTTTTTATACCCTTTATTATTTCCTTACCTTATAAAATTATATGTTTTTTCACAAAAAAGTATTCTGTCTCTTATATATTCCATGTGCCATTACCAACCTCAATTTTCTCTCTCTCTCTCTCTATATATATATATATGTATATATATATATATATATACTTCGTTTTTTAATGTATTGGCAGCATGACCATCCCAAAGTATAACTATATATATACTGATATTCAATGAATCAATCTGTATTCTGTCAAAAATGACCATGGTTTTGCACACACACACACACACACACACACACACACACACACACACACACACACACACACACACACACACACACACACACACACACACACACACGCACACACACACACACACACACACACGCACACACACATATATATATATATACTGATATTTAATGAATCAATCCTTTATTGAATACTAGTAAGTCTAACACGTGTTTCAACGCATTGCTTAATATATATATATATATATATTAAGGCCCCATTCGGTCATAAATGACCATGATTTTGTGCGTGCACACACACACACACACACACACACACACACACACACACACACACACACACACACACACACACACACACACACACACACACACGCACACACACACATATATATATAGAGAGAGATAAACAAACAAATAGATAGATAGATAGATAAATAAACAAGCCTCTCACCTCCACAAACACCGTAGGTTAAAATTAACAGCTCGATGTTCTCCATCCACGTACTTATAATAAATGCCAATCCAGCAAATAATCCGCCAAGAATGGCAACATATCTGTGGTTGAATCGCATCAGTAATAGACTAACCACAGGACCTGAAACAACGAAAGTGTATAATAAATATTTATGTACAGTACAACGTGACGTGTATTAGAAATTCGAAGATAAATTTCCTCCTTCTGATACTAAGCTGCATGAAATCGCTTCTGGTTCTATAATGCATGCAAATTTACTTTAAAACAGGCATGGGCAACCTTTTTCGAGAAGCGGGTCGCATGAGATATGGCTCATCATCAGGCGGGCCGCAAGCGCTAATTTACATTCGTTCCCACGTTTAAAAAAAAAAAAGGGGTGGTAACTCAGGTTGTTTTGATTTGTTTCTTCAGAATTCGTACACGTTGTTTTCCTCGTTCGTAAAAATGATAGAAAGATAAATTACAACTGAAAAGTTGGGGTAAAAAAATCAGAAAGATTTCACTTAGGTGACTTAGACGAGCCATTCAGAAAGCTTCGCGGGCTGTAGGTTACCCATGACTGCTTTAAAATGTTTATATTTATCTCAAAAGCTTCCAATATAGTTTTATGTAAAGTCTTTTGTTAAGTTATGATCCAATTTCTAGCTTAGTTACGAGAATGTTAGACGAATTTCTAAATCCTCCAAATTTCCCTCTTCTTATACCAAGATGCATGGAACCGCCTCTAGTTTTATGATATAAGCCTGTTTACGTCAAAGTGATTTATCTAAAAAGCTTCCAGCATTGTTTTATGTAAAGTCTTTTGTTAAGTTATGTTCCAAATTCTAGCTTAATTACGAGAATGTTGGATGGATTTCTAAATCCTCCAAAATTCTTGATTATTTAAACATCTATTTGAAAATTATAGGCAGTGTCATTCATTAAAAATATGGCAACAAAAGAGTTATAGTAGGATAGCTACATTATAAATCAAGTTACAAAGATGTCAACAAATAACATTTTGTTATTCCCATCTTTAGTCTTTATTTTGTTAAGCTTTTTGAAACACTAAAAGACAATGTCTTAAGATTTTCTCTATTCAAATGGAGTCACAGAATGTTTTTCAAATTTGTTTACATTTTCACAGCGAGGTTTATAAAACTGCAGTTAATTAGACAGCAAGAGTAGCAGCATCAGTAACAACACCAACACCACCACCACCATCATGAACAACAACAACAACAACAACGACGACGACGACGACGACGACGACGACGACGACGACGACGACGACGACGACGACGACGACGACGACAACAACAACGACGATAACTGCGACGATGACAACAACAACAACAACAACGACAACTGCGACGATAACAACAACAACAACAACAGCTAAATATCGAAATCGTAGCAAGTACATATTTCGCTCTAACAAACAGAACTGTTCAATAGAAAGAGGTCGGAAGCCATACCTATCATCATGTGCATGCCACTTAATGTTGATCCAACACAAGCAACTTGAGCGGGGCTTGCATCGAAATATTTCAAAAGGTCCATATAGAGAATACCGAAGCAGAACAACGTGCCGTCTAAGATGAAGTTTATTCCAAAAGAACTGAGACAAACAACCCACCCCCAACCACCGTCGGGTGAATGGATGTACATGGGTGACTGTATACTCCTGATGCTTCTCGATAGACTTTTCATGTTTGATTTCTTTTGTTCAAATATTCAATGTAGTTATTAAAGAGATTGACTTCGGAAGTTCTTGGAATCTGAAGATAAAAAATAAAGAAAAATAAAGAAAAAAAAACAAATAAGATCTTCATAATTTAGAATTGATTTCTCTTTTATAAGTACAAGACCAAATTTTTTGGGGAGCGAGTAGAAGAAGAAGGTCCCGTAGCTTCCGAGGAAGTTGTAAGAGCCCTGTATTGACATACGGCGTTTCTTGGGTATTTTTAGCTTGGCCGAGCACATCCCTCACCTGGCCTGAGTACAGCAGATTTATTCCAGAGAAAGATAAAAAGTGAGAGAAGGGAAGCGAGAAAGAGATATAGAGGAAGAATCGACTCCAGGACTAGACTGGTACTTTTTTTTATCGACCTCGACAGGATGAAAGGTAAAATTGCCCTCAGTGGGATTTGAATACCACAAAGAATACCACAAAGCACTATATACGAAGTTCTAACGACTTTGTGGGGAGCAGGTACAGTCTATTACAGGTATTTTTTCATCGAATCATGGAATGATAGGCAGGGTCGGAATCGTTAGAGTCGGGAAAAGAATGGCGTAAGGTATTTTATTCCTGCTCTTTTATGTTTTCAGGTCAATTAAATTTTTCAGTTTTCGGAAGGGTGGGGGTGGGGGTCAATAGAATAAAGTACCAGTGATCTAAGCGGGCCGATTTAATCGCCTAACTCTCCCTTACAATTATTGGCTTGCTGTCTAAATTAGAACAATCACTTTTTTATCGACCCAAAGAAATGATGGAAGGTAAAATCGACTCTCAGCGGAAACTTAGAACATCAAGAGGCATATATAAATACTGCAACGTACAATGAAAGAAATATATAGAAACAAGTCTTCTTCTTCGCCCACTTATTCCTGAGAGGGTCGTGGAGGCAGATACCTCAAACACTCCTTCCAGCGGGTCCTGTCAGAAGCAACCGTCTCCAAGTGATCTGGCTGGATCCCCAAGAGTGACCAGCTAAGCTCATGGATGTTATCTAACCATCTTGCTTGGAGTCTACTCCTGTGTCTTTTGCTGGCTGGTTTTGCTCGTAAAACCTGTTCAGCGATTCTTTCATGGGACATTCAAACCATTGCATCGGAGCTATGATCTCTCAAATTCGTAGAAGTAGCGGCTCTCCCTGGAGTGGCTCTCTGATCTCCGAGCTGCTACGCACTTTATCGAGTAACGTTACTCCAAAGACCTTTCGGAGGAACCCCATTTCGACCGCTTTTATCCGCGATCGTTTTCTTTTGGTTATTACCCAAGATTCCTGACCATAGGTAATGTGGGGATGAATACTGAATTGAAGATAGCTTCTTCTGATCACTGAATGCTGAAGTTGGCGCATCATTGCACCAGCTCTTGCAATAAGTCATTTTGGAAATACACAGATAAGTCACGTTCCTCCTTTCCTGTGATTATGTGATGGCTTCAGGCAAAAACACACTTGTTTTGGTTACGTAGTACCGCTAAACTGTGATATTTTAACTAGATGGCTTACACCTATCGTTTATATAATGCTAGTAGCTTTAATAGAGGACATGACTAGATTTCAGCTATTCTGACTGACGTTAAACATTTCAGAATATTATTTTCGTTTGCTCATGTGCGTGTGAGTGTGTGAGTATATATATATATATATATATATATATATATATATATTGTTATACTTTGGGAGGGTCATGTTGCCAATAAGAAACACACGCACCAGTTGCTTTCACTTCAATTTATTATATATTTATAAATTTATAAATTTACAAATCTACAAACTTATAAATTTCTGGTTGGTTGGTTGGTTCCACAACCAGATAGTTGTTTATATATAGTCATAGTCCTTTCGTCACACACTCTGAGTGTGTAACGAAAGGACTATGACTATATATAAACAACTATCTGGTTGTGGAACCAACCAACCAACCAGAAATTTATAAGTTTGTAGATTTGTAAATTTATAAATTTATAAATATATAATAAATTGAAGTGAAAGCAACTGGTGCGTGTGTTTCTTATTGGCAACATGACCCTCCCAAAGTATAACAATATCGGTTTCAACACACGATTTCAGATAAAGAATCTTGCTAAACAAATTCAGAAACGAAATATATATATATATATATATATATATATATATATATATATATATATATCACCTGTTAAAATCCAGGAGATTGAAGAGCGATATGAAAATGTGTTTGAACAGTCACCAGCCAATGGTGGTGGTGATGATGATGATGATGATGATTGTTTCTACCTTTGGTACATCGCCAACAATTTGAAGGGAAGGGGTAAAGTGGATTAAATCAACAGGGAATTTTTGGTGTAAAATAATATTTATAAACAGAGATCAAGCAAATAAACATTTAAAAAAACAAACATAACACATTTCCCAAAGGTGATGAGGCTTCAAGGGTTACTCGTGGAGGAAGCCCACAAAACCCACGGTCACTCTGACTTCTAGGGCAAGCGCCCTCTCCCAGTTGTCATCCTTCAATACTACAGGCACACGCTCAGAGCATGCCCATTCACACGGGTGTAATAATAATTGTTTCTGGCACAAGGCCAGCAATTACCCTGTTCATTACTGGTACTTTATTGTATCGACCCCGTAAGGATGAAAGGCGAAGTTAACCTCGACGGGATTTGAACTCAGATCATAAAGGGACGTAACTATGCTAGAAAGAATGGCGCCAAACCTATACCGATACTGCCAATTCACCGCCCACGGGAATAATAATAATAATTTCTAACAATGGCACAATGACATATATTTGCTGGGATAGGTTAGTCGATTACGTCACAACCTAGTAAGACCAGTACTTTATTTTATCGACTCTTGATGGATGAAATACAAAGTTGACACCGGTGAGATTTGAACTCAGAACTTAAAGAGCCGTGATTAAATAATGGGGAGTATTTTGTCTGCCGCTCTAATGGTTTTGTAGAGGCGCCTACTCTAGTGGTAAGGGTGATGGACTTACGACCATAATGTCGTGGGTTCGCTTCCTGGACTGGGTGGTGTGTCATTTCATTTCACGTTACTACAATATACTCAACCGAAAATGAATACCGGCAGCAATAGTTGGGGGTTTAACCCACCGATGGTCTGACGTCCTTTCCATGGGGAAGTCTTGTACTCTCAGTCGCTTAACGCCATGGAACCCGATATAAGCACCGACTTGATGCACTCCGGGCTCCAGACAGACTTTAGACCTTTTTCTAATGGTTCTGCTAACAGCAACAACACGACGAATAAAGGTTTCTAATTTGGGGACAATGCCAGCAATGCTAGGTAGGGATAACTCAATTACATCGACTCTAATGCTTGCCTAGTATTTTTATCGGTAATCGTTATGGTTTAGCTTCACGTCAACCCCAATTAAGCAGACGTTTGCTCAAATTCCTTCCCACCGTGATTACCTCGTATTTTTCCTAGTACACGTTTTATTTGGAACTAGAATCTCCAGTCTTTCTTTCTCATCTTTTTATTAAAAAAACAAAAAGATTAAAGGTGTGTTTAAGGAAGATTTAGCTGCTTTTTCTAACAATTGAAGCAAACCACAAATACGTTTATTTATTAACCGGATTCCCTTTGGTTGTATGTGATTGGGCGTCAGGTTTGTATTTGCAAACAGGATATTATCAAGCTGTTCGTATCAAGTTATAGTCTGTTATATTAATCTGTGTTTTCGTCTATTAAGTTTCAAGTTATATTTATCTGTTGTTATTTGGTTAAAATATTCTATTCTATAGTATATTCTATAGTATATTCTACAAAAGATTTAGACTATTATTAATGCTTCTGTTGCGCAATATATTGTTTTGGGATGGTTCATGCTGCAGATAGATTTTAGCGACGTTAAATAATCGACCGCAACACCAACATCATGGGTGACAAGGGAGTGTGCCTGCATGAGTACCTAATGCAACTAACTAAATCATAATACATACCACGAAATCACAATCGATTGCGTGTAATTGCCGTACAATTGTCAGGCTATTTCTCCGACTCCTAAACGACGAATTGTGTCCTCGAGCAAGACACTTTATTTCACCTTGCTCCAGTTCACTCAGCTGTAGATATGATTTACAACATCACTGGTGCCAAGCTGTATCAGCCATTGCCTTCCCCTTGGACAACATCATAGATAGTGTATATATAGGATATATATAGTGTGTATATAATATATATATATAATCTATAAACAGTGTGTGTATGTGTTATGACATCACTGGTGCCAAGCTGTATCAGTCATTGCCTTCCTCTTGGACAACATCATTGGAGTGGAGAAGGGTAACTGGTATGCATGGGCAACTGCTGTTCTTCTACAAACAAACTTGCCTGGACTTGTATTTCGGGGGAGGAACTTTCTATGTAGAAAGCTCATGATCATTTACCCTTATATATATATATATATATATATATATATATATATATATATGATTTCGTTAGTTGCATTAGGTACTCACGCAGCCACACTCCCTTGTCACCCATGATGTTGGTGTTGCGGTCGATTATTTAACGTCGCTAAAATCTATCTGCAGCATGAACCATCCCAAAACAATATATTGCGCAACAGAAGCATTAATAATAGTCTAAATCTTTTGTAGAATATACTATAGAATAGAATATTTTAACCATATATATATATATATATATATATATATATATATATATATATATATATATATATATATATATATATTGAATGTAGAAAAGTAACACACGAGTTGATATATATAAAAAAAAATAGTAGAAAGGAAAAAGATTTTTTCAGTAGAAAATGTTTCAGTGAAATATCAAAACAATTTATTTACAATACCGGTTTCAGCATTAGATGCATTGTTTATTGCGGATATGCAGAATATTGTTAAGTTGCATATTTGTACAAATAGTGATAATAATTGTTTCTACTTTAGGCACAAGGCCAGCAATTACCCAGTGCATTACTGGTACTTTATTTTATCGACCCCGTAAGGATGAAAGGCAAAGTCAACCTCGGCGGGATTTGAACTCAGATCGTAAAGGGACGTAACTATGCTGGAAAGCATGGCGTCCGACCCTCCACCGATACTGCCAATCCACCGCCCTTATAATTGTTTCTACTTTTGGCACAAGGCCAGCAATTATCCCAGTACAATACTGGTACTTTATTTTATCGATCCCGTAAGGATGAAAGGCAAAGTTAACCTAGGCGGGATTTGAACTCAGAATGGCAAGGGCCGTAACTCTATGTATCAAACCATGGCGTCCAACCCGCTACCGATACTGCCAATTCACCGCCCAAATAATAGTGATAATAATAATAATAATAAACAGGGGAGAAAATTTAATTTTCACATACATGTTCATTCAGAGACGAGAGTTCATTTCTCTGTCCATCCTTCTCTGTTAATAGCTTGGTTATGTAACGTAATCTGCTACTCTTTGCAGTAAACTACATGTTTTTACGTTTGTTTTCTTATTTTTTTCATTCACTTTCTAAGTTACAATCGTTTAATCAAACATCCAATAAATCAAAATCAAATCGGTTGATTTTACTTTCACTTTAATAAAGAAGGCATATAGAATTTTGTCAAATAATATTAATCACAAGGATATGGTCCGAACGTGGAAGAGCCGAAATTCCACTGTCATCACCTCCATCTCTCTAGCCCTCCCCATCTCTCTGTATGGTGAACAAATGGGGTACCACGTGCTGGCCTCCCCACAGCCTCGGCGGACAAAATGGAGAAGGCGTTTTCCCGGAGGATGGTAAGGGAGATGCGCTGGAAGAGCTATTCCAGCTCGCGAGGCTCACACCTGCGGTTGGTCAGCTCAGCGCCTATGGTGGTGAGTAGGGAGGTAACCCTAGGGCCAAGGACACCAGAAGTCTCCACTGCCAAGGGCATGACCGCATACTTGCCGGAGAACGACCAGTATTTGGAGAGTTTTGCCTCCTCAGCCCGACGCGCAACAGAACCTGGGTTAGTCGCAGACTGCACCAGGTTGCGGCTGGAGAAATTGTCGCTGCAAGTGGCATCCCAGACGAGGGATTTGCCACCGCGGAACAGGAAAGTGGCGAATTAGCAGAGTCGTTAGAACCGCGGATAGAATGCTTTGCGGTATTCGTTGTGACTCTCTGTGCTCTGAGTTCAAATCCCGCCCAGGTTAACTTTACTTTTCATTCATTCGAGGTCGATAAAAAAAGTACCGGTCCAGTAATGAAATCGATTCTTCCTCTCTATCTCTTTCTCGCTTCCTATCTCTCACTATTTCTATTCTTCCTTGGAATAGATCTGCTGTATCCCGACCTGGAGAGAAGATGGGCTTCACCAGGTTTTAAAATGCCCTAGGAAACACTGTATGCCAATATGGCGCCCCTACGACTCCACTAGGAGTTACGGGTCCGCCCGTTCGCCCGTCCATCCATCCATACATACATTCATACATACATACCTAATCAGACATATGCTTATATAAACACACATACGTATTTTAAAGGTTAAAAATCAAGGTAAACCCTTTAATAAAAAGTACATCGTACATAAGTAATATACAGATGTGGAATAAAACGAGTTCAATAATTATATTATTCGAAGAAAAAAAAAGGAAAAGCAAAAAAAAAAACAACAACATTTTTTTCATCTATTACGTTTAAATAATTGTTTCTACTTTTGGCACAAGACCAGCAATTATCCCAGTGCATTACTGGTACTTTATTTTATCGATCCCGTAATGATTAAAGGCAAAGCTAACCACGGCGGGATTTGAACTCAGATCGTAAAGGGAAATAACTCTATGCTGCAAAGCATGGCGTTCGATCCGCTATCATGCCAATCCATCGTTTAAATAATTGTTTCTACTTTTGGCTTAAAATTCTAATTTAAAATTCTAATTCAAACTTCTAGTTTAAACTTTTAGTCTAAACTTTTTAATTTACAAAATCAGTTTTCGTTCATACATTCACCATTACAAAAATGTATTTTAACATACATACACACGCGCACGAGCTCACACACACACACATATATATATATTAAGATAGGTAAAGAAAGAAAGAGAGAGAGAGAGAGAGAGGGAGAGAGAGAGAATAAGTCAAATAGTAGGTAAGTAGCAGAGACAATAGTAAATGCAAAAAAAAAAAGTTGCGAATTATGTAAAAAAAAACAAACACTATATGTAAAATAAGCCCCCTCCCACAGTCAACAACAACAACAACAGCAAAAACCAAAAGATATTGCGTATTATTAAAAAAAGAAACTATATGTGAAAGAACCCTACCACCACCAACACCACCACCACCGTGACACCCACCACCAACACCACCACCATCACCACGACACCTTACGACCACTGCCGCCACCACTACCAACACCACCGTGACACCCCACCAGCACCAGCACCACCACCATCACCCCCTCCTCAGCCAACAGCAACAACACCAGCAGTAAGAAACAGTATTGAATACAAACAAACAGACGTAAACAAGGAAGAAATTTGTGGAAAGAAATACCAAAACAATAAAATAAAAGGTAAAAAAGGAAAAAAGAAAAAAAGGAAAAGAACGAAGTAAAAAGACGAGAAAGTGGAAGTAAGAAACATTTAGATAAAACCAATATATCTATCTATCTATCTATCTATCTATCTTTGTATTTGTCCCCTTCTTTTGTGCCCCTGTGGCTAATAAAGAAATATATCTATCTATCTATCTATCTATCTATCTATCTATCTATCTATCTATCTATCTATCTATAATGA
>OZ024756.1:20787029-20797029 GCA_964016885.1 Eledone cirrhosa
TTGGCAGTATCGGTAGAGGGTCAGACGCCATGCTTTATAGCATAGAGTTATGGCCCTTTACGTTCTGAGTTCAAATCCCGCCGAGATTAACTTTGCCTTTCATCCTTGCGGGGTCGCTAAAATAAAGTACCAGTAATGCACTGGGGTAATTGCTGGCTTTGTGTCAAAAGTAGAAACTATTATTAAGCAACGAAAGAAAGAAAGGGGGAAGAGGAGAGGGTGACAGACTCTACACATTAGCGTCCGTTTCTCAGGGAGATCAATAAGTAAATTGAAACCTTCCATATGGACACAACATGGCCGAAGGGTTAAAACATTCGATTCACAATCACAAAGTTTCGGGTTCGATTCCACAGCGTGGCGTCTTGGACAAGTGTCAGGTCGATCCAAGTCATGTTGTGAGTGAACATTGGGTTTACAGAAACTAGTTAGAAGCCTGTCGGATGGACTTTACCGATAATTTAAAGTGTCAGTTTTGTCACGTACACTGTTACGCCGAAATCTTTCTCTGAGTATTACGCTAAGAGGTACACGTGTCTGTGGAATGAATGCTCGGTCACTTGCACGTCAATTTTCATGAACAGATCGCTCTGTTGAACAACTGGAACAATCATCATCGAACCTGATGGAGGTCCATTTCGCTCCAAATTTTAAGAACAATTGTGAAAAGAAACCAGGCTAAAACGAAACCAGGTTGCACACCAGCCTTGCTAAGGGATCAGTTTATATTAGACAACCTGGATCCTTGTTTAATGAACCCCCGTTTTTTTTTTTTAACTTTGGTTAATAACCAGATGTCCGCTGTAGATTAAAAATTAGAACATAGAGAAGTGCAAAGAGACTACAGGAATCTGAATTATTTTATGTTAACCAAGCTAAGAATATTTGTGTCTTATTTAGACATAAGGACATCAATTGTGTGTGTGTGTGTGTGTGTGTGTAGGGGGAGGGGGGGCTATGAGAAATATCGAGTAAATAATCACAGTACTTAACTGGTTGATGTTTTATTTTAACGATCCCTGAAAGGGTGAAAAGCAAAGTTTATCTCGGCGAGACTTGAACTCAGAATGAAAAGAGCCAGAACAAACGCAGCAATGGTATTTAATTCAAGTTAATAATACTACTACGACGGAATATGCTTCAGTATTATTGTAGAGAAGTGAATTGAATAGAGTTGAGACGAGGATGTTATCCAATCACCATCAACATCATGTATCGTCTGCTTTCGGTAGATTCAGTTCCACAGATCTCTGATGATAATCTATAGTTAACTATAATGTCTACATTCTGAGACAGACTACAATACTTTTTCAAGGTGGCTGATAAGACCCAGCTGAATCAGAACTCAGTATGCAAAGAATACAATGGAAAATAGGATTTATATATATATAAAAGGATTAACTTACCCCGAACAATGTAGTTGGCTAATTATTTCACAGATCTTGTAAATCAACGAGTGTTTATTGTGCAGCTAAATTTAACATCGGATAAAAATAATTTGCACTAGAAAAATATGTGCATTCTACATTTTCTTTGTTGTAAATATTTTTAATTGATGTGTTTAGTAGTGGTGACTAGCCGATCAGTAAATTGAATGTTGTTTGTATTTCTGTGTGTGTTTATATGTGTGTACGTGTGTGTGTGTGTGTGTATGAAGAGGAATATAAAATCTCAAGGCAAAATTTTATGCAGATTTAAACATTGGAATTTCATCAGCACTTGAATAATTGTTCCAGCAGACGAACCCATGACGTATGGAAAAATGTCCTCTAGCAAATAAAATCAGCAGATAGGTTTTCATGGCAATTTTTTTCTTCTTAAAAAAAATTTTTTTTTTCCTTAAAATTTTGGCGACAATCTTATTCCATTAAAAATAAAAATTATTCTTAAAAAAAATTTTTTTTTTTCTACCAACCTTCACTTAAAAACGACAAAACACGTTGGACATCCTTGTTCGTTATGATAGTTTATCTCTTTTCCGTTAGTGATTATAACAAACCCTGAAACACTAACGATAATTACTATACAACATTAGAGAGAAGTCAACGAGATCTGGTGAACTAAAATTAATGTTCATTTATTTATCAATGTGTATATTTATCTATTTATTTATTTATTTATTCATTTATTTATTTATTTATTATTATTATTTTTTTTTTTTTACTTTAATCTAGTTCGTGCTTTTCTTTCATAAACAATAATGTAAGGCAGCTCAGTGATCAGTCTCATCACATGACCTGGTTGTTGTTGTTATGGTTGTTGTTGTTCACTTATATATCTGGGCGGGTGTGTTAATGATTCGTCGGTTATCATATTACTTGAATTTTCACTGCCTACTGACAATATAACCCCCACCATTAACACAGGTCAAACACACAGGGAGAGAGAAGAGGAGAGAGAGAGAGAGAGGGAGAGAGAGATCTTACGCAACATATAATCACCAAAATCCAACTCACCGTTAACCCCCTCTCCTTTGAACTCCCTATCCACCTCAGCTTTCATTTTTTTCATATTTGCCTAACAGCTTTACACACACACACACACACATATATATATATACATATATACATCAGCAATAGCAGACTAACATAAGGTTAACGTTTTGGCAGTGACATGGGCTGTTATTTACAGAGAATATTAAAAGTATATTTTAGCGTGGGAGTAAGGAGAGAAAATGGTAAACTACAGAGTCAGAGAGTCAGAGGAAGGGTTAAGAATCAGAGATGAAGATCCCCAATGCATGCATCCTTTCTGTTGGAAGGTATATATATATATATATATATATATATATATATATATATATATATATATATATATATATATAGAGAGAGAGAGAGAGAGAGAGAGAGAGAGAAAAGGTGAAATTGGAAATAGCACGGAAAATATATTTAAGGGTCTGTTTTTCTTTTTTTTCCTTTCTTTGATTCGTCAAAGTGACATTATTGAAAAAAATGAGAGGGACAATTCTTTTAAAAAAGAGTTTTATAATGTAAATAAAGTATATAAAGTATTACCGGTTTCGATGTATTATATATATATATATACACACGCACATATATATATATATATATAAATGAAGTAATTCCGTATATATATATATATATATATATATATAAATGAAGTAATTCCGTGTGTATATATATATATATATATATATATATATATATATATATACAGACATACACATACATAGATATACATAGATAGACATACAGATTGACACATACACTCACGCACGTGCAGGCACACACACACACACACACACATGTTATTGCATGTGTTTGTCTTGTTATTCTTGAACTAGACACATACACGCACACACTCACGCATACACCCATGTACATGTATGTGAAAAGTCAACAAAGAAAAGAGCACGGAGAAGAATACAATACAATGACGATATATATTAGTTTAAGGCTTGCTACAGTAGGAAACACCTTTTAACGTTTTGCACATTAATCCTTCCTCGGAAGATAGAATTAGAAATAGATATGAAAGCTGAATAAAAGGATGGATTAAAGAAAAAAAGATTTTATAAATAAAGTAAATAAAAATGGCGTAGACATTACAATACAATAAGAGGAAACATAATAGTACCACTGATGATGTTGCAGATGTGCGACGAAAGAACTTTGATAGACTATATATATATATTTATATCTGTATTTTTAACCGCTGGTCAATCAATGATAAACATTGATTGCCAAATAAATTAACTATGGAGATATAAAAGATACAGAAGCGAAAACCAACCAAATAGTGAATGTGTTCTGTTATTATTTCTTACAATATTATTACAATATGACCCTCCCCAAGTATAACAAGATTATATATATATATATATATATATATTAGGTAGTAACATGTGCTTACGCTGTATTTGACAAAATTGAATTAGTCTGTTAGTTGGGATTTTAAAAAACTCTGAATAGAAAAAACTATGAGTATTGACGTACATGGGTCACGAACCCACATCTTTAGTTTGCCGGACAAATGTGTTATCATTACACCAAGACGCCACACCCATGGATGGCGTCAATACTCATCCTTTTTTCCATTCAGAAGGTTTTTAAAAATCCCAAGTAACAGACTAATTATATGTAGTCAAATAATGCGTCTTTTAATATGTTAATGGCTTCACAAACAGCAAAGCTATCCTGGAACATGTTTAGCAAGACTAACAAGAGAGATAACGTAGAGGTAATTTCATCACTGAGGTTTCAATTCCTAGCAGTGAGTCAATAAAGGAGCCCCTATATGGTCACTCGACCTATCAGAAATAGCAGCCATCCTCCGTCAAATAATTGTTTCTAATTTTTGGCACAAGACCAGCAATTATTCCAGTGCATTAATGGTACTTTATTTTATCTACCCCATACGTAAGGATGAAGGCCAGTGTTAACCTCGGCGGGATTTGAACTCAGGACATAAAGGGCCGTAACTCTATGCCGCAGTGATGGCGTTTGACCCTCTACCGATACTGCCAATCCACCGCCCTTTCCTCCGTCAAATAATGATTTGTCTTAAAGAAAGAAGAAAAGAAGAAAATATAATCGTAGGCACGTGAATATTAGTAAGATAGAATGGTGACGACTGAGACGACATCTTTAACCATAGGTTTACTCTGTTGGGGTTGACAAAGCGATTAAGAACAAAATATCACTACTATCGTGTTTCCCCTATTACAGGGATCGGCAACCTATGGCCTGCGGGCCGGATTCGGCCCCGCGAAGGGATTTTGATCGGCCTGCGAGAACTAATGCCCAATGAGTTGTTTATTTAAAATTTAAATTTATTGTAATGAGAGACGAGACTTTCGAATACAATAAAAGGCCTGCTGTTACAACTTCGGCATTTATGGTGGATATTGTAACTCATTTAAATAACTTAAATTTACAACCTCAAGGTAAAACTCAGCTCGTAAATGAAATGTGGGAGCATCAACTTCGAAATAAAAATTATGCGCATTTTCCATCATTTCAAGGAAGGAAACAACAGGATTCAGAGGTATTTGTGAATATAATCCAGGATTTGAGAAATGTATAGTGTAGTCAACACTTGTGATTAAATTTTAGCTTATGTAATTGTCCATAATTATTCTTTTATGGCCTTCGTCCGGCTCGTGGAGGCAAAGAAATTTCCGACCCCTGCCCTATTATAAGTCCTACCTCCCAAATAAGCCCCGGCATGACTTTTATGTTACTGCCCAATATATACCCTACCTCGAAAATAAGCACTAGCACATTTTTCCGAGAAAAATTAATATAAAAAATAATATAAAATGCAGATTGCTAGAGTCTTGCTGATTACTAATAATTATTTCAATGATATCGTTTTTAACTCTATAAAATATATCCTTTATTTTTGTTATCAGTACAATGATATTTTTTATCAAAACTCTTGTACGGTTGTTTTTTGTGTAAAAATATATGCCCTACCGCGAAAATAAACCCGAGTGCCTTTTTTTTAAAGGGAAAAAATAATATAAGACCTGTCGTATTATAGAGGAAACACAGTTTGTTAGTCACCTCCCTCTTTTACTATTCTATGAAAAAACGAAAGGACACATCGAATAACGTAGTCACAGATTTGCAGAGACAAGATAATGGCAACTGGAACACACCTGTTTAGCTTATACATGCATGGTCCCGTAACTCTTGAGGGAGTCGTAGGGGCACCATATTGAGATACGGCTTTTCTAGGGCAATTGTTAAACCTGGCGGAGCCCATCGCATCTCCATGTCTAAATACAGCAGATTTCTTCCAAAGAAGGGTAGAGAGTGGGAGAAAATGGAAGTGAGAAAGAAATATAGAGGAAGAATCAACCTCAGTACTAGACTAGTCCATTTTTTTTTTATCAACCTCGAATGGATGAAATGCAAAGTAGACCTCGGCGGGATTCTAATTTGGAGAGCAGAGAGTCGAAACGAATATGGATTATACGACCACAAAATCAAGGCTGAACAATAGCTAAACAATAGCAACAACAACAACAACGATTCTTATATTAGTATGAGAGAGAGAGGGAGAGAGAGAGAGAGAGAGAGAGAGAGAGAGAGAGAGAGAGAGGTGGAAACGAGAGATAGAGGAAGAACAGACCTCCAGTACTGGACTGGAATTTTATTTATCCATTTCGAAAGGATGAAGGACAAAGACGACCTCGACAGGATTTGAACTCAGAACTCAGAGATCTGGAACGAATATTGAGTCATTGTTTAATACGACGCTTCTAACGACTCTGCCAATTCGCCACCTTCACCTTCTGTACTTGCCATGTGTCAAGCAGTCAAGCAGTTGCAGCCAGGTAAATATAGTTGATGACATGCACTCAAATATATGCACAGCAATGAAAAACGAAAACAACAACATTCTTTTGCTTTGTTTTGTTTTGCAGCACTGTTGCAACTTAGAGCAGTAAATTCTATTCCTGTAGCTAGTGCGATTGAGTCGTAAGGGTAGCTTGTTGACATACAGCGTTTCTAGGGCATTTTAAAACCTGGTAGAGTCCATCTCTCTCTTCCAGAGAAGAATAGAGAGAGGAAGAGAATGGAGGTGAGAAAGGGATACAGAGGAAGAATCGACTGGTACTTTAAAAAAAAAAGGGTTTGCCTTGGTCTTTATTCTTTAAAAGTCCATCTTCTCTCTCTTCCAGAGAAGAATAGAGAGAGGAAGAGAATGGAGGTGAGAAAGGGATACAGAGGAAGAATCGACTGGTACTTAAAAAAAAAAGGGTTTGCCTTGGTCTTTATTCTTTAAAAGTCCATCTCCTCTCTCTTCCAGAGAAGAATAGAGAGAGGAAGAGAATGGAGGTGAGAAAGGGATACAGAGGAAGAATCGACTGGTACTTTTAAAAAAAAAAGGGTTTGCTTTGGTTTTTATTCTTTAAAAGTCCATCTCCTCTTTCTTCCAGAGAAGAATAGAGAGAGGAAGAGAATGGAGGTGAGAAAGGGATACAGAGGAAGAATCGACTGGTACTTTAAAAAAAAAAAGGGTTTGCCTAGGTCTTTATTCTTTAAAAGTCCATCTCCTCTCTCTTCCAGAGAAGAATAGAGAGAGGAAGAGAATGGAGGTGAGAAAGGGATACAGAGGAAGAATCGACTGGTACTTTAAAAAAAAAAGGGTTTGCCTTGGTCTTTATTCTTTAAAAGTCCATCTTCTCTCTCTTCCAGAGAAGAATAGAGAGAGGAAGAGAATGGAGGTGAGAAAGGGATACAGAGGAAGAATCGACTGGTACTTTAAAAAAAAAAGGGTTTGCCTTGGTCTTTATTCTTTAAAATACGCATGTGTGTATATATAAGGATATGTCTGATTAGTTATATATGTATGTATGGATCAGTAACTGCCGAGGGAATCGCAGAGGTGGTGGATACGGCGTTTCTAGGGCATTTTCTTTTAAAACCCAGCGGAGCCCATCCCCCTCCAGGTTTGAATACAGCAGATTTCTTCCGGAGAAAAGACTAAAGAGTAAGAAAATGGAAGCGAGAAACAGATATAGAGGATGAATCGGTCCCAGTACTAGATTGGTACTTTTTTTATCGACCTCCAATGGATGAAATGTGAAGTTGACCTCGGTGGAATTTAAACTCAGAGAGCAGATAACCGAAACAAATACAGCAAAGCATTCTGTACGACATTCTAACGACTCTACCAATTCGCCGCCTTACAGAGAGCATTTACATGGACGCTAAACCTGCTAGACATAACAGCTAAAATTCCTCAAATCCTATCATATCGTCTTTAAAAAATGAATGTGTTATTAAATAATGTAGCCGACGTTACATTATGTATGAATAAAAAAATTATTAGAGCGCTTTTGATCATAGATCAACCTTAAATAGCCTCACCTGTGGCTAAACAACAATATCACCACCACTACCACCACCACCAACAGTAATAACCTATTTTACTTCGAACGAACGAGGAAACTTCTGCGTGGTCGGTTGACCTGCTAGAAACATCAGCCAAATCTCACTCAATCCACAATCTAAAAGAATAAACTTATTGGATAATATATAACAGTTTCTACTTTTGGCACAAGGCCAGCAAATACCCAGTGCATTACTAGTACTTTATTTTATCGACCCCGTAAGGATGAAAGGCAAAGTTAACCTCGGCGGGATTTGAACTCAGACCGTAAAGGGACGTAACTCTTTGCTGCAAAGGATGGCGTCCGACCCTCTACCGATACTGCCAATCCACCGCCCTAATAATTGTTTCTACTTTAGGCAGCAGCAGCAGCACCACCACCACCACCACCACCACCACCACCACCACCACCACTACCTCTATCACTACCACTACCAGGAACAACAACAACCACAATAATAACGATGACGACAAGCCATTTAGAGTTATGTGGATGGTGGTCGTTGAGAGTTGTCTTGGCAATGGCCCCAGCGAATTACTGTCAGCCTTCTACCACAGCGAATTTCTGGTGACAATCACACTATCGTCCTTCCCGCCGCTTTACCTCCAGCAAATTACTGGTGACAATAACACTGTCGACCTTCCCGCTACTTAATCCCCAGCAAATTACTGGTGACAATAACACTCTCGGCTTTCCCGCTGTTTTACCCCTAGCAAATTACTGGCAACAACCACACTGCAGCCTACCTGCTGCTTTACCCACAGCGAATTACTGGTAACAATCACACTGTCAGCCTCCCCGCTGCTTTACACCAGCTAATTACTGGTAACAGTCACACTGTCAGCCTTCCTGCTACTTTAACCCCAGCAAATTGCTGGTAACAATCACACTGTCAGCCTTCCCGTTGCTTTACATGCCAACACTCAGCTCTCCGCAGTTTTCTGTATTTATATAACTTGTTTAAATTTATATCAAAGTCCATTACGTTTAGCTGTTTCATAATAATAGTAATTCAATACAGATTTGGAAAACGTGAATATAAAAATAAAAGTTGACGTCAATAGGTGAGGCAGTGGAGACTCGCTAGGTGGTCGCTTTATTTGCTAGAAATAGTAGCCGAATCTTCCTAAAATATCCGTCGGACCTTTTAATAAATAAAAGACACATTGGACAATGTAGTGAAATCTGAAATAACAGATAGGGTGGCCATGTCTGGAATGCCTTTCATTGTAGGTTTTGCCGACCAAGGTTGACCTGGGGCGATAAATACGAGGGTCGGTAGAAAAGTTCATAGGCTGACCAAGATACTCTCATGGAATGACCAAATGCGGTTTATTTTGAAACATAGTCTCTGGAAAGGAACAATGCAATTATTAATAAGAAAAAAATGGAAATTAATGTATGCAAGATTTCACAGTTGTAGCATTAATCCTTCATAGTCAGTTTAAGAATTTTTTAGCCAACCCTCGTAACAAAAACAACAATAACAACATCATGAAATTCTGATTTGAGGGAGACTTGGATATAACAATATATAACAGTCAAGTACTGAGTCAGTGCAATAGACTATATTCTTTATCTGTACAATTGTGGCCCATTGTATGTATGTATGAATGTATGGATGGGCGGAAGAACTCATAAGAGTCAACGCCCCCCCCACACCTCCAAAAAAATGTGTAAATATGTATATACATGTATGCATGTGTATGTATATGCGCGAGGACATAGAAATAATCGAGCTGGGTACTCGATCGCGCGGTTAATCCACTGGGAGTGAAGGACCCCAAGCCTTTGTCAGAGCATTCTTCTACGAGAAGGCAACTCAGGAAACTGGGATAACTCAGATATAAAACCTGCGGCTTAGTAGTTACCGATGATGTTGATCTTTTCTTCTTTTCGGGTTATAGCTACTGTCGCTCAGAGAGAGGGATTGGCTCAGTGCATAGACTTTCCTCACTTACAAAAATATCTTCATGCACAGGCATTGCTCGATAGAATTAATTAATAATTATTAATAATGGTATATCGTGCAATGGCCATACTCGATAACGAGGGGGCAGCCATCATGTATGTATGGATGGATGGATAAATGGAGCTGTAACTCATAATGGTGTCTTATCATACGGCTTGACT
>OZ024756.1:20800851-20808351 GCA_964016885.1 Eledone cirrhosa
TCCCGATGAGTGGTTTTTTAGTTTGACCTCTGAGTAAATACCGCTGTACATTGAAGTGATCCATCATTTGAAAACGGGATCAAAACCAGTTTATTTATTTTCCATTTCAAAGGCGGTAGATTGTTCTTATTTTATTGATAACTTATTTAATTATCTTATTTAAAAACATTATTTAATCTACATATTTTATTTCATTTTATTATTGGGCGGGAGACTGGCCAAATCGTTAGAGTTTTTTTAGCATTTAGTTTTGGTTCTTTCACAACAGGATGGTAATACGTGACTAGCGACATATCCCAATATTGCATAATTACACCTATGATTGTGTAAGCATCTGATGAAGTCACATACATAACCATGTAACAGAAATATATATGATGCAATAAAGCAATTGTGGTTAAATAATCCCGTCTTAACTACTCTTGTTTGATATCCCAAACTTGATATAACTGCTTATTGCCTGAAAAGATCGTATGAAACAATACTAATAAAAAGATACATATATATATATAGTCGAGCTGAGCTCTTATCGTTTCAACAGTTAATTCCTGACTGATTACCGAAGAGTCTAGCGATTAATTGGCTGTATCATCAGGGTGTGGTATGTCCAAATAAGGGTACTAATTATTTTCTACAATTAAAAATTCTCTTCATATAAGAGTTAATATATATATATATACTATGTATATATATATATATATATATATATAATATATATATATATATATATATATATATATATATATAGTTAAAAGAATAGCGGTGTAACACACAAGTTATTATATATTAGTAAACGGAATAGAAAATGCTGACAAATTGTTCACAGTTGAAAAATGGTTTAATTAGGAATAAAAGAGTATTAGTGATTGTATGGGTTAGTATTCAGTTGTGGTTTTAAGTTTTTAAGTTTTTAAGTTTTTACCGGTTGCGCATTTCTAAATGCTTTTCAAAGATAATTTTGAGATAGAGTGTCCGTGCTGATCAGAGCAAACAGCACGGACACTCTATCTCAAAATTATTTTTGAAAAGCATTTAGAAATGCGCAACCGGTAAAAACTTAAAAACTTAAAAACTTAAAACCACAACTGAATACTAACCCATACAATCACTAATACTCTTTTATTCCTAATTAAACCATTTTTCAACTGTGAACAATTTGTCAGCATTTTCTATTCCGTTTACCAATATATATATATATATAAATTTAGCAATTGGAAAAACCAATGGAAACATTGTTTCCTCGTTAAGTGAATGAGGTATGGGATCTTGTCAATCGACAGTCGATATATAAGTATATATATATATATAATATAAGTTATCCCCGGTTCAATCGGGGGTAACCACAGTAAGTAAGGTACTCAATACAGTGCAGAATATAAATGTTTAATATAGAAAAGCTTCTACAGGACTAGAGCTGTTTCATTCGTGAGATATATATATATATTCTTTCGTTTGACCTGTTTAGCTTGCTTCGTATTTTCGGCTTCTGTGGCTGATAGCTTCATAACCGCCGTTTTCAGTTTGTTTGGCCTCTATAGCCTATGTTTATTGCTCTGGTCTTCTTTTAGTCCATTGAGCGCTTGCCGCATATCTCGAAAATTGCGTTTCGCTTTGTTTTTGACCACTGCCGAAATTCGATCTCGCTGAAATTATATATATATATATATATATATATATATATATATATATATATATTTATATATCCCAGACTTGATATAACTGCTTATTGCCTGAAACGATCGTATGAAACAATACTAATAAAAAGATACAATATTTCTCATCGGCTACTGCATGCATGCTTACAATCATTCACACATCACGCCCTTTTTGAGCTATTTTGGGTTCAATTCTATGTATCAAGACTACTAAATGGCACACACAGACACACAGAAACACACACACACAAACACATACATATGTGAATATACATATGTATATATATGTGAATATATACATATATATATATATATATTCGTCACACCACTGATTCTCCGTTTCTTATGTGATATATATATATATATATATATATATATATATATATATATATATATAGAATTCACATGAATCAAAGTTCTGTTCAAACCATTTATTAGCTTACAATTGTTTCATCCAAACCGAGGTTTGGAGTCTTCGGAGCATTTTTCAATGTTCGTTTACATACATGACCTCCTTTCCAACACAAGAGACATACAGATACATATGTATATATTGATGCACAGTGGGGTGACATCCATTATATTATTTCTGAATGGCAATTTAAATTCAAAAATTAAAATCATATTAAAACAGAATCAAAGCAAAATAAAAATAAAAATACAACATCGGCAGTTAACGTAGATAATGCAAGAGGATAGTTTGTTAGTCAGTTGTAGTAGTTATTGCATGCAATAGTTACACGTGGGGCATGCACGTGTGTCTTATTTATATATATATATATATATATTAATATAGATATACATGTGTATATATATATATATATATATATATATATATATATATATATATATATATATATATATATATATATATATATATGTACGTGTATACATATATATGCATAGATATAAATATATATTTATGTATGCATATATATATATATATATATATATATATAGGCGTATATATCAGCGTATGTGTCCCACATTTGTTTTATGGTGTAACCCTTAAAGAGAGAGCACACGAGTATTGTGTGGGTCTCATTCAGAGACAGCCCTTATTAGTCAGACTGGACGCCTATCAGTTGATATATAGATATATGGTATAAATTATCTCTTGCTGTAGATTTGGCACGAAGTGAAGCAAGGAAATTACGTAGCGGATCACAGAGTAATTAAATAATCCTCTCTGTAGAATTAATTGTTTTCTATGTAACCCCGATCTTAAATGATATGATGCTCAAACACAATCACCTGAAGGATCGTGATTTCGTTCTGGCTGGTTCATGGTCAAATCTTCACAATCAGAATCTCTCTCTCTCTCTCTCTCTCTCTCTCTCTCTCTCTCTATATATATATATATATATATATATATAGAAGTAGTTTCACAATAATTAGTTCACCCTTTTCGAGTACAATTGTTTCACCTTATTCGGATCATCAGCTCGGTTCAAATGACGTTGTATAACCTCATCTAAAACGAGCTGATGATCCGAATAAGGTGAAACAAACTCGTCCCATGGACTGAGTGCTCTACTACTACGGATATAACCCAGCAGTGTTCTACTATTATATATATATATATATATATATATATGTGTATGTGTGGTGTGTGTGTGTGTGTGTGTATGTGTGCGCGTTTATATGTGTGCGTGTTTGAATATATCCATGTTCCATATTCTCGTATAGATAAGTATAGGTTTGTGATTTGTGAAATATATATATATATATATATATATATATATATACATATATGCATGTGTACTAATAAAATACCCGGCGCTGCGCAGTTTGAGAGGGACTTATGAATGGACCAGAGTGCATATCTGTAACACGAACACGCGCTCAATATAAATAGTATAATATTATAATTTAAATGAATAAATATCATATACGTAATTCCTGCAAGTGAAAACAATTTTAATTCATTTGACAGTATTATTATATAAAGTATTCGGAAGAAGGAACCTTCAAATCGGAGACCTGTTCAAAATGCTTGCAACAGAGAGTAGACTTCGCTATAGCATGTAAGAGGGTAGTGTTAGATTGAGCAATGGATTGGGTCTACTACTCAAGTAGACCACAGTGGTGGGAGTTTGAACTTAGAACATAGAGAGCTGGACCAGATGCATCACAACATCTAGACCGATGTTCTAACGGAAACATCATAGCATTGAGTCTGATACTCTAACAGATATATTATAACATTGAGTCTGATGTTCTAATAGATACATCATAACATTTAGTCTGATATTTTAACAGATATATCATAGCATTTAGCCTGATATTCTAACAGATATATTATAACATTGAGTCTGATGTTCTAATAGATACATCATAACATTTAGTCTGATATTTTAACAGATATATCTTAGCATTTAGTCTGATACTCTAACAGATATATTATAACATTGAGTCTGATGTTCTAATAGATACATCATAACATTTAGTCTGATATTTTAACAGATATATCATAGCATTTAGCCTGATATTCTAACAGATATATTATAACATTGAGTCTGATGTTCTAATAGATACATCATAACATTTAGTCTGATATTTTAACAGATATATCATAGCATTTAGCCTGATATTCTAACAGATATATTATAACATTGAGCCTGATGTTCTAATAGATACATCATATCATTTAGTCTGATATTTTAACAGATATATCATAGCATTTAGCCTGATATTCTAACAGATATATTATAACATTGAGTCTGATGTTCTAATAGATACATCATAACATTTAGTCTGATATTTTAACAGATATATCATAGCATTTAGCCTGATATTCTAACAGATATATTATAACATTGAGCCTGATGTTCTAATAGATACATCATATCATTTAGTCTGATATTTTAACAGATATATCATAGCATTTAGCCTGATATTCTAACAGATATATTATAACATCGAGTCTGATGTTCTAATAGATACATCATAACATTTAGTCTGATATTTTAACAGATATATATCATAGCATTTAGCCTGATATTCTAACAGATATATTATAACATTGAGTCTGATGTTCTAATAGATACATCATAACATTTAGTCTGATATTTTAACAGATATATCATAGCATTTAGCCTGATATTCTAACAGATATATTATAACATTGAGTCTGATGTTCTAATAGATACATCATAACATTTAGTCTGATATTTTAACAGATATATATCATAGCATTTAGCCTGATATTCTAACAGATATATTATAACATTGAGTCTGATGTTCTAATAGATACATCATAACATTTAGTCTGATATTTTAACAGATATATCATAGCATTTAGCCTGATATTCTAACAGATATATCATTGGATTTAGTCTGATATTTTAACAGATATAACATAACATTGAGTCTGATGTTCTAACAGATATATCATAACATCTAGACCAATGTTCTCTGACAGATATATCATAGCATCTAGACCGATGTTCTAACAGATACATCATAACATTTAGTCTGATGTTCTAACAGATACATCATAAAATTTAGTTTGATGTTCTAACAGATAGATCATAACATTTAGTCTGATGTTCTAACAGATACATCATAACATTTAGTCTGATGTTCTAACAGATACATCATAAAATTTAGTTTGATGTTCTATCTGTTAGAACATCAGACTAAATGTTATGATGTATCTGTTAGAACATCAGACTAAATGTTATGATCTATCTGTTAGAACATCAAACTAAATTTTATGATGTATCTGTTAGAACATCAGACTAAATGTTATGATGTATCTGTTAGAACATCGGTCTAGATGCTATGATATATCTGTCAGAGAACATTGGTCTAGATGTTATGATCTATCTGTTAGAACATCAAACTAAATTTTATGATGTAACAGATAGATCATAACATTTAGTCTGATGTTCTAACAGATACATCATAAAATTTAGTTTGATGTTCTAACAGATACATCATAACATTTAGTCTGATGTTCTAACAGATATATCATAGCCTTGAGTCTGATATTCCTGATATTCTGACAGATACGTCATAGCATTGAGTCTGATATTCTAACAGATACATCATAACATCTGGTCTGATGTTCTAACAGATACATCATAATATCTGGTCTGATGTTCTAACAGATACATCATGGCACCAAGTGTGACACTCTAACACAGGCATGTCAAACTGAGGGTACCCCGAGGGCCACATGGGTCACATATATGTTGTCTGAGGGCCCCACACGACAACTAATTGCGCACCTTACAACTAATTTTACGAAGATAAAACATGTTCGCGTTGTAAAAACCTTTGTGCGGACCGCAGGTGTGTTTGTAAAGGGCCGCATGCGGCCCGCGAGCCGAATGTTTGACATGCCCGCACTAACAGATATATCATAACATCGAGTCTAACATACTCACACACACGCGCAACACACACCACTCACCACACACATGCACACACACACACACACACATGGAGATGTGTGTGCATATGACTGTAATATAATATGATTCTTTAGTTGATGACAGTTTAGTGTTAGTGGAAGAGTGAGATGAGGACAGAGAAGGATTTATGTGTATTTGTAGAGGACACGGGGAGGAAAGATGATCGTGAGAGGATGGGAGAGGATGGGAGAGGAAGTAGAGACACAAGAAAGAGGATAGCTATTATTAAAGTAGGATTGAATGGGACAATGACACGGCGAGTAAAGAGGAAATATGAACTGACCTCTATGTAATCTTGAATCTAGTTTCAGCCCCTCTTCACTATTTAGATTACAATTACATGTAACGATGAATTCAAAACAGAAGTATAGTAGCTATTAAACCCTGTGATTATTGAACGAGCTGGCCCACCATTTCTACTTCAGATAAGCTACAATTGCTTTACAAGTAGACGGCAGATGAAATGATCCCATGGTAAGGAGGCTGTTATAGATTATTATTTCAGCCCGGCCGTTATTCTCAGACTTTTATCTGTCTCTGTCCCTTATCAACATTTGTTTGAAGTAGAGACCAATGGCTGCTAACTGCGATTGTATAATACAAGACTGGAAAACTTACGTAAACATTTCGGCCTTAATTATATATTTTGTTTTCTTTTCACATGAAGAAGTAGCAAATGCTTTGTAATAAACATGCGTCTCCAGTTTCGATCCCCGTTAAGAGAAAGTTTATTGACAAAATCGGTAAAGCGATGCATCAAATGCTTTGTAGGTATTTGGTCAAATCAATTTAGGTTCTCTGTTCGAGGTCAATTTGCCTTCCAATAGTTGCGGGGTCGATAAAACAATAAATATCAGTCAAGTGGCAAAAGGCGGGGAATTAGTCACGCATTAGTGCAACAGTATACAGTATATTCTGCCTCTTTTCATATATTCTTTCTCAGAACTAAATCCCACCGAGGTTAACTATGTCTTTCATTCTTCCAGGGTCCATATATGAAGTACAAATCTAGGATGGGGACTGGTAGAGACATTAACCCTTTAATGTTCAAACCGGCCAAAACCGGCCAGAATTCTCTACCTCTTTCTGTTCAAACTGGCTGTAAATGGCCACTCATACTGATGTTAAGGTATTGTTCTCAAAATAAATACTTTCAAAATATCATAGATTCGATATTATGTGCGATAATTATGCGAGGTAAAGCCTTTACCATGAAAATATAATAGTATATATATAGAGAGTAATGTGAATGCTAAAGGGTTAAAGCGTCGGATAGAATGTCTTTTGGCATTTTTTCCGTACCTTCCCATCCTGAGTTCAAATTCCACTTTGGCTTATTTCAATTATAGATTTAATCTGTTACCTGCTTTAATACCAATATCTAATCCTTCTGTGGCAAACATTCTGCGGTTCAGATCTCCAGT
>OZ024756.1:20823351-20825851 GCA_964016885.1 Eledone cirrhosa
ATTCCCCTGAAACATAAATATTATATATAGACATAAATATTTATGCATAGATATACAAATATATATATATATAGACATATTACCTTATTCAACAATCCGCGAAAATAACTTGATCAAAACATTCTTGTTTATAAAAGTCACGTGGCTATCATAAAGCAAAACCGAGATATAACAGGAAAAACAAAAAAAAAAAAAAATGTCGGAATGTCGTAAAATTCGAAAACAGACATTTTGGGTGTAGAAACATTACAACATATTACAACTTCCGGCTATAAAAGTTTAAACACAGATTAGAAGTTATATAATAATTGCTCATGGTACCTCCACCCAGGGGCACTCTCCACGAATTCATCTCCTCCTCTCATTACCCACGTTGTTTCAAACCCTCACCCCCCATCACACCACACCCCCTCCCTCCATCTCCCTCCCTCACCCCCACCACACTAATTATTATGTCCCTATCAAGAAGCCCCCCGCAAAAAAACTCAACAAACATAAAAATACAAACATACGACAACAATGGTAAGAAAAAGAAAACAAAGTCAACGAAGAAGGAATAAAAGAAGAAACAGAAGACAAAAAGAAGAAAAAGAAAAGAAGAAGAAGAAGAAGAAGAAGAAGAAGAAGAAGAAGAAGAACAACAACAACAACAACAACAACAACAACAATGACGGCATGTATCTTCTTCGGTTTCTGACACTTGCTCAAGAACTATCAAGATAAAAAAATAAAAATAAAAAGAAAGAGGAACAACCAAAACAACAACAGCAATAGAAGCAGCAGCAACAACAACAACAACAACAACAGCAATAGAAGCAGCAACAACAACAACAACAACAACAACAACGACGACGACGACGACGACGACAACGACAACAAAGTTGTATTATTCTTCTGCTCAACAACTATCAAGATAAGAAAAGAAAGAGAAAAAGGAACAAACAAACACCATCATGAACAACAACAACAATAACAACAACAACAATAGCAAAAACAACAACAACAACAATAGTAACAACAACAACAACAACAACCAAATGGTATTATTCTTGAGGGTCGGACGCCATGCTTTGCAGCAAAGTGTTACGGCTCTTTATGGTCTGAGTTCAAATCCCGCCGAGGTTAACTTTGCCTTTCATCCTTACAGGGTCGATAAAATAAAGTACCAGTAATGTACTGGTTATTGCTGGCCTTGTGCCAAAAGTAGAAACAATTATTCTTGCGAGTCGAAAGAAACATGGCCCAGACTGACTGATATCTTAGTACGTCCATTATAAAATAACTTCTATAAAACAACCATGAACTAGATTTAAAAGTGCATAATCTGGAAGTTGGCAACGATTAGATGGAAGTAGCATATATAACAAGACTAATACCAGACTTAATAGAGTAACACTAAAACTATCTCTTACTATACTTAATATACCAATATTAACATCATCTTCTACCAGACTTAATATACCAACATTAACACCGTCTTCTACCAGACTTAATATACCAACACTAAAACTATCTTACTATAATTAATATACCAATATTGACACATCTTCTACCAGAATTAATATACCAATATTAACACCTTCTATCAGATTAAATATACCAATACTAACACCATCTACCAGAATTAATATACCAATATTAACACCATCTTCTATCAGACTTAATATACCAATACTAAAACTACCTCTTACTATACTTAATATACCAACATTAACACCATCTTCTACCAGACATATACCAACACTAAAACTATCTCTTACTATAATTAATATACCAATATTAACACCATCTTCTACCAGAATTAATATACCAATATTAACACCATCTTCTACCAGAATTAATATACCAATATTAACACCTTCTATCAGACTTAATATACCAATACTAACACCATCTACCAGAATTAATATACCAATATTGACACCATCTTCTACCAGACATATACCAACACTAAAACTATCTCTAACTATAATAATATACAAATATTAACACCATCTTCTACCAGACTTAATATAACAATATTAACACCATCTTCTACCAGACATATACCAACACTAAAACTATCTCTTACTATAATTAATATACCAATATTAACACCTTCTATCAGACTTAATATACCAATACTAACACCATCTACCAGAATTAATATACCAATATTAACACCAATATACCAACACTAAAACTACCTCTTACTATACTTAATATACCAACATTAACACCATCTACCAGACTTAATAGACCAAGACTGGAATTATCTCTTACTATACTTAATATACCAATATTAACACCATCTTCTACCAGACATATACCAACACTAAAACTATCTCTTACTATAATAAATATAGCAATATTAACACGATCGCTTACGAGACCATATGCTTTAGAGGGATTTGACGTCAACAGGGGGAAGAGGGGAGGGACGTCTACTGGGCTGAGTCCGAGCCAGTTTCAAGTCTCGCAGGAAGCCTCAAGTTACTCGATTACAGTGGGTTCGACTGTG
>OZ024756.1:20830851-20840851 GCA_964016885.1 Eledone cirrhosa
CGCCGCCGCCGCCGCCGCCTTCTCGACACTGTTATTACCTTATACTATACATTGTCATGAGTCAACCACGAACGGTTTCCTTCATTCCCTGTCAATTCTAACTGGATATCTTGTAGATTCGACATGTCTATGGAGAGCTCTCCTTCCGGTGATCTTCGACAGGTCAGTAAACTGCTCTTTCTCTTTTTCTCTTTCTCGTTCTCTTTCTCTTCTCCCTCACACCCTTCCTCCACACCCCTCTTCTCACTGCTGGAAATAATGATAATTATAATGATGATGATGATAGTAATAATAATTGTTTCTACTTTTGGCACAAGGCCAGCAATTACCCAGTGCATTACTGGTACTTTATTTTATCGACCCCGTAAGGATGAAAGGCAAAGTCAACCTCGGCGGGATTTGAACTCAGATCGTAAAGGGACGTAACTACGCTGGAATAATAATAATAATAATAATAATAATAATATAATAATAATAATAATAATTGTTTCTACGTTTGGCACAAGGCCACCAATTACCCAGTACATTACTGGTACTTTATTTTATCGACCCTTTCTCTTCTCCCTCACACCCTTCCTCCACATCACTCTTGTCACTGCTGGAAATAATAATAATTATAATGATGATGATGATAATAATAATAATAATAATAATAATAATAATGATTTCTTTATTAACCACAAGGGTTTACATAAAGTAGACATTAAGGACAGTGCAGGACAATGCAGGACGGTACAAATGGGCATTTCTGCGTGTAAAAAACAAAAACAGAGGATGTAACAAAAATAACAATGAAAATAACAATGAAAAATTCCCCAATAGGGGGGAGACTTCGGAGGGACATTTGTGGAGAAAGCCCAGTAAAAAGCCACAATGACCCTGACCACCAAGGCAAGTGCCCTCTCCCAGTTTTCCACCTTTAGTTTACAGATATATACTCAGAGTCGGCCCATTCACTCGGGCCATTCTTGCTTCTCTCACCCATCTTTCAACAAAATGCTGGGAAGAGAGCACTTCCTTCTCTACTCTGATTTTCCTTTTCAAATGAAATTTGAAAAAGTCAATCAGAGCATCACCGAAGAGGTAAGTGCTCGTCTTCAGCCCTTTCAAACGTGTCCACCATACTATCTCTTTCGCCATGGCCACCAGACAGATAAAAACTGCCTGCCCTTCCCGGCTAAAGGAGGAGGGCGGGGCAATCCTCACGATAGACTCAGATGATAGCTGGATCCGTCCTAAACGCGACAGCAGGTGTTCGACATAAACCCACAAGTCAGCAATTTTCGGACACTGGACGAGTGCGTGCAGGACGGTTTCGTCGCCCTGCGCGCATCTCGGACATGCCCGGCTGACGGCACCTCCATGCCTGTAGAGTTTATCCCGAACTGGCAAGGCTCCTCGGTAGCACTGCCAGGCCAGAGATTTCTGGAAGTTGTCCATAGGCCCTGGCCCGAAAGTTCTTCCGAAGAGATTGGCTAGTTGATTTTCGTCGACGCCTAGAGTTTCCCCAAGTACGTCGTCGCTCTTCCCCTCCACTAATCCTCTATAGAACGCCGAGGTGGAGTTTCCACCGATCACATTGCCCGATTGGTCGAGGGCTGTGAGCGCCTGAAGACATTCCAGTCTCCAGGCGCTCCCTCTCGGTCTTCGCTTGACCCAGGACTGCAGCTCCGTCAAGGAAACGAGCTGGGGAAAAACGCGTCTAGCAAACGGCGACCACACCTGATCACCGTCGAGGAAGAGGTGGAGATGTCGTAGCCTGAGCGCGTGCCTGCGCATCATCAGCCACGGCATGCCCAGCCCTCCACGTAGCGGGTGTTGACAACAGATGGACCGCCTGACCATCGGAGCACGTCCCTTCCACAAAAAGCGAAAGAGCAAACGCTCCAGCGCAGTCAGGCGAGGCTTAGGACAAGGTACGACGGTTAGGCGGTAGCAGATGACAGACGCGATGTACGCGTTAGCCACCTCCGCTCGACCTTTCAGGGATAGCTTCCTCTCCGCCCATTTCTGGGTGAGAGAAGCCACCCTGCTCGTCACCTCGTCCCAGTTTTTGTCCGTCTGGAGGTCCGGACCGAACCAGACCCCTAGCAATTTAACCGGTCCGTCCGTCCAGCGCCCGACGACGCTGTTGGACGGCATGGACCTGCCTCTCCAGGTGCCGAGCTGCAGGCCCACTGACTTTTCCTGGTTGATCATTGCTCCTGTCACCGCTTCGTATTCTCTTAGTGTAGTGCCGATCGCCTCGATGTGTTTGGCGTTCGACACCACTACAGTGACATCGTCCGCATATGCTGACACGGATCTTCCGCATCCTAGTTCGCGCGGGACTCCCCTCAACGTCTCCAGTTTGTGCAGTAATGGCTCGAGAGTCAATACGTACAAGAGGGACGAGAGGGGACATCCTTGGCGGACCGAGCGCATGATGTTGAACGGTTCCGACAGGTGACCGTTCACTCTCACCACAGAGCAGATGTCGCTGTGCATGGCAGCGATCCAGCCTCTGAAGACGGGCCCAAAGCCAGCCGCCCTCAGGACTGCCGCTAGGTAACGATGGTCGACCCTATCGAAAGCTTTCGACTGATCTAAATTGATCAAGGACCCACCCGTGCCAGGTTCCCTAGCTACCCTCTCTACGATGTATCGCATGAGGTGGAGGTTGTCGTGGATGGATCTGTCGGGAATGGCGCATGTCTGCGCCTCTCCCACCAGACCACCAACGACAAGCGCCAACCTCTTTGCTAGCACCTTGGCCAAAATCTTAAACTCTGTGTTTAGCAGAGTTATGGGCCGGAAATTGTCTATGTTATCCCCCTTGTTCGGATCCTTTCTCAGCAGTGCCACCGCTCCTCGGCTCACAGAACTGGGAATTCTCCCGTTCTGTTGCCAGTTGCAGTAGACGTCCGCCAAGAGGCCTCCGAACAAGTCTGGCATCTGTACGTAAAGTTCATAGGGCAGACCATCCAAACCAGGCGATTTACCCCTTGTGCAGCCAGTCATTGCCTCCCGTACTTCAGCGGCTGTTATCGGCTTTTCGCAACACCTCGCCTCAGTGGCCGAGAGCCGCGGCAGTCCGTCGAGGTAGACACTAAAGTCCATCCCTCTACCCGGCCCCCCGCTGCCCCCGAACAGCTGAGCGAAGTGTCGCTGAAAAGCTTCACACATTTGCCCGGGATCGAGTAGCATGCGCCCGTCGTGGTCCACCAAAGACCGGATCGTGGCTTTGTTGCCACGACGCGCCTCCGCCACTCGGGCCCATTGAACGGCTTTCGTCCCCTCGTGTCTGAGAGCACGCACCCTAGCTCTGACAACGCAGCCTTCGTGCTTTGCATTGAAGAATTGGTCAAGGGCCAATTTCGCCGCAAGCACGTCGGTCGCAATGCCTTTGCTAAGCGCCTCGTCTAATTTTCTAACTAGTTCTCCCTCTGCTCTATTTTTCTCTATTGCTAAAGCCTTACTAAACCTAATCGATTCTATTCTAATCGCTCTTTTCAGAGCAAACCACCACTTGTTGTTGACGATGGCCCCCGTCAACGCCCGTTTAACTAGTTCGCTAATCCGGTCTCTGTAGGCCTTGCGCGCTGGTAAGGACGCGTTTAGCTTCCAGTAGCCGGGTCCTCGTCTATGAAGCCTATCTAAGTCAAGCACACAGATCACGAATTTGTGGTCCGTGTAGCTGACTATCTTGAATTGTGGACAGCCTATGCTAGACCTATCTATTTCCCTACAAAATACTCTATCTAGATATGATCTGGATGACCCTATGCGGTTTGTCCAAGTCCACATTGGCACATTCGGGAAATCCAATCGGTACCTGTCAGACAGTTCAAAACGCCTGAGCAGGTTGGTGAGGCTCTTGCACCCTCCACCCCTATCCGCTAATCCCACACAGTCCCAGCGTGCATCTAAGATCCCGTTCCAGTCGCCCACTAACACTAAAGAGCGGGACGTTCCAAGAAAGGTCTCCAGACGCCGGAAGAAATCAGGCCGCCCTGCTCCTGTCGGGGCATAGACGGCCACTAGCCTGAAAGCTTGCCCGTCTCCGCTGGTCACGTCCAGCACCACCAGCTTACCCTCTGGGTCCAGGAAGATGGCCCGTATGGCGAGATCCAAACCTCTCCGAAAAAGCACAGCAACTCCTCCACCCGATCCAGGACGGCTGGGAGATGCGTACACATCGTAGCCGCCGAAGATCGGTGCGAAGGCCCGTGCTTCGGAGATTCTGGTCTCGCTGATGGCCACTACATCTATGTTTAGTGACCTGAGGTCGTTGAGCAGGTGACCCTGCTTCCATGACGACCCCAAGCCACGCGCATTTATGCTGCCTATTCTGAGTGAGGTCATGTTTAAAATAGAGTGGAAAAGATGGGAAAGACCACTTACCGTATTTTTGGTAGAGGAGGGATGGTTTTTACATCCCTTTTCACTTGATCGTCTGGTGAAGGGACCGTTGGATCGTCCCTTCGGCTGGTCGTCGGCTCTTCTAAGAGAATGTCTGAATATACTCTTCGATTAATGGTTCCTCCTAGGTCCCTGAAATCACCAACTGCGTTGGGGAATTTCGTTTTAATGTTTGTGTATTGTTTCTGTGCTATTTTTAGCAGTCTTATGTTAGTTGGCGTTTTGATTGGTGCTGGTATTATGTAGTCCTGTTGTGAAATGTCTGTGTGTTCAATTATGTAAGTCATTAGTTTCTTGTTGTGTGTGTTTATTGCCGTGCATTTGTTTTTCTGGGGGTGGGGTGTGGTTCTGCTATTTTCTTGTCGTTGTTGCTGGGTGTGTGTGTTTTGTTGTTGTGTTTGCGATGTTGGTGCTTGTGGTGTTGAAGGTGTTGTTGGCGGTGGGGTTGTCGCCGGTGGTGATGGTGGTGCTGGTGTGGGTGGTGATGGTGTTGGTGGTGTTGCTGCTGTGGGTCTCTTTGCAGTAGACTTTACCCTTTTCTCATTTCTTTCCTCCCTTTTCAAAGGCGACGATGCGCTGCTTCTGCGTTTGTGCCTTCTTGAGACCTTTTGCCATCCCTCTCCCACCTCACACTCCATGTCTGATTCTGTAAGGTCGGGGAGGGGTACCAGCTCCACTCTTTCACTTGTTGTTGTTGGTGATGTTTGCACTGGAGTCTCTGTTGCAGCTGCATTTGGTATTGCTGTTGTTGTTGTTAATATTTCCACTGCTGCTGCTGTCTTTGATTTCCGTGGAGTGGGTATGGGTGCCACGGACCTATCGTTCCTGGTTGCCGCTTGTCCTGTTGCTGGTAGCCGTGGAACCGGATTCGGGAGGAGGGGGGTTTTCTCCTTTCTCAGGGTCTTCTCGTTGCAGAAGGCCCTGAGGTGAGTCTTCGATCCACAGCGAAAGCATTTCGGGCGTTTGCCCTCAACACTTATGGGCAGTTGAGTGCCGTTATCGAAGTCTATCACATCCGGGATAGCTTCGATGCACTCCTGGTTGGTTTGGATTAGCATCTCAATGGAGGAGCCGACCCAATCTTCTCTTACTTTTTTCTGTACTTGCAGTACAGTTGTTTTGTCCTCGATTCCGACGAGGACAGACGCGGCCAGCCAAGAAGGGGTCATTCCGGGGGGGACGTGGGTCAGTTTGACCCTCACAATTTTTTGCCCGCAGTAGGAGGGCACCAACACCATTTCCTCGCTCCTTAGGGTCACTACTGATTGGGCCTTTGCCTCCTGGGGTGTGGCAAAAAGTACGTCTACGGTGGCGTATTTTTTTCCTCGGGTGATGTGCGTTTTCCTCTGCCACACAGACCCCAAGGCTTTTTGTATTTGGGCCTCTGTGGCTCTTTCCACCCTACGGGATTTTGTACTTACTGTACGGTACGTGACCGTACAGTGCTCTTGGGTTTCGAAAAAATTTTTCGCTGCCTTGCAGATTGCTCGGTGTCCGTTCTTTGTCACCATCTTCTTCGCTTCCTCTAATTCCTCATTTGTTATGAGGATTGTTTCCAGGTTTTTCGCAATACCTGCAAATGAGATTGGTTTTTCTCTGCTGTTGTTGTTGTCGTCAGAGCTGCTGGTACTTTTGTTGTTGCTGCAGGTACTACGACTACTGCCTCCGCCGCTGTTGCTGTGGTTGTTGTTGGTGTTGCTGCTGCTAATGCTGTTGTTGTTTATGCTGCTGGTGATGCTGTTGCGGCTGCTACTGTTGTTTTCATTGTCACTGTTGCTGTTGTTATTACGGCTGCTACTGCTATTATTCCTGACGTCAGACGAATGAACTGGGTTTTCGTATTTCCCGCACACCTGTTTCGTCGCTGTCGTCGTCGTCGTGGAGAAACCTTGCACGCTTTGCACGAGACTTTTCTTTTCTTTCGTCGCTTGCGAAAGAGAAGGTAGGGAGAGAGACACATTTAAAGAAGGGAGGGAGAGAGACAATCTTCTCTCTCCTGTAGTGATGATTGAGGAAGAAGAAGACGGAATGAGTGGGAGTGACGTATGAAATTTTTTTTTTTTGGTAGCCATGTTTTTTTTGTTTAAAATGAAATTTTGGGTACAAAACCCCAATAACTGGCTATTTAACCCCGAAGGGCCAAATAACGGACAGAAAGACCCCTCTCACGAGGAGGAGGGTGTCTTTATCAACAATTTGGTTCAAGTTTTAAACAATTTACAATTGTTTTAACGGTTAAAAATTACTATACCTTACAGAGCCGAGCCTCCGTCAACCATGGCATTCAATAATAATAATAATAATAATAATAATAATAATAAAAGAAAAAAGATCGTGCCTGATTGTGGATGTGGCCTGCCCATTCGACACGAGAGTGCAAGAGAAGGAGAGGGAGAAAATTAACCGATACCAGGACTTAAAGTGGGAGGTAAAAAGGATTTGGAATTGCCATGAAGTCAAAGTGGTCCCGATTGTCATAGGCGCACTAGGTACTATCTCAAAAAGTTTCCAGGAATGGTTAAAGAAAATTGGCCCCGCCCCGCTTTTTGGAACACTTCAAAAGCATGTTTGCTGGGAACAGCAAGAACCCTCCGATACGTCCTGAATATCTGAGGCTGCAGGTAGTGGCTTGATATTCATTTCAACAAACTTTCCAGTTAACTAACATCAATGACTGAGACTCAAAGAACAATAATAATAATGATTTCTTTATTGGCCACAAGGGCTGACATCAAGAAAAACATTACAGACGACACAGGACGGTACGATGTGGGTTAATAATAATTGTTTCTACTTTTGGCACAAGGCCAGCAATTTTCCAGTGTATTACTGGTACTTTATTTTATCGACCCTTTCTCTTCTCCCTCGCACCCTTCCTCCACATCACTCTTGTCACTGCTGGAAATAACAATAATTATAATAACAACAATAATAAGAATAATGATAATGATGATGCTGATGCTAATGATGTTGCTGCTGCTGCTGATGATGATGATAATAATCATGATGATGATAATAATTGTTTCTACTTTTTGGCACAAGGCCAGCAATTACTCAGTGTATTATTGGTACTTTATTTTATCGACCCCGTAAGGATGAAAGGCAAAGTTAACCTCGGCGGGATTTGAACTCATAATGGCAAGGGCCGTAACTCTACGCGTCAAAGCATGGCGTCCGACCCTTTACCGATACTGCCAATCCATCGCCCTTGAGGATGATAATAATGGTTTCTTATATAGGCACAAGGGCAACCATTTTGGGGGAGGGTAAAGTCGATTAAATCGACCCCAGTGCGTGACTGGTACTTTAATTTATCGACCCCCGTTAGGAGGAAAGGTAAAGCTAACCTCGGCGGGATTTGAACTCAATGAAAATGACGGTGGTAGCGGTTTACATCAAATAAAATAGTGGATTTAACCACAGCAATAAGAGCATATGTAATGATTTCTTTATTAGCCATGCAGGGCTCATATGAAGAAAATATTAAGGACGGTACAAGACGTTATAGGGTGGTACATGACGGTACAGTGTAGAACATGCCGCTACAGGACGGTACAAGACGGTACAAGACGGTGCAGTTTGGTTCACGACGGTACAGGACGTTACAGGACGGTACATGACGACACAGGACGGTACACTGTGTTTTATGACGATACAGGACGGTACAGTGTGTTTCATGACGATACAGGACGGTACAGGGCGGTACATGACGATACAAGACGGTACAGTGTGGTGCAGGACGGTACAGGACTGTACATGACGACACAGGACGACACAAGACGGTACATGGAGGTACATGACGGTACTAAACGGTACAGTGTGGTTCAGGACGGTACAGGACGGTGCATGACGACACAGGATGGCACAGGACGGTTACAGGACGGTACAGTGTAGGTTTAGGTGTGTAAAACGTCATATAACAAAAACAAGGAAGACGTGTAAAAGATATTCAAACAAAATATGTAATAATAAGAATAAACCGTACAGAACAAAGTAAGAGACAAGAAAATAACCACATCGGAAGACCTCAGACTTAACCCTGGGTTTACACAGACACACAAAGGGCAAAGTCGTATCTCAATTTTTACCTCCAGTCAACAGTGGCATAATTAATGCGACCTCATTTTTAGCTACATCATTTTCGCTTCTCTCAACCATTTTCCATAAAAATGTACTCGGAGGGCAGGACCCTCCCCTCTCTACTCTCATCTCTCTTCTGAAGTGGCATTTGAATCGGTTGATGAGGGTTTGTCCTAAGAGAAAAACAAAACAAAACAACAACAACAACATCCCCCCACTCTTCTCAAACCTTTTAGCCGCGATTACAATTACTTTTAATTTTCATTCATTCATACAATTACATGAAACGTGAAAGCTACTGGCTTACAAGAACATGTGCTGACGAACAAGACAATGTAATATAGAGACGAACTGGGATATTAAAATAAATGGTATGGATGGCTCAACGGATCTAATACAAAAGAGGTGTTTTAAAAATTTGTGTAAAAAATAACGTACATAGAACAAAGGACCACATAAATAATTGTTTCTACTTTTGGCACAAGGCCAGCAAATATCCAATATATTACTGGTACTTTATATTGGGTAATTGCTGGCCTTGTGCCAAAAGTAGAAACAATTATTTATGTGGTCATTTGTTATAATGATTCCTGATTTAGGCACAAGGCCAGCAATTTGGAGAGAAGGGAAAGTCGATTAAATCGACAGAAGTGCGTTACTGGTGCTTTATTTCATCGACTTCGTAAGGATGAAAGACAAAGTTAACTTCGGCGGGATTTGAACTCAGAACGTAAAGGGCCGTAACTCGATACCACGAAGCATATTGCCCGACGTTTAACCGATACTACCAAATCCACCGCCCTAATGACCACACAAATAATGTTTTCTTATATAGGCACAAGGCCAAGGCCATCAATTTTCTTATATAGGCACAAGGCCATCAATACGGGGTCGATAAAATAAAGTACCAGTCACGCATTGGGGTCAATTTAATCGACTTTCCCATCCCCCCAAAATTGCTGGCCTTGAGAAACCATTATTATTATTTATCTAGGGCGGTGGATTGGCAATCGGTAAAGCGTCAGACAACACGCTTTGCAGCATAGAGTTACGGCCATTTACGTTCTGTGTTCAAATCCTGCCGAGGTTAGCTTTGCCTTTTATCCTTACAGGGTGACAAAATAAAACACCAGTAATTCACTGGGGTCGATTTAATCAACTTTCGCCCTCTCCTTCAAATTGCTGGCCATTATGTAAAAACAATTATTTATCTACTTTGGAAATTTCATGTTTTGTAAATATGTTAATTTTATATCGATGCAGAAATGTATGGGTTTCCATATCATTGTTTATAGGCTTCCATAACATTGTTTATGCGTTTCCATTATATTGTGGATTGGCAGTATCGGTAGAGAGTCGGACACCATGCTTTGAAGCATAGAGTTACGCCCCTTTATGATCTGAGTTCAAATCCCGCCGTGTTTAACTTTGCCTTTTATCCTTACGGGGTCGATAAAACAAAGTACCAGTAATGTACTGGGTAATTGCTGGCCTTGTGCCAAAAAGTAGAAACAATTAT
>OZ024756.1:20845851-20848351 GCA_964016885.1 Eledone cirrhosa
GTTCTGTATCTAGAATGAGGATGTAGAGGTCTGTATGTAGAATGTGGCCGTAGAATTCTGTATGTAGAATGTGGCCGTAAAGTTATGAATCTAGAATGAGGTCGTATGTAGCTGTGGAATCAATATACTGATGTTCATTCAAGAGGGTGTCGTATACCATGGCTTGGACATTAAAAAACTGATTGTGAGTTTAAATAGATCGTAAGATCATGAGAACCTGTCTACAATGTTTGGCAAGCTGTCTATAGAGTTTAAGGATATAGCTGCATCATCCGCAATGAGAATGACTTTGATGGTAACATTGCTTATTTTATATTTGAATTTTTAGTTTGGTTATAGTGAAAAATCAGCCAAAATCCCTTCTTGGGATGGGTGCCATTGGTCGAGGACTTGAATTGAATGCAGGTTTTAGGGAGGAGCAACACAAAAAAGATACTATAAAGAGTCGAACGACGAGAACATATCTCACTTGATTCCGCTCTACGCTCTAAATTTCCTCGACATAGATCTGTTATAGTGCACTATGTTCATCATACCATCATGTAAAGAAATTATGATGTTTAGCAGCTTATCAGATAACCAATGAGTAGTAACATCTTCAACACACTGGCTCTAATGAAGGGCAGATTACTGTGGTGGAATTTACCCTGGGAGTTAGTAACATCTTCAACACACCGTCTCTAATGAAGGACAGGGAGTTAGTAACATTCTAAACACACCGTCCATAATAAAGGTCAGATTTCTGTAGTTGGATCTATTCTTTGATTTAGTAACAAGGGGGGAGAATAACTGGGAGAAGGAGGGCCACACACTGGGAGAAGGAAGGGCACACACTGGGCGAAGGAAGAGCACACTGGGTGAAGGAGTGGCACAACTAGGCGAAGCGGAGGAACACAATTGGGATCAGAGGGTGAATAATTGGGTGAAGTAGGGGGAATTCACAGGGAGAAGGGGTCGCACGATTGGGACGCACGATTGGAGAAAGGGGCGAACAGCTGGGTGAAGCGGAGAGAGAAGATTATAGAGCGAGCTTAGGGCGCTAAATATGGTATGGAAGTGCCACCGGGCTCTGATTAGAAAGAGAGGGGGAGAGGGGAGAAAAAGAGAGAGAAAGAGAATATAGATTACAATGAATGAACACTGTATGGTGTGATGAGTTTTAAAGAAAGTCTAGGGGAAAATACCCAAGGCCGTCTGCTGTGGGGAAAGTAAAAGAACATACAAAACAAAACAAAACAAAAAAAGCAGAAAAAAACCCACCACCACCACCACCACCACCACCACCACCACCACTACTACCCCCACTCCCACCCCAAATAATAAGTAAAGCTAGAGCATACTTAATGTAGTGAAACATAGAAACGGTTATTTAATAAAATTAGACGAGATCGTTGCTGTGTAAATTCTCAACAGACAACCTGTCAGTACTTGAGCACACCAAAAGCTTAGCATAATAAATAAAGTAATGATAATAAATAAAGAAATAAATAGAATATAGAATATGGAAGAAATAGAACAGAGAATAGAGAATAGTAATAAAAATAAAGATAAAGAAAGAAATCCTCTCTACATTCCATTTTATTATCAAACTATCTCGATTGTTATCTGACACATTCAGACATGTATCTCTGCATCTGTAATACATCACACACACACACACACACACACACACACACACACACACACACACACACACACACACACACACACACACACACACACACACACACACACACACATATATACACATACATATACTCATGTATCTCTGTATCTGCAATCCATATAGACAATATATTAGCAGACCTATATGTCGTGCGCGCGCACACACACACACACATATATATATATATATATATTAGTAGTAATAATAAATGTGAAGACTAAAATCAGAAGAGGGCTCGATAAGGATAATTTATATATCAAATATATAAAAACCATAGAGCAAATATTTATTGAAATAACAGATTAAAGTTTAAGCAAAGAATCGCTGCTTTCACCCTTAACGGGATCTTCTGAAGATCCCGTTAAGGGTGAAAGCAGCGATTCTTTGCTTAAACTTTAATCTGTTATTTTAATAAATATATATATATATATATCCACATACACACGCATACTCATACACATACACACACAGACAAATGCACAAACACACACACACAAACATACATACACACAGACGGACACGCAAACACACATAATTTCTCCCTTCCACACACACACACACACACACATCTCCCCTCCTCTTTCCACACAAGTAGGCAAGGTGTTTTATATAAAGAGACCATCAGTCGCCACTGCATGTAAGCCTTCTCATCTTCCAATGTTAGCGATGTTGTCAAGGAGAAAGAGACACGCCGATACAGCACCAGTGACATTCAAAGACGAAACGAGGATGTAGAGCAGCCATATCAAACATGCGGCCCGTGGGCCGCATGCAACCTTTACAAGCATACCTGCGACCCGCACAAAGGTTTTTACAGCCCGAGCGTAATATAAA
>OZ024756.1:20850851-20875851 GCA_964016885.1 Eledone cirrhosa
GTTACGGCTTGTGTGTTAAGCAATCCTTTTTCAGAGGTGTAGTAATATTTGTAGGGTGTGAAAAAATAGGTCACTGGTATTGGTGACCTATTTTTGATTGAGTTTATCATAGTAGTGAACGACACAAGCAAGGTTTTTCACAATTTTTACCTCACCCTTGTATTTCCCCCGCTCATTTTTGTAGAAACATGTGTTAGACCTATATGTCCTAATTTTGTTATCATATTTTGTCTATTACTATCCATGTAATTTGCATTCATAACATCCGTCGGGTTTATTTACTCAAAGCTTCATTCCTAATACTTTTACGGATTACACCTGTGACTCTACTACTACTACTACTACTACTACTACGCATGGGTTTGCTATCTGGTCGCGAGGAGTCTGTCTCCCTACAGTAGACCACCACCACCACCATCATAACTACTACTACTACAACTACCACTACCACCACTACTACTACTACTACTACTACTGCTACTACAACCATCACTACTACTACTACTACCGCCGCCACCACCACCACCACCACTACCACTACTACTACTACTACGTCTGGGTTTGCTATCTGGTCGCGAGGAGTCTGTCTCCCTACAGTAGACCACCACCACCACCACCACCACCATAACTACTACTACTACAACTACCACTACCACCACTACTACTACTACTACTACTACTACTACTGCTACTACTGCCGCCGCCGCCACCACCACCACCACCACCACTACTACTACGTCTGGGTTTGCTATCTGGTCGCGAGGAGTCTGTCTCCCGACAATAGACAATATATTTCAGCTCCAGTTTCTTCTTGTCTAATGTCAGCTGACAAGACTTGCTGACATTTACCCACACTTGCTATTCTGGGTCTTACACAATCACATTCTCTTCATTTCTTACCTACCTATTTAACTACCTCACATCACCACCACCACCACCACCCCACCGCCGCCGCCGCCACTACACTTCTTTAGCATCCTATAGTTTACTTGGCACGTGTCTTGGTTGTTGGGGTGTTCGCCTCACAATCGTTAGATCGAGAAGTTCGATAACCGGCGGCGCATTGTGTCCTTGAGCAAGATATTTTATTTCACGTTGCTCCAGTTTACTTATATATAAAAAAAACAACAGCAACAGAGTTTTATCTTTAATTCAAAGCAACAGCATTGTCACTCAACGTGTAACACTGAATATCCTTTGGAATTACGTTAAAGGCGCATATGTCTGTGGAATACTCAGCCACTTGCACATTGATTTCTCGAGCAGGCTGTTCCCATGTTTGAACAACTGGAACACTCGTCGTCAAACCCGACGAAGATCCAAAACACATCATAATTTACTTGCAAGATTGCTATGACATAACTGTTATCTATACATTATGTTTAGGTATAATGTATGTATGTATTGTATCTATGGTCTCGTAACCCCTGGTAGAGTCGTAGGGGCGCCGTATTGACATACGGCGTTTCTTGGGCATTTTAAGCCTGGCGGAACCCATCCCTCTCCAGGCCTGAGTACAGCAGATTTCTTCCAAAGAAGGATAGAGAGAGTGAGAGAGATGAAATGAGAAAGGGATATAGAGGAAGAATCGAACCCACTATTAGACTGGTACTTTTTTTTATCGACCTCGAAAGGATGAAAAGCAAAGTTGACTTTGGAGGGATTTGAACTCAGAGAGCAAAGTTAACCTCGGTGGGATTTGAACTCAGACCATAAAGGGCCATAACTCTATGCTGCAAAGCTGGCGTCCGACCCTCTACCGATACTGCTAATCCACCACCCTCTGTAGAATTAAAATAATAAAAATCAAAATTCGATGTTTAATCTTCTCGACCTGTTCAGTAAAGATGTAAGGGTTGTTGTTGTTATTGTTGTATGGTCTCAGGGAAACTCTTATCAAACAGATCTATGACCATCTCATTATTTTCTTATCAGGGCGGTGGATTGGCAGTATCGGTAGAGGGTCGGAGGCCATGCTTCGCAGCATAGAGTTACAGCCCTATATGATCTGAGTTCAAATCCCGCCGAGGTTAACTTTGCCTTTCATCCTTACGGGGTCAATAAAATAAAGTACCAGTCACGCTCTGGGGTCGATTTAATCGATTACCCCCCCCCCCCCCCCCATTGCTGGTTTTGTGCCTATATAAGAAACCATTATTTTCTTATCAGACATTGGTACTACTTTATCCAATGTGTCATTCTGATTTTTTTAAAAATTGAATTTCTTTTTGCCGTTCATAAAAATGTTAGCACCATTAACTCTTTTAGTGCTAGGCTGGTTTCCTGTTTGAAATTATTCCATTATTTTGTGAAATTTCTTACATTGTCTATATACAGGGTGTCCCCCCAAAATGCATACACACTTTGATTACCTGTATAGGCAATATTTATTAGAATGCACAACCTTTGTGTATGCATTTTTTAGGACACCCTACATACACACACACACACACACACACACACACACACACACACACACACATATATATATATATATATATCTATATATATATATATATCTGGGGCGGTGGAGAGTTCTTTTTATTATTTCATTTGTCAGGGCGGCGGATTGGCAGTATCAGTAGAGGGTCGGACGCCATGTTTTGCAGCATAGCGTTACGGTCCTTTATGATGTGAGTTCAAATCCCGCCGAGGTTAACTTTGCCTTTCATCCTTACGGGGTCGATAAAATAAAGTACCAGTAACACACTGGTGTCGATTTAATCGACTTCCCCCCTTCCCCTAAATTGCCGGCCTTGATTTGAACTTCGAACGCGAAGAGACGTAACTCATGTGAGGCCCACTCTTGCATGTGGCCAACCCTGCTGGGTTATTTAGGAAAGAAATATTTATATATTTAGTTTTGTATTTTTGTTTGCAATTTTCTTCGAAATTTTTTCTTTATTTCTCAAACAATGATATTTCTCTCCCCCTCCCCCCTCTCCCACTTCTTCACATTTCCCTCTCCCTCCGCTGCTCTCCCCTTTCTTTCTCCCTCCTCATCTCTCACTCCCTCTCTCTCATTTGATTTATTTGTTATATTTAAAACAAGTTTTCTCCTATTTTATTTTGACGTTTATGGCTATTGTGTCCTCAACCGATCAAACCTAAGATTAATGGAGGTAAGATATGGTTCGAGAGAGATTTGTTTACAATTTCTTGCCAGTCGAGCGACCACCCAATGGCAGCTTTGTTGGCTCCTACAATACTGTCTTTGGACACTCCATTTATTCATTTCCCCATCATTCGGAAGTTAAAGGCGCTCTCTCATTCATATAGATATAGTTCTTGGATTTTATAAGATCCTGTAATAACTATCATGACTGCTTTATGGTATTCGTTCCGATTATCTGCTCTCTGAGTTCAAATCCCGCCGAGGTCAACTTTGTCTTTCATCCTTTTGAGGTGAATAAAAAAGTACCAGTCTAGTACTGGGGTAGATTCTTCCTCTATATCTCTTTCTCACTTCCTCTCTTTCTCTGGAAGAAATTTGCTGTACTCAGGCCATAAAACATGTACTTACAACAAGAAATATGCATTTCTAACAAGGACCATGTATTTATTGCTAGTAGGCAATCTGTATTAGGCGGCGAATTGGCAGAATAGTTAGAACGTCAGATAGAATGCTTTACGGTATTCGTTCCGACCCTCTGCTCCCTGAGTTCAAATCCCACTGAGATCAACTTTGCCTTTAATCCTTTCGAGGTCGATAAAAAAGTACAAGTTTAGTACTGGGGTAGATTCTTCCTCTATATCTTTTTCTCACTTCCTTCTGTCACTCTCTCTATCCTTCTCTGGAAGAAATCTGCTGTATTTAGACATGGAGATGCAATGGGTTCCGCCAGGTTTAAAAATGCCCAAGAAATGTTGTACCTCAATACGACGTCGATACGATTCTCTTAGGAGTTACGGGATGATGAAGAAAAATATGTATTGCTAATTCTTGGACAGTATATATTTTTTTTATCTTAACAAGATTCAGAGATAATGGAATGTTGAGATTAAGAACTAATGGAGTGGACGATTGTTCCTCGATATCTCTTTCTCATTTCCTCTCTCTCACTCGCTCTTTCTTTCTCTGGACCATAGAGGGCCGGAATGAATACCGCAAGGCATTCTGTCCGACTTTGTTAATTCACCGCCTTATGACCATACATTACAAGATCTCATAAAACCAAAGAACTATATCTATATGAAAGAATCAGCTTCGTTGAATAAACAGGAAGATCAGAAGAGTTCTCACTGTGTACATTAAAGTAGATTTGTGTGTGTGTGCGTGTGTGTGTGTGTGTGTGTGTGTGTGTGTGTGTGTGTGTGTGTGTGTGTGTGTGTGTGTGTGTGTGTGTGTGTGTGTGTGTGTGTGTGTGTGTGTGTGTGTGTGTGTGTGTGTGTGTGTGAATCTCAGATAATGGGAAAATAAACAAACGGAATTTGGAAACTAATAAAGTTTAGAGGAAGCAGTATAGTTTTAACATGTCAAATTATGAAGAAAGGTCAACGAAAGTAATGTGTAGTATTGGTGATAACAAACGACGAAAAACTCCCAAGAAGGGAAAACACACACATTACTGTATGATATAATCCTTAAAGAAACAACGATTGAAACATGAAACTTAAAGTAAATTATGACATTAAAATGAGTGAATGAGTGGAGTATGTTGAACGGAGAAGCCAAAGGACTATTATCTCTAACTGTTCGAAATTATTTTTACAGAATGAAATGAGAGAAGGAAAAGTAATGTATGTAATGTGTAAGAAGGAAATTATGGCGAAATGTTGGATGTGAGATAAAACAAATTTAATTGTGTTTAAACTGTTATGGTCTACAACACGACGACAAAATTGCTGACGTCAACACATAGACCGTAGTTATCATATATGGTCGGTTCACTGTTATGTAATTCTGTCGAAGTAACCTGATGAGATCGCCCTGTCTTGCAACATAACTGGATGATGGAGCTAGGCCATTGAAATATGTATAGTGATTTCACGGAATTAAGTTTAAAGCATATCTTCCAGTCCAACCTTCTGTTGTTATATATATATATATATATATATATATATATATATATATACACAGTTATATATATATAACAACAGTAGACATTTACTTTAGAATTTTAATCCTGCGAAAACACTATACATATTTCGATGGCTCATCTTCATTATCCAATCATGATGCAAGACTTAGACGATTTCATCAGGTGTTAATTGCAGAATTAGTTCCATCAAACAACAGGATTACGGCGAATACAAACAGAGAATAGAAAATAGAAACTAAAGGACGGATTCGATTCGGTGATGGCCAGCCAATTCAGTGTTATAGTAACGCCAACAATCCCGTATATATATAAAGAATGGGGTGCTCATGCGTAGAGATGCTATAAAATAGAGTAAAAACCCTTAAAGACGAAAAAAGAAGGGTATTTAAGGGCCATTATCTCCGTATATATGCACTTCATTCTTTATATTAACTTTATCTCCTCAGCGCTTCGTAAAAGTTCGAGAGATCGGCTTCAGATACAGGATATATATATATATAAAGAGAGAGAGAGAGAGAGATAGGGGGGTGGGGTGAGAAGGAGAGAGAGGGGGTGTCTCAAAAGTCACAAGACCATTATATATATATATTTATATATAAAGGTCTACTGACGTTTGCGACACCCTATATATATATATATATATATACACATATATATATATACACATACACACACACACATATATATATATATATCCAGGGAGTGTAACAGATACAGATCGAACCTTGATCTGATCAGTGGTGAAACGCGCGTCACCAACCAATAAATGTAATGAAGGAGTAACCAATCGTCCTTGTTATTTTATTTCACTATATATATATATATATATATATATATATATATATATATATATATATATATATATAGAGAGAGAGAGAGAGAGAGAGAGATTATTTAATCATCAAGACTATAGACACCTATTGTATTTGTATGGGTAAGTAAGTAAGGTTTGACAGTACCTACAAAAACTAAAGGCTATAAACATTAATTATTAAAGATAAAAAGTACGAAATTTTTCAGATCGTTAGTAAAATGGTAAATTAATGTACGGAATTCAGCGTTTAATAGAGTTAAGTGGGTAATATTTATAATGTAGACAGCTAAAATTTCTGACGTGAATTCAGCTCCGCAGGGCATTAAATATAGTATCATAGAAGCCGAGTAATTTCTGCTTTCACAGACTGAGAAATGTGAGAGTGTCTTATTGCCCCCTGGTAAGCGAGACACACGCACACACAGACACACACACACACACACACACACACACACACACACACACACACACACACACACACACACACACACACACACACACACACATATATATGTATGTATATACATACACATTATATATATATATATATATCTTTTACATATTGTCTCATCATGATGAGATCTTTTGTTGCCAAATCTCTTTATTGATGCATACCGCTTACCCTGAGTATTTACTCATGGCACGTGGTACACATCTGCAATAATTATAGTCAAGAAAAATTACAAATTACAGGAAAATGCAAGGATATTTCATTCCAACAAATAGAGGCGAAAATATATTAGTGATATTAAGTAACATAACTGGCATTGCTCCTTCCCCTCTCACGATAAAAATTTTTTTTTTTTTCTTGACTAAAAAGGGAACATAAGATATAAATAAAAATAATATATTCGAGAGAAGTTGAAATGTTGAGTTATCTAGAAGAAAGAAAGTATAGAATTGATGTTAGTACCTTTGAGAATTTGGGCCTTTGTGTCTGTAAACGTAATTAAAAAAAAGCAACATGAAACTATTAGTACACCCTATAAACTGGTATATAAGGCGGCGAAATGGTCGTTAGAACGTCAGATAGAATGCTTTGCGGTATACGTTTCGTCTTTCTGCTCTCTGAGTTCAAATCCCGTCGAGGTCAACTTTGCCTTTCATCCATTCGAGGCCGATAAAAAAGTACCAGTCTAGTACTGGCGGGTCGATTCTTCTTCTATATCTCTTTCTCATTTCCAATGTTTTCGGTTCATTTCCATTTGTTTTGGCTCTCATCTCTCTGAGTTCAAATCCCGTCCGTGTCAACTTTGCCTTTCATCCATTCGAAAGTCGATACAAAAAATACCAGTCTCGTACTGGGGTCGATTCTTCATGTATATCTCTTTCTCATTTCCATTCTCTCACTTTCTCTATCCTTCTCTGGAAGAAATCTGCTGTATTCGGATCTGGAGATGAGATGGATTCCGCTAAGTTAAAAAAAATACCACGGAAACGCCATATCTCAATATGGCGTCCCTACGACTTCTTCAGGAGTTACGGGATCATGTATGCATTAACTGGTATGTAAGATGATGATGATGATGATCTTGGCAGGATTGGTAGAGCTTCCGTTAACATGCTATCGCAGTATTTGTTCTGGTTCTTTACATTCTGAGTTGAAATCCCACCAAGGTCAACATTGATTTTCATCCATTCGAGATCCATAAAAATAGTACCAGTTAAGTACTGGGGTCAATTTAATCATCTTTGCCTTCCCTCTTGTGCTTAAGTTAGAAATCAATAATTATGATGAAGATAATTATGGAGCCGTTGATGCTGATGCTGATGATATATTGGTATTTTGATGTTGTAATTGCAAATGGCGCTGAAGTATTTTCTCTTTCCTTTCGTTGAATATGTCCTGGCTGCCATCTTTACATGTCACAAATATCACTACTAATGGTTGCTAGTGACCCAGAGGCCTGGCACAAAACCTTGTGCCTAAAGAAGAAGAACGGGACTATCTAGCATATATATATATACATGCATACATACATACATACATACATATATATATATATATATATATATATATATATATATATATATATATATATATATATATTTATTTATATACATACATATATATATATATATGTATATGCACATGTGTGTGTATTGTGTATATATATATTACACACACACATACATACTTACACACACACGCTTACACACACACGCTTACACACGCATGCTTACATCCATATGCATATGTATATATATATATATATATATATACAGGTGTCTGTATGTGTATTTGTGTGTGTGTCTGTGATGATAGCACTAGTGACAGCACTGGTGGTGGTGGTGGTAGTGATGGTGGTGGTGGTGTTGGTGGTGTTGTTGGGGGTGGGGGTGATAACGACCTTCACCGTTTCACCTTAGGGTATGTAAGGCTCCATGAATTATATCAGACCACTTTTTATCCAGGGGTACAGAAAGAGGAGGAAGAAGAGGGGGTGGGGAGAAGACGGATAGGGAGGAGGTGAAGCAGTAGACGAATAATAATAATAATAATAATAAGAAGAAGACGACGAAGAAGAAAAAGAAAAAAGAAGACAAAGTAGAAGACAAAGAAGAAGAAGAAGAAGAAGAAGAAGAAGAAGAAGAAGAAGAAGAAGAAGAAGAAGAAGAAAACGACAAGGAAAAAGAAGAAGAAGGCAATGAAGAAGAAGAAGGCAAAGAAGAAGAAGAAGAAGAAGAAGAAGAAGAAGAAGAAGACAAAAAAGGAGACAGAGAAGAAGAGAATTCCTACAACAAGTGACACCATTATCGTTATTTCTTAATCAGAGATAATGGAAAGACATTATCTCTGATTAAGAAATATTCATTTATTTTGTGTCACTAGCAAAGAACATTAAACGACACACCATATAGACACCACCCCCGCCCGTGATACCCCGCCGCCCTTCTCCACATTAAGTGACACAGTATATATATAGACCCACCCACCGCCCAGCACCTCTGCCCTTCTCTACATTAAAGGACACAGTATATATAGACCCACCCCCACCGCCCAGCACCTCCGCCCTTCTTTACATTAAGTGACAGTATATATAGACCCACCCCACCCACACCACGCCGCCTTTCTCTACATCAAAGGACACAGTATATATATATAGACCCAACCCCACGCCACCCCACGCCGTCCTTCTCTACATTAAAGGACACTATATATATATAGGACCCACCCCCGCCCTTCTTTACATTAAAGGACACACAATATATATACACCCAACCCCACGCCGCCCTTCTCTATATTAAAGGACACAGTGTATAGGACCCACCCGCCCGCCCTGCCTCCCTTCTCTACATTAAAGGACACACTATATAGGACCTACCCCGCCCTGCCTCCCTTCTCTACATTAAAGGACACATTATATAGGACCCACCCCGCCCTGCCTCCCTTCTCTACATTAAAGGACACATTATATAGGACCCACCCCGCTCTGCCTCCCTTCTCTACATTGAAGGACACATTATATAGGACCCACCCCGCCCTGCCTCCCTTCTCTACATTAAAGGACACATTATATAGGACCCACCCCGCCCTGCCTCCCTTCTCTACATTAAAGGACACATTATATAGGACCCACCCCGCCCTGCCTCCCTTCTCTACATTAAAGGACACATTATATAGGACCCACCCCGCTCTGCCTCCCTTCTCTACATTGAAGGACACATTATATAGGACCCACCCCGCCCTGCCTCCCTTCTCTACATTAAAGGACACATTATATAGGACCCACCCCGCTCTGCCTCCCTTCTCTACATTGAAGGTCACATTATATAGGACCCACTCCGCTCTGCCTCCCTTCTCTACATTGAAGGACACATTATATAGGACCTACCCCGCCCTGCCTCCCTTCTCTACATTGAAGGACACATTATATAGGACCCACCCCGCTCTGCCTCCCTTCTCTACATTGAAGGACACATTATATAGGACCCACCCCGCTCTGCCTCCCTTCTCTACATTGAAGGACACATTATATAGGACCCACCCCGCCCTGCCTCCCTTCTCTACATTAAAGGTCACACTATATATATAGGACCCACGCCGTCGCCCTTTCTCTACATTAAAGGTCACACTATATATATAGGACCCACGCCGTCGCCCTTTCTCTACATTAAAGGTCACAGTATATATATATATATATATATATATATATATATATATATAGACCAAATCCCACCCCACCACGCCACCCCTCTCTACATTAAAGGACGCACTATATATATATATAGACCCACCCCCACCCCACCACGCCGCCCTTCTCCATACAGGTGAAATCAGTTAAAACATTTGATTAAAAATTAGCTCACGTCTGGTGGAAAGCTAAACTTAGACTTAGTATATTATAACATGTAAAATATTATCTTGTAACTGATACAACCGTGTGGGTATGTGTGAGTAGTGAGTAGTGTGTGTGTGTTTGTGTGTGTAGTGTGTGAGAGGAGATAGATGTGCCTCTGATTGTGTAAATGTTTGTGAGTGTATGTGCACATGTATGTATGTATGTATGTATGTATGTATGTATGTATGTATGTATGTATGTATGTATGTATGAATGTATGTATGTATGTATGTATGTGTATATGTGTTATGTCAGGTCACCAGTTGATGCTACTGGTAACATGTATCCCAGTACAACCTGTCCCATGGTCGGGTCGTTGGCGACTAAACTAGCAACCCCACCAAGGTTTCTTGGTGAGGAGGGTGACTTTGGACATCCTGCAGGACTAAAAACAAAACCTGTCAAAGGGCAAAGGAGCTCTTAAGAGTCAATGGCCATCCAAAATCACCGGGAGAGATGACCCTTTAGCCTTTGTCAAGGCAGAATTCTAGGAGAAGGAAAACTCTGATATAACACCTGCAACCCTGATGGTATCCAATGATGTTGACTTGTTCTTCTTTTTGGTAAATATCATCTTGGTTAAGAGAGTGGGACTGGCTTTGTGCAGTGCCTTTCCTCACTATAAAAGCTTCACGGCACAGGCATTGCTTTATATCAGGAGATCTCTCTGCACTTGTCGTCACATGGTACCATGGGCCCAGCACTATGTGTCAATAATTGTCACAAGTGTAGTGTTTGTACCAGAGTTTTCAAGTCGCTGGCTGGACTAAAAAGTCACACTCGTTCAGCGCATCGGTAGGGGTTCTCCTACATATAAAGTAGTGGCCGTACTCGAAAACGAGTTGGCAGCCACCATGTATGTATGTATGTATGTATATACACATGTACCGCGCGGTTAAACCACTGGGAGTGAAGGACCCCTAGCCTTTTTCAGGGCATTCTTCTAGGAGAAGGCAACTCAGGAAACTGGGATAACTCCGATATAAAACCTGCGGCTCAGTACTTACCGATGATGTTGATCTTTTCTTCTTTTCGGGGTATAGCTACTGTCGCTCAGAGAGTGGGATTGGCTCAGTGCACAGTCTTTCCCCACTTTAAAAAATATCTTCACACACAGGCATTGAATAATAGAATTAATTAATAATTATTAATAATGGTATATCGTGCAATGGCAATACTCGATAACGAGGGGACAGCCATCATATGTATATATACATGCATATATATGTATGAATGTATGAATGTATATGTGTGAATGCATGTATGCATGAATTTATGTATGTGTGTATGTATGTATATATATGCATGTATATCTATGTATGCATGTATGTATGTATATATGTGTGTATGCATGTATGCATGCATGTACGTAGGTAGGTATGTATGCATATTTGTATGTATGTATATATGTATGTATGTATATATGTATGTATGCATATATATATATATATATATATATATATATATATATATATATGTATGCATGTATGTATGTATGTGTGTATGTATGTGTATATCTATGTATGCATGCATATATGTGTATATGTACTTATGCATGTATACATGTGTGTATGTAGGTATGTGTATGTATGTATATATGCATTTGTCTTTCAGTGTGGATGCCTGAGAGTGTACGAGTGTGTATACACACGTGTGTATACACGTGTGTCAGTGTGTTGATATATGTTCGTGTGTGTGCTCGTGTATATACATGCATACGTCTGTGAATGTGGATAGATGTGTGTGTGTGCCTGTGTGTGTGTGAGCGGGACACGTACACACACACACTCTCACACAAGTACGCTCGCATACACACACACACACACACACACACACACATACACACACACACACACACACAAGTACACACACACTCACACACACAAGTACACACACTCACACACACAAGTACACACACTCACACACAAGTACACACACTCACACACACAAGTACACACACACACACTCACACACAAGTACACACACTCACACATACAAATACACACACACACACACTTACACACACAAGTACACACACACACCAGAGTAGATTTGAACGTATGTGTGGGTGGCTGTTTGAGATAAAGTGTATCTGTTATGTGTAAGCACGCGTGTAAGATTGCTTACATAATTGTGTGTGTGTAGATTTGTTCCTATATATGTATGTACATACATACCTACATGTAAATTTATATACTCACACACACACACACATACACACACATATATATGTATGTATATACTTCTGGATATATATATGTGTATGTACTTTTGGATATATATATATATATATATATGTATTTATGGCTATATATATATATATATATATATATATATATATATATATGTTTATATATATAAAAATATATATATGTATATATATATATGTGTATGTGTGTGTGTATATATATATATATATATACACACACATACACATATATATATACATATATATATATTTTTTGTGTGTGTATATATATATATATATATATATATATATATACACACACATACACATATATATATACATTGTGTGTGTATATATATATATATATATATACACACACACACACATACACATATATATATACATATATATATATTTTTTTTATATATATAAACATATATATATATATACACACATACATATATACACACCTGTATATGTATGTATATCTATATATATAAGCATGCGTGTGTCATGTATTAACGTCTGTATCTGTGATTGTGAGCTCTAGTGTACGTGCCCTCTCTGAATACCTTTTTATCATGTAGACGAACATTCAGTAACAACGTGACAGGCGAGTGACATAGATGTGATAGGATTCTTGTTACAAAAAAAAATCTGTTATAATTTAGTAAGAGACAAAGACAATGATGTTAAAAAAAGATCTTCTAACATGTGCTACGTTACAGTACTTTCGGGGAAATTTCCACTGTTGCTATTTTGAGCAGAATCGGTAGAGTACTGGGCAAAATGCCCTTGTGATATATAGTTACATGTCTTTACTTTCCCTTCTGAGTTCAAATCCTTCAGATACCCACTGTGTCAATAACCTTTCACCCAGGGCCGTAATTAATGGTGGGCAATTAAACCGGGCCCCCTGCAGTTTGGATCGGTAGACTGCTGGGCAAAATACCCTTGTGGTATATAGATACATCTCTTTACTTTCCTTTCTGAGTCCAAATCATTCAGATGCCGACTGTGTCAATAAACTTTCACCTGAGGCCTTAATTAATTAAGAGCAATTAAACATGGCCCTCTAGAGTATGGTGGGCACCAGCGACGTCCGTAGCAATTTATTTGTGCCCTCAGCAAATTTTTGAATTTAATACCTGTCAATATTTTATCGACTCCGCAACGATGAAATGTAAAGTTAGCGAGTAGTGTTTCCGGTAAATCTTTTCATTTTTTTTCTTTTGGTTGGAAAATAAAAACTGAAAAAGTTTACATGTACCTCTTGACCAGGATTGAACCCAAGACCACGATCTCCACCGTCTTAAGTAACTACCGGTCGGCCACAGAGACGACTACAAAAATCCTATGAAAATTCATGCTTATAAACCTACTTTCAGAATTTTCAAAACAAAGTGTTGTGGTGTCGTTGATGTCTTTCTTAATATTATTGTTCCTATTTAAGGTCGACTTCTAAATCATTTGGGTGTTCCATAAACTACATTCTCGTTTTGTTTCACATCTATCTAGACAATATTGTAACCTGAAATCCATGTTTCGTTTCTGTTACACCTTATTTCTCCCCCCCCCCCCCCCTCTCTCTCTTTCTCTCTGTGATATTTGAATCTACTATGATTTGGGCTTATGCTTTTGCATGTGAAATTCAAACTTACAATGATTGGCGTTATATATATATATATATATATATATATATATATATATATATATATATATATAACGGCAATGAATTAGTTTTGCGAGGATTTTGATATGAAATCGTGTGTCGAAACAAATATTGTTATACTTGGGGAGGGTCATGTTTGTGTAATATTGCCAGAATTAATAACAGAATACACTCACTGTTTGGTTGGTTTTCGCTTTTCGCTTCTGTGTCTTTTATATCGGTAATCTAATTTATTCGGTCCTCAATGTTGCCATTGACTGACCAACGGTAAAAAATAATACAGATACAATATAGACACAAACACATATTGTATCTGTATTATTTTTGACCGTTGGTCAGTCAATGGCAACATTGAGGACCGAATAAATTAGATTACCGATATAAAAGACACAGAAGCGAAAAGCGAAAACCAACCAAACAATGAGTGTGTTCTGTTATTAATTCTGGCAATATTACACAAATATGACCCTCCCCAAGTATAACAATATTTATATATATATATATATATATATATATATATATATATATATATATATTTATATATATATATAGTAATAATAATAAATTTGAAGACTAAAATCCAAAGAGGGCTCGATAAGGATAAATATATATCAAATATATAAGAACCGTAGAGAAAATAAAGTTTAAGCAAAGAATCGCTGCTTTCACCCTTAACGGGATCTTAACGACTAGGAATAATAAGGTTGTTACTAAAGGGCGACGTGATTTGAAACTCAGAACGCAAATCACCATAACTATATATTACAAAGCATGTTGTATGGCGCTCAACCGAAACTGTCAATTAATCGCCCTTAATAATGATTTCTAGTATAGGCACAAGGCCAGTAATTCTGGCGGGGAGGGGAAAGTCGATTAAATCGACCCCTAGTACGTTACTGGTGTTTTATTTTATCGACTCTGTAAGGATGAAAGGTAAAGTTAACCTCGGCGTGATTTGAACTCAGACCGTAAAACACCATAACTATATATTACAAAGCATGTTGTCTGACGCTCTGCTGATTCTGTCAATCAATCGCCCTTAACAATGGTTTTTGATTGAAGTACAAGGCCAATAATTTTGTGGGGAGGGGGAACGTCGGTTAAATCGACCCAGTGCGTTACTGGTACTTTATTTTATCGACCCCGTAAGGATGAAAGGCAAAGTTAACCTCGACGGGATTTGAACTCAGAACATAAAGGGCCGTAACTCTATGCTGTAAAGCATGGTGTCCGACCCTCTACCGAAACTTCCAATCCGCCGCCTTAAATAAGGTACGAATAATACAACGTTAAACTTACTTGTATATTCAAGAGAATTCCCTTCCGTATCACAAATAGTTTTCCATCGTTGAATTGTTCTGTTAACTGCAGTATAATAGGATATGATTTCCTAGATCCAAATCTTGATTTGAAAACTATTTTAAGTTCACTTACGTCTTTAATGGGAGTTTCTTCTCTCAAGACGTTCTGCTGTTCAGTTCTCCTGAGATTTTCTAACCACTGACCAAAGTTCTGAATGGACTTCTTTCCTATTCTCTTTCTCCTAAGAAAGTACGGAAGTTCGAATACATTAAAATATTTACACATCACTCAAATATTTTGATATTCCTTCGTACGTGGAAAAAACAAATCAATAGGACACCCCTTCCCTCCTCCACTTCTAGAGAGTACAGTAGTGTCGTATCAACAGGAATCATATCCGGTTTGATGGCTGTTTAGATAAGTTACAACAGTTTTAAAATGAGATTTTAGCCTTTGGTAAAAATCGTCTCAATTACGCTATCACTCAACTGACGCTTTTAGTCACCCGTAATTGCAGTAAAATTTGGCACTAAAAATACTTATCAAAACTACTGTATCTAAATAATCTATTATACGGGAAAGAAAATTTCATAGGCTGACCAAGATACTCTCATGGAATGACCAAATGAAGTTTATTTTGCAACATAGTCACTGGAAAGAAACAACGCTGTTATTAATAAGAAGAGTTGAAATTAATGAATTAAAGATTTCACAGCTCTAGTTTCACTGCTTCATAGTCAGCCTATATATATATATAATTCTTTTTTGGACATTTTGTGCCATTCAGAAAAGATTTGAATCACTCGACTCAGATGAAATATCTCAGTATAGAAGTTGGCTAGAATCATGTTATTCTATTTCTAATTCAATTCTCTCAATATCCCTACCCTTCACTGGAAGAAATCTGCTGTATTTAGACATGGAGAGGTTTGGGCTCTGCCAGGTTTAAGAAATGCTCTAGAAACACCGTATGTCAATACGGCGTCCCTACGACTACCCCAGAAGTTACGGGACCATGCATGCATGCTATTTCTAATTTAGCACTTAGCGTCCTGGAGATTATAATATTTTCTCTAGGAGGAAATAAGTTTCCATTGGTTTGATCTTCATAAAATTAAACGAAATCAGGAGGCGACAACTTTCGCCAAGATGTTCTACATGAAACAATTTGTGATATTGCAGATGTTCTCTAAAACGTCGCAATAAATCATTCGAACTTACTACTTGACAAACAAGCAACACACTCAACAACTCAACGATCATCAACGCTGCTGTCATTTACAGAAAGGTGGACTATTTATCGTTGACACACCAGAAGAAAGAGTTAACTGTCATTTACAGAAAGGTGGACTATTTATCACCGATATACCAGAAGGAAGGGTTAGCTGTCATTTACAGAAAGGTGGACTATTTTTCGTTGACACGCCAGAAAGTAGAGTTAAATGTCATTTACAGAAAGGTGGACTATTTATCACTGATACACCAGAAGGAAGAGTTAGCTGTCATTTACAGAAAGTTGGACTATTTATCAGTGACACACCAGAAGGAAGAGTTAGCTGTCATTTACAGAAAATGGACTATTTATCAGTGACACACCAGAAGGAAGAGTTAGCTGTCATTTACAGAAAATGGACTATTTATCATTGATACACCAGAAGGAAGAAAGAGTGAAATATTTCTCACTGACCTGTTGTTGGAAAAAAATTTCCCCAATGCATTTGCAGTTGTTTTTTTTCTTTTTGTTTTCTTGGCAATGAAGCAACTCATCCATTGCATGGAAGCAAGGCAACCCACAATGTATTCCAACTCTCTTTCTGGACAACGCATTGAAAGATATCTGTAGAAAAAAACAACCCCATAATGGAAGAAGACACTTCTATGTTAACTGCAGATGTCATGCAAACGTTGCCTGTTATTTCAAGAAGCACACAAGGAAATGAAATCGAAGTTTACTTTAAGTTATCACATCTTTGGGACAGTGAACAGGCAGAGTCGTTAGAACCTCTGACATAATGATTTGTGGTGTTCATTCCGACTCTCTGCTCTCTGTGTTCAAATTCCGTTGAGGTCAACTTTGCCTTTCATCCATTCCAGAGCGACAAAAAAAAAAAAAGGTACCAGTCTAGTACTAGGGCAGATTTTTCCTCTGTGTCTCTTCTTCACTTCCATTCTCTCAATCTCTAGCTAATCCCTATAATCCCTACTGACACGCCCTTTCAGTCAAATAGACTTCAAACTTCCATAAACATCTTCTTTGCCCACATATTCCAGAAAGGGTCGTGGGCGCAGAATCCTTAAGCACTCCTTCCAGCGGTTCCTGTTAAAAGCAACCGTTTCCAACTGATCAGGCTAGATTCCCAACCGAGACCAGTCGAGCTTATGAATGTTATCCAACCACCTTGCTCGGGGTCTACCCTTAGGTCTCCTGCCAGGTTGGTTTTGCTCGTAAAATCTGTCCAGCGACTTTTTCCTCAGACATTCCAATCACATGCTCATAGTACCGGAGCTGTGATCTCTCAATTCGGAGAAGTAGCAGCTCTACCTGAAGAAACTCTCCGATCTCCGAACTATGCACTCTATCGAGTATGTGTGTGTGTGTGTGTGTCTGTGTGTGTAATTGTTTTTACTTTTGGCACAAGGCCAGCAATATAAAATGTCGATTTTTTCTTTGACTTGTTCCATAGTTAAGGCTGTTTAAAGCGAAACACTCAAATACATATCGCGACAAGCAAAATATTATAGATTATCATAGTCATCGTTTTGAGAATGCTGACGATAGTAATTGTTTCTACTTTTGGCACAAGGCCAGCAATTATCCCAGTGCATTACTGGTACTTTATTTTATCGACCCCGTAAGGATGAAAGGCAAAGTTAACCTCGGCTGGATTTGAACTCAGAACGTAAAGGGCCGTAGTGTGTGCATGTAACAATGTACCAGGGATGTACTGAAGTCGATATAATCGCATTTCCATTTCCATTAAATTGCTGGCCTTGTGCCAATGTTAGAAAGAATTCTGAAAATTTTCTCTGAAAAGTGTTTTTCTATATTAAAGACGTTTTGCAAATGCATCTCCCTGTTATAAGAAAAACATCATATAAACATTATTTCAAATAATGAATATGATCAACTATGTTTCGAGAAATATGCCACAAATTGACTCGTCTCTTTCAGAGGCAACAAGTGTTCTGTACACACACACACACACACACACACGCACACACACAAATAGTAGAAAGGAAAAATACTTTTTCAGTAGAAAATGTTGAAGAGATCTTTTCAGTGAAATATTAAAACATTAATTTATTTACAAGAGAGACAATCTGTTTCTCGCTGGTGACCACTCACATACATATTATTGAATAACATGACAGGAGGCCGGATTGGTGAAATTCCTTTAAAGTTTTATTTATGCAGACATTATACCGTATTTCCCGGCGTTGAAGACACTACTTTTTCCCTAAAATAAGTCTAAAAAATCTACCATGCGTCCTGGAGGCCGAAGGTTATTTATTATTTTTTTTCAAATTTTTGGTTGTCAAAATTAGGGTGCGTCCTCGAGGACGAAGCGTCTTCGGCGCCGGGAAATACGTTATATATTTCAATGGCCTTTGGTGAACCACCAATTTCAATGTCTATCTATCTATCTATCTATCTATATACAGTAATTCCTCACCGACCCCCAACCGGTGTGGGCACCGTTTGTGAGACAGGCTTTCCCACAGCTCGTCTCGCTAACGGAGCTGCAGTCCTGGGTGAAGAAAAGACCGAAAACGATGGGCGCCTGGCACATTGAATGCGCTCAGGCGCTCACAGTCCTCTGGCAAGCGGGCGCAGCAATCAGTGGAGACTCCACTTCGACATTCTATAGAGGGATTGTACGTTACAAGGGCGACGACGTGCTCGGAGAGACTCTGGGCGTCGAAGACGATGAGCTCACCAGTATGTTTGGTAGGACTTTCCGCCCGGGACCTATGGACAACTTCCAGAGTTGACTGCCGAGTCCATAGTAAGGATCAAACCGCCAGACTCTTTCAAAAACGAAAGAGACGGTTTTCCTCTGTACGGTGGCTATGGTGAAAGAAGTTATATGGTGGACGAGGTTGAGAGGACTGAGGACAGATGCCTTTCTCTCCGGACAACAATTGATTCCATTCTTTAAGTATCACTTTAGAAGGAGAATCAGGGTGGAGAGAGAGGCACTGCACCCCAGTAAATTTACTGAAAGGTGGGTGAATGAAGCGAAAATGGCCCGAGTGATTGGGCCTTCTCTGTTTATAAGCCTGTAGGTTGAGGAAGAGAGCAAAAGGAAGAAAGGAGCACTTGCACAACACGCTCCTTGAGTTGAGGGTTGTTCTATCGACGGGGTATTAAACAACCCATTTGTGGCGCCTCCCCCCTATTGGGGATTTCGATTGTTGAAATTGTTTGTTTTTATATTTTTTACACGACTGTATGTAAAATCCCCGGCATGTCTTTGTATTGTCCCCTTTCTTGTTGCGCCCTTGTGGCTAATAAAGAAATCTATCTATCTATCTATATACAGTAATTTCCCGCTATATCGCGGTTCACTTTTCGCGGTTATGCTGCTGCGGGGGATTTTTCTTTGGAACGTACCTAATTTCCTATTACGGTAATCCTCGCTACATCGCGGATTTTTCGTTAGAACATATCTATTTTCTAATCGCAGTACATACAACATCATTTTTATACATACTATAAAAAATGTTTTTATTTTTCATTCCATTTCTATTTTACTGATTGTGTTTTTATCTAACCTACTATAAACCTTTCATAGATTGACAGGAGATGTGCAGTGTATTACCAAGCGGTTAACGTCGCTAGTGATATTCGTCATTGGTAACTAGTGGTACGATGGTTGGTGGTAGTTTCTATACGATCGTTACTGGCTGTTTTGGGTGTTTAAATACAAAAGAGTGTCTTAATGAGTTTATATGTACTTAAAGCGTGTAGGAGAGGTCTTTTAATGCTTAAACAATGAAAACAATGGTTGTCTTTATGGTCTTTCTATATCGTGGATTTTCATTTATCGCGGTTGGCTGTAAAACGTACCCCCCGCGATAAACGGGGGATTACTGTATATATATATATATATATATATATATATATATATATATATATATATATATATATATATATTTATTTATTTATTTATGTATCGTAGCAAATTCTTTTTCAGTCTTTAAGCGTCTTCACCTTATTTTATAAGCTATTTTATACACACACACACATGTGTATATTTGTGTACATGTTTGGGTGTGTATATATAAATAGATATGGAGAGAGACATACTGACAGGCAGACAGAGATAGATAGATAGATAGATAGATAGATAGATAGATAGATATAGATAAATAGATATAGATATAGAGGTAGCTGTGTAACAGTGAAAATTAACTTATAAACATAGCTGTCTACTTAATATAATAAATATTAATCTAGTGAAGTGTTGCGTTGTGTTGTCTGTTATATATTTCATCCCTCGGTCGTTGAACTGGAAAATATCATTCTAAACATGTGAAGGCATTTGTTTATGATGACACAACTGTTACAAGGTCTTTCGTTCTAGCTTCGCTAACACTCTGAAGTAGATTTTAGATGTTGAAATACATCGCATGCTTCTCTCTATGTATTTGTCTGCTGTACCTGCGCATGCGTGCATTGGTTTCATGCATATGTACATACGTACTTACGTATGTATGTATGTATGTATGTATGTATGTATGCATGCATGTATGTATGTATGTATGTATGTATGTATGTATGTATGTATGTATGTATGTATGTATGTACGTACGTACGTACGTACGTATGTATGTATGTATGTATGTATGTATGTATGTATGTATGTATGTATGTATGTATGTTATCTCTTTATCTTAATTTCGAGTATATATTTTGACTGGCCACCTTCCTGGTGGCAAGGTTGTAAAAGAAAAGAAATTGTCATCCCTTGAATCGCCAGAATGTTTTGCAAATTTTGAAGGTGCCAGCTATCGCAGCCATTTGTAGACTATGAATTAGGGAGCTGCGCTCTTTGTCCGCATATGTATGTATGTATGTATGTATGTATGTATGTATGTATGTATGTATGTATGTATGTATGTATGTATGTATGTATTTATGTATGTACGTATGCATGTATGTATATATGTACGTATGTATGTATATATGTATGCATGTATGTATGTATGTATGTATGTATGTATGTATGTATGTATGTATGTATGTATGTATGTATGTATGTATGTATGTCTCTCTGCATTTGTCGTCACGTGGTACCATGGGCCCTGCACTGTGTCAATAATTGTCACAAGTGTAGTGTTTGTACCAGAGTTTTCAAGTCGCTGGCTGGACTAAAAAGTCACACTCGTTCAGCCCATCGGTAGGGGTTCTCCTACATGGATATAAAGTAGTGGCTGTACTCGAAAACGAGTTGGCAGCCACCATGTATGTATGTATGTATGTATGTATGTATGTATGTATGTATGTATGTATGTATGTATGTATGTATGTATGCATGCAAGCATTTATGTATATATATATATATATATATATATATATCTCAAGTTAAGGGATTGTGTACAACGTATGTATGTACATATGGATATATATATATATGTGTATGTACTTATGGATAATATATATATATATATATATATATGTATATACAATATATTAATAAATGGAAACTATATTTATAAAACCATATTTATTTTATTATATATATTTCAAGGGCAACCAAGGCAAATTATGGTGCGCTTTCATCAGATAAAATACAGATTTGTTTTATAAATAAATATTGACATACCCGGAAAAAAGACAACCTTAACGGTTGGAGCTTCCTGGATAGTCATATATCAGTTATAAACATTTTAAAGCTTGTTGAATCCCAACAAATTAAATCTAACCTCTGCATACATATATATATATATATATATATATATATATATATATATATATATATATATATATATATATATATATATATATATATATATATATATACATACACATATATATATATATATATATATATATATAATGTATAGGATCATGGTTTCAAAGAATCATCATTAATTTTATGCAGGTGTGACGCACGTTTCGCGATTGATGTGCCCAAAGTACGGTCCGTATCGTTGGGCTCAACTCTGGAATGAATAGCTCATCAGACTCGTGTATCCATTAATGACGGGAGATAGCGAATGGTCCCGTCATTAATGGATAAAGAGTTGTGTTCGTAGATTACATGATTTTCACTCTGGTGGTATTCTATTCCCTATAATTGAACACATATATCTTTGTGTACTTTTCTCTATATACTGTTTTATAAAGAGCTCAGTGTCTATTCCTTTAGCTCATTAAATTATAGGGGATTAATGTGAGTCATTAACTCCATTTTAGTTCTTTCGTTACTTTGGTATTGGATGGTTGGGTTTTGCCTACCGCAATTTTCAATTTGTCAAGCTTTTTAAACGTATGTTATTACTCTAAGGACCTACCTTTATTGAGTGCTTTGCTACTCATTCCTTATTGTCTGTCGACTTTGCTTTGCCACAGCCAAAGCTTCGATTTTACTAAGCTTCCACGTACACACACACACACACACACACACACACACACACACACACACACACACACACACACACACACACACACACACATATATATATTATCCTTTTACTTTTACTTTTCTGTCTTTTTTTCTTCCACTCTGTAGACTGAAACGGTAACTCCGTCGCCACTGAAACTGCGCTCAAGTGTCAGCCAGGGACCAGAAGATATCTATGAATCTCGTCTCATTCTTGACTCCCCGGACGGTGGTTGGGGTTGGATGGTATGCCTGGGTGTTTTCACCATCAACTTCATCGTTGGTGGAACTATCATGTCATTCGGTCTGATTTTAATCTCATTGTTGGACTATTTTGGAGAGAGTCGCTCTAAAACATCCTGGGTTGGTTCAGTGACTGATGGTATGTCGCTATTATCAGGTAAGTCCTTTTTCTTCTTCTTCTTCTTCTTCTTCTTCTTCTTCTTCTTCTTCTTCTTCTTCTTCTTCTTCTTCTTCTTCTTCTTCTTCTTCTTCTTCTTCTTCTTCTTCGTCGTCAGAAGCAACCGCATCCAATTGATCCAGCAGGATCCCCAAGCGAGACCAGCCAAACTCATGGATGTTATCCAACCATCTTACTCGAAGTCTACCCATTGGGTCTCCTGTCGGTTGGTTATGCCCATAAAATATGTTGAGCGATTCTTTCCTAAAACATCTGCCTGTCTGTAATATCGGAGCTGTGATATTCCAATTCGGAGAAGTAGAGGCTCTACCTGGAGCGATTATCTGATCTCCGAGCTACGCACTCTATCAAGCAACACTATTCCAAAGACCCTTCCAAGAAACGCCATTTCGGCCGCTTGTATTGGTGATCGTATTCTTTCGCTCATTACCCAAGATTCATGACCATAGAAAATAGCTCTGCTAGACAGCTCATAAGCTACACACCGTCCAGAAAATAGCTCTGCTAGACAGATCATAAGCTACACACCGTCCAGAAAATAGCTCTGCTAGTCAGCTCATAAGCTACACACAGTCCAGAAAATAGCTCTGCTAGACAGCTCATAAGCTACACACAGTCCAGAAAATAGCTCTGCTAGACAGCTCATAAGCTACACACAGTCCAGAAAATAGCTCTGCTAGACAGCTCATAACCTAAACACAGTCCATAGGATATCTCTGCTAGACAGCTCATAACCTAAACACAGTCCATAAGATATCTCTGCTAGACAGCTCATAAGCTACACACAGTCCAGAAAATAGCTCTGCTAGACAGCTCATAAGCTACACACAGTCCAGAAAATAGCTCTGCTAGACAGCTCATAACCTAAACACAGTCCATAAGATATCTCTGCTAGACAGCTCATAACCTAAACACAGTCCATAAGATATCTCTGCTAGACAGCTCATAAGCTACACACAGTCCAGAAAATAGCTCTGCTAGACAGCTCATAAGCTACACACAGTCCAGAAAATAGCTCTGCTAGACAGCTCATAAGCTACACAGTCCAGAAAATAGCTCTGCTAGACAGCTCATAAGCTACACACAGTCCAGAAAATATCTCTGCTAGACAGCTCATAACCTAAACACAGTCCATAAGATATCTCTGCTAGACAGCTCATAAGCTACACACAGCCCAGAAAATAGTTTTGCTAGACAGCTCATGACCTAAACACAGTCAATAAGATATCTCTGCTAGACAGCTCATAAGCTACTCACAGTCCAGAAAATAGCTCTGCTAGACAGCTCATAAGCTACTCACAGTACAGAAAATAGCTCTGCTAGACAGTTCATAAGCTACACACAGCCCAGAAAATAGTTTTGCTAGACAGCTCAAATCATACACAATAACATTATTCACACAACATATCCTCTGTAGGATCACCAACCAATATTAAATCATAACAACAGTAACATTGCTATACTATAGAGAACTACAGAATATTTCTACATCAACTCTAGATATTATTTTATGTCTCCTAACAGGTCCATTTGTCAGCCTATTATTACAACGGTTCACACATCGGGAAGTTGTAATATTCGGAACAATTTTAGCAGCGTTCGGCTTTA
>OZ024756.1:20880851-20920851 GCA_964016885.1 Eledone cirrhosa
CACACACACACACACACACACACATATATATATATATATATATATATATATATATATATATATATACATATATATAAACATATACATACATATATATGCATGTATGTATGTGCGTGTTCGTGTGTGTCTGAACGTGTAAGGAGAATGAAAAGAAAGAAAAGAAAGAAAAGAAAGAAAAGAAAGAAAAGAAAGAAAAAAAAAGAAAAGAAAAGAAAGAAATGAGAGATTGAGAGAATGAGAGAAAAAGAGAAAAATAGAAAGATAGAGAAAGAGAGGGGCTGAGAAATACAGGGTGGGAGCAGAAGTGTTCTCAAAGTACTTTATAAATTTCTACCACACCTTGATATCGGTATATTTTCAGCTATCAGAATCGACTCTTCTTACTGGTCAGGTTTTTCTGTACTGGTTTGACCGATGGAAAAACAAAAAAAAAAACGTACCAACGAAAGAGTATTTATTTTCGTGAGATCCACGGAAATACTGGTATCGTTGACTGAAAAAGAAAACAAAACTAAAAACTTTGTTCAGTTTCGGCCAAGATGTTCTATTCCGTATAAATATATATGTATTTGTGACATCTACATTTCTAATTCAAAGGATCAATTGAAAGGATATATAAAGGTTGATCACGATCATCTTACAAACCCAATTGGCTACCCCACTTCTCGAATTTCCGAATTAAAGGGCGTGTGATGATGTTCTTGAGTTCAAACAGTGTTTTTCATTTGACTGGAAATTCGAGTTCTAGAAAATTGAGATAAAAAGACTCCATTGCAAGTTGATTGCTACTGTCTTAATACTCACACCCAGGATATATTTGTTCCTTTACCGTGACATCGCCCCGACATCATGCTTAGTCAGTGTTTTGTGTTACTTATCAGGGTTGCTATCACCATTCTCCAGCCAAATGAAAGGGAACCTCTACGTAATCGCTCTAAATGCTAGAAATAGCATCGACATTTCCCTCAAATCATAGCCTACCATCTTAGAAAACAAAGAAAAGGACGCATTTGGATAATGCAGTCTTATATACTCCTTAACAGACTGGATAGTCACGGCTGGTATGGCTTTTGTCGTTGGTCTACTCAAGGATCAGTGTTGACATAGGACTAAAGAATAACTACAATAGCAACAATAACGACAACAACAACAACGACAACATCAACAACAATAACAACAACAACAACCGTAACCTCTTTAGCCTTCACACAGATTTCATTGCTCCTCCATGCGTTGGATCTTTTGTTTTCTGGTGTTTAATGAAAGAGCCTCATAGCACGTATGTCCCTCGAAGTACTAGCCACGTACAGAGGTTGGTACATCAACTATACCCTACAGCAGGCATGTCAAACTGAGGGTGCCCCGAGGGTCACATGGGTCACATATTTGTTGTCTGAGGTCCACACACGACAACTAATTGCGCACATTACAACTATCTTTTTAATTTTATATTACGAAGATAAAACATGCTCGCGCTGTAAAAACCTTTGTGGGGGCCGCAGGTGTGCTTGTAAAGGGCCGCAGGTGTGCTTGTAAAGGGCCGCATGTTTGACATGCCTGCTCTACATTTCCTCCAATATTGGTGGCCTTGTGCCGAGGTTACAAAGTATTCTCCGGAGATATGCATGGAAAGTAAAGAGCTTGTGTGTGTGTGTGTGTGTGTGTGTGTGTGTGTGTATGTGTATGTGAGAGAGAGATAGAGATAGATAGATAGATAGATAGAGAGAGAGAGAGAGAGAGAGAGAGAGAGAGAGAGAGAGAGAGAGAGATGGGGGAGAGGGAAAAGGGGAAGAGGGAATTAGAAAATTATTCTGAAGAAGAGAAAATGAAAAGGAAAACGAGGGAATGCGTGAGTGTTTGAAGATTCGTAAGAAAGTGGGGTGTTAAGAGAAATGGGTTAAGAGAAAGTGTGAGATAAAAAAGCGTGGATGTGCTTGTGTTTTAGATAAAGAGATAGATAGACAGGAAGAAAGAAGGGGTGGACGAAGGAGGGGGATGAGATAAAGCGAGGGAAAGAAATAATTGTGATCATCAGGTGTCGTCTGTTTTGTAAGTTCAATACCATGGGTCGCTCTAATGTCGTTCATGGTTAACCAAAGATGTGTACATAGTGAGGCCCAAATCCCTTCCATTGTAGCTGATAGGCCACGGTGAGATTTGAACTTAGAACAATTCTTCTTCTTCTTCTTCTTCTTCTTCTTCCTGTGAGGAGGGTCGGGGGTGGGGCAGAGTGCTGCATGGCTGGAATGAAAACACTTGTCCTCTGAAGGAAGCCTGTGCAGTGCACACTACATGTGAATGAAGTTCCACTGAAGCAGGTAGAGAAGTTCAAGTATCTCGGGGCCGTATTTACGAGTGAATGAAGGCAGGAGCATTTATTTTTAGGGCTTTTTTTCCCTTTAATAGTGTGTTTTGTTTTTGTATAAACAGCTATGTAAAATAAAATAACCATTGGTTTATTACTACAAAAAACAACAACAACAGACAGGCAAAAGCTAAACAAGCTACAACTTAAAACCTCAATTCGGAAATAATTAAAAGACGTATATGGTTTTTTTTTAATATTTGCTAGACGGCTCATATCTTACATCTTATGGGGAGCGGGCAGAGTCCTCAAACTCTCATTCAGCTAGTGGGTCGTGTCAGAAATCAGTGTCTCCAATTGATCCAACTGGACACCCAAGCGAGACCAATCGAGCTCATGGATGTTATCCAACCATCTTGCTTGGGGTTTACCCCTGGGTTTTCTGCCTAAAAAACAAAACAAAATGGCGGAACAAATGTCGCGTACCATCTCGTTATGTATTCTAACAAATCCGCCAGTATGCCATTTTAGAAACAAAAAAGCAAGGAAGCAATCACTCACTAGAGTATTGTTGCATCAAGGAACTAAGAGAAAAAAAAGCTAATTGACAAATATCGATTTTTCTTTACCAATACTAGAAAACTTTTAAATGCTGTCAGGTGTGGCTGAGTAGTTACTAAGTTCGCTTCATAATCACGAGACTCCGGGTTCGATTCCAACGCATGGGCTCTTAGAGAAGTGTTTTTACCATAGTCTTGAGTTGGGCCAAGTTTTATGAGTAAAATTTTGTAGACAGAAAATGCATAGAAGCCCATCGGGTGGATTGTACCTGTAATTTAAAGGTCCAGCCTTGTCGCATATCATGGCGTGCTGATTCTATCCGAGAATGCACATCACGTGGCTTAGTGGTAATGGTGTTGGACTTACCATCATAATGTCGTGGGTTCGATTCCTGGGTTGCGTGTTGTGTTCTTGAGCAAAATACTTCATTTCACGTTGCTCCAGTATACTCAACCGGAAATGAGTACCAGTAATAGCTGGAGGCCTAAATTTGCATTGGACTGGCTTCCTGTCCAGGGGGAGTCATGTACTCTCAGTCGCTTCATGTCATGAAACCGGAATAAGCACCGGTCAAATGAGCCTTCTGGCTTAAGACAGACTTTAGACATATATATATATATATATATATATATATATATATATATAATAATTAAGACAGACTTTAGACATATATATATATATATATATATATATATATATATATATAATAATTAAGACAGACTTTAGACACACACATATATATATATATATATATATATATATATATATATATAATAATTAACTTTGCATAATTCTTTTTTTAAAAAAGAATTCAACTAATAATAGTTTCTACTTTTGGCACAAGGCCAGCAATTACCCAGTACATTACTGGTACTTTATTTTATCGACCCCGTCTTAATATTGTTTTTATGTTATAACAATTAAACTATTTTGTCTAACGGACGCTTCTTTTAATCTTCATTTCACAGGAGCTGGCTTAGGAATGACATTTATCACAGCCAACGTAATTATAGTTCTTTATTTTACGTCGAAACGTGCTCTCGCTGTTGGTATAGCAATGAGTGGTTCCGGTATTGGTGTATTTGTTTATTCTTTCATAGTTGAATCATTACTACAGTATTACGGTTGGCAAGGCACCATATTAACCTTGGTCGGTATTATTCTTCACAATATCGTCTTTGGAGCTATGCTCCGACCTCTGCGCTGGATACTCAATAAGAAGTATTTCTCCAATAGCTCACAGAATCTTGGTAAGTTTATTGTTACTACTACTACTACTACTACTACTACTACTGCTGCTGCTGCTACTACTACTACTACTACTACTACTGTTACTACTACTACTACTACTACTACCCGTTGAACACCATCTCCACTTTCACCACCTCACCTTCAAACAGAAAACTCACATATATTCAAACTGTTCACAGAATACACGAAAACATATTTATATGTAATATTTGATAATATTGTTATAGCAATCGAAACCGGTTATATTTAACGCAACAATTATAAAATTATTCATTCTGTCGGATTAAAGGAAAACTAATCTTTAAATATACTTCTGTGCATTTTCACCTTCAGTTTTTAACATACCAAACCTTTATAGATAATAAACACAACCACAAGGATATGGTCTGAACATGGAAGAGCCGAACTCCCACTGTCATCGCCTCCATCTCTCTCGCCCTCCCCATCTCTCTGTTTGGTGAGCAAATGGGGTCGCAGGTGCTGGGGTCGCCTCCCCACAGCGCCCCGGCGGACAGAATGGAGAAGGCTTGAAGGCCAGCAATTATCCCAGTGCATTACTGGTACTTTATTTTATCGACCCCCGTAAGGATGAACGGCAAAGTTAACCTCGGCGGGATTTGAACTCAGAAAATAAAGGGCCATAACTCTATGCCGCAAAGCATGGTGTCTAGCGCTCTACCGATACTTCCAATAATGCTATGTGAAGGCTAAGGCGTGAGCTGTAACAACATAATAGGACTGGAGCCTCTATCATAAAAACACTAGAGAAACCTCTTATGAGATGCAGCCACGTAAGTAACCAACTAAACCTATATATGTGTAAGCTATAAAGACTTGATAGGACTGAAACTTCTTTCATTAAAATGCCAGAGAAACCCTCCTATAACATATATCCTTGTATGTGGGTCAACTAATCTTACATAGGTGTGAGCTGTAACAACATGATACGACTGGGGTCTCTCATTAAAACACCAGGAAACCTTCTATGAGGTGTAGTCTCGTAAGTAACCAACTAATCCTACATATGTGTGAGCTGTAACAACATGATAGGACTGGGGCCTCTCTCAGTAAAATACCAGAGAAACCCCCTATAATATATATCCTTGTATGAGGGCCAACTAATCCTACATAAGTGTGAACTGTAACAATATGATAGGACTGGGGTCTCTCTCATTTAAACACCAGGGAAACCCCATATAGCATATATGCTTATATGAGGGCCAACTAAACCTACATAAGTGTGAACTGTAACAACAACAACATGATATGACTGAGGCGTCTCTCATTAAAACATCAGGGAAACTTTTTATGAGATGCAACCTTGTAAGAAGCCAACTAAACTTACATAGGTATAAGGTGTAACAAATACAAATAACTAATAATATACACAACCTTTTCATATAAATATTTACACCATCTTTTCTTCTTCTTTTTCTCAGATCCTTCAACAGATAGTTATAAAGACAACTCCGACATCAGTTTAATATCCAGTAATACATTACACAAGGATTATTTTTATAAAAACCTTACTACTCGAGTTGAAATTCCCAGCCATTTGAAAACAGCCGGTAATTTATCGCCGGCACGCTATCATAGAAAATTTAGTGACGGAACAGTAAATTCTGGAGACAAAGGTCTTTTTGCTCTTTCATCTGATCCAAACGTTTTCAGAAACATCCTTCATTCATCCCATATTCATAACTATGAACACACGGGAAAAAAATTATCACCCAGTTCAAATTTGCTTCATATGAAGAGTGGTAGAAAACTACACGACGATCGAACTCTCCCAAACGTTTTCCGAGGATCTTCCGGAAACTTACGCTGCATCTCAATGGAAACCATTGGTGCACTTTACAGCAGTTCAATTCTCAGAGACGATAATTTTGAGAAGTCAACTAGTACATCAGAGAACTCTACTAGTAGCTTTAATTTCACCATCTTTACCGATGTTGTAATGGCTTTGCTACTGATTGTTATGACATTAAGTACAGGTTGGTGATACAGCTTTTAAACATTTTAAACACTTGTTCTTTTTTTTTTCTATAAATAAATTTTTCATAATTTCAATTGTCCTAATTACTTTAACACCAAAAACCCTGCTGAAAGTTGCCTTTGGCGTGGCATGGCATGGTCTCGTAATCCCTGAGAGAGTCGTAGGACGCCATATTGACATACGGTATTTCTTGGGAACTTTTTTAAAACCTGGCTGAGCCCAATATCCTCTCCGGGTCTGAAAACAGCAGATTTCTTCCAGAGAAGGATAGAGAGAATGAGAGAAAAGAAGTAAGAAAGAGATGTAGAGGAAGAATCGACCCCAGTACTTGACTGGTACATTTTTTTATCGACCTCGAAAGGATGAAAGGTAAAGTTGACCTCGGTGGGATTTGAACTCAGAGAACAGAGAGCCGAGACAAATATCATAGAGCATTCTATCCGAAATTCTAACGATTCTGCCAATTCGCCACCTTAAAGTTGCCTCTAACATTTTAAATAAAACAAGGCCTGCAATTAGGGGTAGAAGAAAGTAGATTATACCGACCCCAATATTTTACTGGTATTTTATTTTATCATCATCATCATCAATAACATCATCATCATCATCATCATCATCATCAGCAGCATCAATAACAACATCATCATCATCACCATCATCATCATCATTGTCGTCGTAGTCATCCTCGTTGTTACTAATATTGGTTTCTTATTTAGGCACAAGGTCAGCAATTTTGGGGGAGGGGAAAGTCGATTAAATCGACCCCAGTGTGCGTGACTGGTACTTTATTTTATCGACCCCGTAAGGATGAAAGGCAAAATTAATCTCGGCAGGATTTCAACTCAGACCGTAAAGGGGGGGGGGGGGGGTTAACTCTATGCTGCAAAGCATGGCGTCCGACCCTCTACCGTTGTTACTTTGGCAGTATGGGTAGAGGGTCGGACGCCATGCTTTAACGCATAGAGTTACGGCCCTTGCCATTCTGAGTTCAAATCCCGCCGAGGTTAACTTTGCCTTTCATCCTTATGGGGTCGATAAAATAAAGTACCAGTAATGCACTGGGATAATTGCTGGCCTTGTGCCAAAAGTAGAAACAATTAATATCACTTGTTGTCACGTGATGTCCAATCATTTCGCTCCTTTCTTTCTTTCTTTCTTTCTTTCTTTCTTTCTTTCTTTCTTTCTTTCCTTATTCATTTATTTGTTTTCTTCTACATTGACAGCCCAGGGAGCAGTAATCACTCACCTGCCCAGCTACGCCTTGTCACTTGGTATAAGTAGCGTTGACGTGGCCATGATTGTTTCAGTGCTGGGTATTATGGTGTCTGTTGGTCAGGTGGCCATTGGACTGATCGTCGACTTCCTGCCCGTGCCCATCATCTACGCCTACAGCTGTGCCATGGTCCTCGTCAGTGCTGTTGTGGCTACCATCCCTTTTGTTCACTCCATATACGTGCTCGCACTCTGTGCTGGTATGTTCGGTTTCTTTGTCGGTAAGTAGAGCTCCAGTTATTGATTCCGCGGTTGCACAAATTACGTAATCTGAATTTACACACATACACATACTAACGGGCATATAGACATACTCTTACACACATACACTTGCTGAAATACACATACACACACTAACGCATATATAGACATACTCATACACACACATACACTTGCTGAAATACACATACACACACTAACGCATATATAGACATACTCTTACACACACATACACTTGCTGAAATACACATACACACACTAACGCATATATAGACATACTCTTACACACACATACACTTGCTGAAATACACATACACACACTAACGCATATATAGACATACTCTTACACACACATACACTTGCTGAAATACACATACACACACTAACGCATATATAGACATACTCTTACACACACATACACTTGCTGAAATACAAATACATACATTAACGTACATATACACATTCTTACATACACATACACTTGCTAAAATACACACACACACACACTTGCTAAAATATACATACACACACTAACGCATATATACACATTCTTACAAACACATACACTTGCTGAAATGCACATACACATACTAGTCCACATACAGACATACTCACACACATATACACTTGCTAAAATATACATACACACACTAACGCATATATAGACATACTCTTACACACACATACACTTGCTAAAATACACACACACACACACACACACACACACACACCACACACACTTTCTAAAATATACATACACACACTAACGCATATATACACATTCTTACACACACATACACTTGCTGAAATGCATATACACATACTAACCCACATACAGACATACTCACACACACATACACTTGCTAAAATATACATACACACACTAACGTATATATAGACATACTCTTACACACACATACACTTGCTAAAATATACATACACACACTAACGTACATATAGACATACTCACACACACATACACTTGCTAAAATACACACACACACACACTCACACTTTCTAAAATATACATACACACTAACGCATATATACACATTCTTACACACACAGACAATTGCTGAAATACACATACACACACTAACGCACACATAGACATACTCACACACATACATTTGCTGAAATACACATACACACACTAACGCAAATGTAGACATACTCTCTCTCTCTCTCTCACACACACACACATGCACTTGATGAAATACACATACACACACTAACGCACACATAGACATACTCACACACACATACATTTGCTGAAATACACATACACACACTAACGCAAATGTAGACATACTCTCTCTCTCTCTCTCACACACACACACATGCACTTGATGAAATACACATACACACACTAACGCACACATAGACATACTCACACACACATACATTTGCTGAAATACACATACACACACTAACGCACACATAGATATACTCACACACACATACACTTGCTGAAATACACATACACATACTAACGCATATAAAGACATACGCCCACGCACATACATTCACTGACGCACATATCAAACACTCACGCACACATACACACATGCACACACATATATACACAGAAACTTTCATATATATATATTTTTTTTGATAGGTAAAGTTTAATAGAATGAAGGACGCCGACACGGCACACAACTTTATGAATATTCTAACACTGCCACGCCTAAATATCATATTCTCACCATGTCACGCCTAAATATCATATTCTCACCATGTCACGCCTAAATATCATATTCTAACCCTGTCACGCCTAAATATCATCTTCTAACCATACCACGCCTAAATATCATATTCTAACACCACCACGCCTAAATATCATATTTTAACAATACCACGCCTATATATCATATTCTAACAACACCGCGTCTAAATATCATATTCTAACAATACCACGCCTAAATATCATATTCTAACTATGCCACGCCTAAATATCATATTCTAACCTTGTCACGCCTAAATATCATATTCTAACCATGCCACGGATAAATATCATATTATTAACAATACCACGCCTTAATATCATATTCTCTGCCACGCCTAAATATCATATTCTAACCCTGTCACGCCTATATATCATTTTCAAACAATTTCACGCCTTAATATCATATTTTAACCATGTCACGCCTAAATATCATATTTTAACAATACCACGCCTAAATATCATATTCTAACTCTGCGACGCCTAAATATCTTATTAAAACAATCTCACGCCTTAATATCATATTCTAACCCTGCCACGCCTAAATATCATATTCAAACAATTTCACGCCTTAATATCATATTCTAACCATGTCACGCCTAAATATCATATTTTAACAATACCACGCCTAAATATCATATTCTAACTCTGCCACGCCTAAATATCATATATTAACCCTGCCACGACTATATTCCATATTCTAACTCTGCTACGCCTAAATATCATATTCTAACAATACCACGCCTAAATATCATATTCTAACTCTGCCACGACTAAATATCATATACTAACCCTGCCACGACTATATTCCATATTCTAACTCTGCCACGCCTAAATATCATATTCTAACAATACCACGTCTAAATATCATATTCTAACTCTGCCACGCCTAAATATCATATTCTAACCTTGTCACGCCTAAATATCATATTCTAACCCTGCCACAACCTAACAACAGCTATACCATATGTTCTGACCATATTATACCATATAAGACATAGTTTAACTATGTAACACAACTAAACCATGTCATAAACCCCAGACATCTTACAACCTAACAACAGCTATATCTTATGCTCTAACCGTATTACACCACATAAGGCATATAGTTTAACTATATAATACAACTAAACCATGTAACAAACCTCAGACATCTTAGAATCTAACAATGCTTCATTGATGCTGATCAACACAACTGTTTATTTCTCCATGTTCAGAGCCGACTCCCCCTCAAATTTGATTCCTATCTAATATCTTACAGATTGTTTGAAGCTTAATTCACAGTGGGCATCGGGTGCAGGACGCATAGCAATGACCTGAGAGGACTTAGTACTTTAAGGAGTTCGACTTTCATCTACAAATGTTCGAATAGAAACAAAAAAACAAAAAAAGGCCTCGATAGATGTTGCTTTCCAGCTGTTGTAGGATCCAATCAGATTTCATTGATTTCCGTGCTCCAGTTTTTAAAGGTAAAATAAAGAACACACACACACACACACACACACACACACACACACACACACACACACACACACACACACACACACACACACACACACACACACACACACACACACACACACACACGCACACACACACACACGCACGCACGCACGCACGCACACACACACACACACACACACACACACACACACACACACACACACACACACACACACACACATACACACAGACGTCGGAAGAAATACATACATATACATTTGCGCACTTGGAGGGATGAAACGAACTGAAATTTCGTAAGTCAATTCCAACGTTTTGGTCAACTTCAGCGCCATGAATGAATGAATAAATCCCATCCTCATGGTTGAGAATCAGAGGACTCGGACACAACCTGCACTCTTCTCCACACATTCAACCATTCGTTGTGGTCTCCAAGCTCTCTTCGTGATTAATATGGACGAGTTGAGTCTAGGCCTGAGTTCTCTTCAAACCCGATTTATTTTCAGAGTTGACTCTCATAATCTCCATCTCAATACAAGCATCTCCGTTACCATCCTCCAGGAAAACGCCTTCTCCATTCTTGTATATCACAAAAAAGTTTGCGATATACAAGGTGAGCCAGAATTCATGACCCACTTGTTAGATATATTTCTTAACATGCTTATTTTATTGTTATTGCATTGTTTTAATTTATTATTTTATTTCTTAATATGCTTAGCAGGTTTCTTAATTTATATTTTTATTTCTTAATATGCCTCACGGATTTTTTTTTACTTATTTTTTCTAAATTTGATTAACCATGGCACATCCTTTGCTAAACTTGGAAAAACGTGTTAGATTATTTGTTTTATAACATTTTGTGTTAAGAGATTTATAAATAATCAAGTGAGTCATGAATTCTGACCCACCCTGTAGAACAAATTGCTTATTTTTCCTACTAGTTTCGTTTTCTTCGAATTCAATCAGAATGTAAACGAAATCCAGCAAAGATGAGAAAAGGAGTCATGTAACTTCATTAAAACATCGGCACAGTATAGTAAAAACAAACATACAATGGACTGAGCATATGACCTAAGTTTCTATTTCCACGTATCAAATACCTTAAGACAGTCAAGATAGACCTAACAATTACACGTTTCCATTCTTTCTTATGAACCTGGCATTTATATGTTTACTTTTCGTGTCAGAGTAGACCTTTTATCTATATTTCAGATCCAGTTATGAATTTTGTTTGATCACACTATTCTAAATGTACTTTTTCTATATTACAGAATGTACGTTGTTACTGGATACTAAACATGTAAACGTGTTTAGTATCCAGTCGTGGGAAAATTATACTTCATTCATGCTATTGCAACGTTTTTTTACATACATTTATAATGATGAATACTTAACTAAATCGTTTTCTCCCCCACTAGGTTGGATTATTTCCCTGAGAACAATACTACTTGTAGATCTAGTCGGTATTGAAAACCTCACACATGTATTTGGTGTCATAGCTTTCTTCCAAGGAACGGGTTTCACTGTTTCCCCTCCTCTTGCAGGTAAGTTAGAAACTCGCCATATTATATTCTCGCTTTTTTTTTGAAGGCGTGGTAAGAGCCTCTTCTTCGTAGAAGTAGAGGCTCTACTTGGAGCGACTCTCTGATCTCCGAGCTACGCATTCTATCAAGTAACATTATTTCAAAGACGAGTTCAAATCCCGCCGAAGTTAACTTTGTCTTTCATCCTTACGGGGTCGATAAAATAAAGTACCAGTAATGCACTGGGATAATTGTTGGCTTTGTGCCAAAAGTAGAAATAATTATTTCAAAGACACTTCCAATGAACGCCATTTCGGCCGCTTGTATTGGTGATCGTATTCTTTCGCTCATTACCCAAGATTCATGACCATAGAAAATAGCTCTTCTAGACAGCTCATAAGCTACACACAGTCCAGAAAATAGCTCTTCTAGACAGCTCATAAGCTACACACAGTCCAGAAAATAGCTCTGCTAGACAGCTCATAAGCTACACACAGTCCAGAAAATAGCTCTTCTAGACAGCTCATAAGCTACACACAGTCCAGAAAATAGCTCTGCTAGACAGCTCATAAGCTACACACAGTCCAGAAAATAGCTCTGCTAGACAGCTCATAAGCTACACACAGTCCAGAAAATAGCTCTGCTAGACAGCTCATAAGCTACATACAGTCCAGAAAATAGCTCTGCTAGACAGCTCATAAGCTACACACAGTCTAGAAAATAGCTCTGCTAGACAGCTCATAAGCTACACACAGTCCAGAAAATAGCTCTGCTAGACAGCTCATAAGCTAAACACCGTCCAGAAAATAGCTCTGCTAGACAGCTCATAAGCTAAACACAGTCCAGAAAATAGCTCTGCTAGACAGCTCATAAGCTACACACAGTCCAGAAAATAGCTCTGCTAGACAGCTCATAAGCTACACACAGTCCAGAAAATAGCTCTGCTAGACAGCTCATAAGCTACACCCAGTCCAGAAAATAGCTCTGCTAGATAGCTCATAAGCTAAACACAGTCCAGAAAATAGCTCTGCTAGATAGCTCATAAGCTACACACAGTCCAGAAAATAGCTCTGCTAGACAGCTCATAAGCTACACACAGTCCAGAAAATAGCTCTGCTAGATAGCTCATAAGCTACACACAGTCCATAAGATATCTCTGCTAGACAGCTCATAAGCTACACACAGTCCATAAGATATCTCTGCTAGACAGCTCATAAGCTACACACAGTCTAGAAAATAGCTCTGCTAGACAGCTCATAAGCTACGCACAGTCCAGAAAATAGCTCTGCTAGACAGCTCATAAGCTACACACAGTCCAGAAAATAGCTCTGCTAGACAGCTCATAAGCTACACACAGTCCAGAAAATAGCTCTGCTAGACAGCTCATAAGCTACACACAGTCTAGAAAATAGCTCTGCTAGACAGCTCATAAGCTACACATAGTCCAGAAAATAGCTCTGCTAGACAGCTCATAAGCTAAACACAGTCCATAAGATATCTCTGCTAGACAGCTCATAAGCTACACACAGTCCAGAAAATAGCTCTGCTAGACAGTTCATAAGCTACACACAGTCCAGAAAATAGCTCTGCTAGACAGCTCATAAGCTACACACAGTCTAGAAAATAGCTCTGCTAGACAGCTCATAAGCTAAACACAGTCCATAAGATATCTCTGCTAGACAGTTCATAAGCTACACACAGTACAGAAAATAGTTTTGCTAGACAGCTCAAATCATACACAATAACATTATTCACACAACATATACTCTGTAGGATCATCAACCAGTAACATTATTCCAAAGACTTTTCAAAGGAACGCCATTTCGGCCGCTTGTATTCGTGATCGTATTCTTTCAGTTATTACCCAAGATTCATGACCATAGGTAAGGGTTGGCACGAATACCGAATTGAAGATAGCGGGTTTGGCTTTTACACCTGCCTCACTTCTGATTACTGAATACAAGCTGTTGTTGAAGGTTGCGAATTGGCAGAGTCATTAGAACGTCGGATAGAATGTTTTATGGTATTCGTTCCGACTCTCTGCTCTCTGAGTTCAAATCCCGCCGAGGTCAACTTTGCTTTTCATCCGTTCGAGGTTAATAAAAAAAAAAAGTACCAATCCAGTACTGGGGTCAATTCTTCCTCTATATCTCTTTCTCATTTCCTCTCTCTCACTTTCTACCTCTCTCTGGAAGAAATCTACTGTACTCTGGGCTCTGCTGGGCTTAAAATACCCAAGAAACGCCGTATGTCAATACGGCTCGCCTACGATTCTATCAGGAGTTACGGGACCATACCATATCATATCAGAGCTGTTGTTACTGTTGTACTAATTTATTTATCTATTTACTCATTTATTTATTTATTATTTCTCTTTTCAAAGGTTTACTCTACGACCATACCAAATCCTATATAGCACTGTTCATGATGTGTACAACCTCATATGGACTTGCCGCAATTTTTACGCTCATTTTATGCTATTTTTATCGCCAACAGAACTCATCAAGTAACATCACAACAATACCTATTCAATGATTAAACATTAAAAGAAACACATTTTTTAAAATAAAACCCAAACGGCCGGGATACATATGAAGGATGAAGTGCTGATTTGTACGATGGAAGCAAATTTCTTTTCTGTATGTGATTGCAATATATTCATTTATTTTTCAAAAGGAATTATTAAAGGTCATGTAGGAAACAAAAAAACAAAAAACAAAAAAAAACAAACAAAAAAAAACAAAAGAAAAACCAAAACATCGTAAAAGGCCATATTCAATAATAATAACCTTTTTTTTAAATTTCGGCCTTCTTTGATCTGAGTTCAAATTCCACCGCGGTTAACTTAGCTTTTCCTTCCACCGGGATAACGTAAGTACCAGATATTGACTGGAAGTGAAACCTTTCCATTTATATACACCCTTCGTTTAAAAGTGTGTGGCCTGGTGTCCACATAAAAATAGGGCACGGTTTGATAAGATAAACACAAAAATAAGAAAAAAAAAATGAAATGAAATAGATTATTGTGTTCCCTTGTTCCGATGTGAGAAATTCTTATTGAAGTCAGTAAAACATCAAACAAGATGCCTTCATGCTGGTAATATTTGACTTGAATCCCTCCAGGATTAACTTTGCCTTTCATTTTTATAGGGTCAATAAAATAAGTACCCATTCATCACCTTTTTTTTAGCCCCGTAAACTCCTGAGGGAGTCTGGGAAGCCGTAGTGAAATACAGCGTTTCTTGGGCATTTTTAAAAACCTGGCGGAGCCCACTTCCTCTCCAGGTTTGAACACAGCAGATTTCTTCCAGAGAAGGAGATATATATATATATATATATATATATATATATATATATATATATATATATATATATATATATATATATATATATATATAGAGAGAGAGAGAGAGAGTGGAAATGAGAAAGAAATATAGCGGAAGAATCGACCTCAGTATTAGACTGGTACTTTTTTTATCGACCTCGTATGGATGAAAGACAAAGTGGATGAAAGGAATGGATGAAAGGCGGGATTTTAACTTAGAGAGGTGAAGGCTGAAACAACGGCACTGCCAATTCGCCGCCATATCGGCCTATCACTGGAATCGATCAAATTGATTATATCCCCCGCCCCTAAATATATGGCTTTGTGTCTATGTCAGAAATCATTAGCAGAATTAGCAGAGCATCAGATAAATGCTTAGCGTTATTTAATTGCAGCTTTCTGAGTTCAAATGCTGCCAATAGATCGACTTAGCCTTTCATTATTCTACGGTCGACAAAATGAAGTACCAGTCACGCACTGGAGGGTCGATTTAATCGATATTACGTCTAACCCTCAAACTTTCTGTCTTATGTCTATTTTAATATGTTTATTTAGGGGAAATTGACTGGCAGAATAGTTAGAACGTTAGAGAACATGCTGGGTTGTATTTGTTGCGAGTTTTCACATGCTGAGTTCAAATCCCACCGAAGTCAACTTTGTATTTCAACCTTCCTGGGTGGATAAAATAAAGTACCAGTCATGTACTGGCGTCGATATACTCGACTTCTCTCCAAATTGCTGGCCTTGTGCCTAAATTATAAACCATTATTGTTTTGGCAGCATCGGTAGAGGGTTGGACGCCATGCTTTCTAGCATAGAGTTACGTCTCTTTATGATCTGAGTTCAAATCCCACCGAGGTTAACTTTGCCTTTCATCCTTACGGGGTCGATAAAATAAAGTACCAGTAATGTGCTGGGTAATTGCTGGCCTTGTGCCTAAAGTAGAAACAATTATTGTTATTAAGGGCGGTGGATTGGCAGTATCGGTAGAGGGTCGGACGCCATGCTTTGACGCATAGAGTTACGGCCCTTGCCATTCTGAGTTCAAATCCCGCCGAGGTTAGCTTTGCCATTCATCCTTACGGGGTCGATAAAATAAAGTACCAGTAATACACTGGGGGTCGATTTAAGCGACTTTTCCCTCTCCCAAAATTGCCGGCCTTGTGCCTATATAAGAAACTAATATTAACGGTGTGGATGACTGAAGCGACAGGGACTAACGTCAAGTCCTTGTTCATTCTGAATTAAAATTTGGCCAGTCTCCACATTGCCTTTCATTTATCCGGTGTCAATAAAATAAAATACCCGTCAATTTCGGGATAAATTTGATTGACTTTCCTCAATCTCCAAATTGCTGGCCTTGGGCCTAAATTAGAAATCATTATTAGGTAGCAGTATCGGTAGAGGGTTGGACACCATGCTTTCTAGCATAGTTACGTCCCTTTACAGTCTGAGTTCAAATCCCGCCGAGGTTAACTTTGCCTTTCATCCTTACGGGGTCGATAAAATAAAGTACCAGTAATGTACTAGGTAATTGCTGGCCTTGTGCCTAAAGTAGAAACAATTATTAGGGCGGTGGATTGGCAGTATCGGTAGAGGGTCGGACGCCATCCTTTGCAGCAAAGAGTTAAGGCCCTTTATGGTTTGAGTTCAAATCCTGCCGAAGTTAACTTTACCTTTCATCCTTACAGGGCCGATAAAATAAAGTACCAGTAATGCACTGGGGTAATTGCTGGCCTTGTGCCAAAAGTAGAAATAATTATTAGGGCTGTGTAATAAATAAATAAATATGTGAATAAATCATTAGTATCGGTAGAGGGTCGGACGCCATGCTTTCCAGCATAGTTACGGCCCTTTACGATCTGAGTTCAAATCCCGCCGAGGTTGACTTTGCCTTTCATCCTTACGGGGTCGATAAAATAAAGTACCAGTAATGCACTGGGTAATTGCTGGCCTTGTGCCAAAAGTAGAAACAATTATTATGGCTGTGTAAAGGTTGGTGGATTGGCAGAATCGGTAGAGTGTCAGACAAAATGCTTCGCAGCATATAGTTACGCCCCTTTCGTCTAATCCCGCCTAGGTTAGCTTTGCCTTTCATCCTTACTGGGACGATAAAATAAAGCACCAGTAACGAACTGGTGTCGATTTAATCGACTTTCGCCTTCCCTAAAAATTGTTGCCCTTATGCCTAAATCAGAAACCCTTATTAGAGCTGTGTAAAGGACGATAGTTTGGCAGATTGCCTTCATTACTTCCGAGGTCGATAAAATAAAGTACCAGTAACGCACTGTGTCGAGTTAATCGACTTTCTCGCTCTCACAAATTGTTGGCCTCGTGCCTATATAAAAAAATCATTGTGCATGATAGGAACAATGGGAGACAACTTATGTTACATCGGTGTTGAAATCCAGTCGATATATATATATATATATATAATATATATTATATATTTATTTATGTATATATATATAATATATTTATGTATATATATATATATATATATATTATATATTTATGTATGAGGACAAACTTTTTCATATGTAACCCATTTGCAGCGCCGCAGCTCCATTATTATCATATTTACACATATATTTTTCCTCTGCTGCCACCAGCCTGTTTCGTTCTTTGTGTCTTTACCCTTTCTAGCAGTCTCTCTCTCTCTCTGTTAGCCTCTTCCTCACCTTTCACTCACTCACTCTCTGTCACTACCTCTCCTCCACCCCTTTCTTCCCGTTTCACCTGTCCGTAATCCTTTTCTCGCGGGCACTTGGCCAAGCCGGTATGAATTTTTTTTCTCTCTCTCTCTCGTCTGCGACTTCACAGAACTTATGTTTACCGAATTCGCAGACCAGACCCCTTCTTCCTCCCGTTAGACCTGTGCGAAATTCCTTCCTTGCTCACATTTCAACCAGGTTTGATGGTCTTTATTCTCTCGTTCACGATTTCACCGGATTTATATTCATAGAAATCTGGGACTTGTTTCCTTCTTCATTACTTTCTGCTGCTTAAACCATTTTGTTCGTTTACCCTAGCGTCCCCCTTATTTACGTGTCCCAACAACTTTTTTTTAGCCGTTGCTCGCACCAACCTGAGGTATATGGCCTCTAATGCGACGAAATGCCTACGACGGTTGGATGGCCACTGATGAGGACACACTTTTTCATATGTAACCCATTTGCAGCGCCGCAGCTCCATTATATATATATATAATATATTTATGTATATATATATATTTGCTTTGCAAGGTTTTTGATATGAAATCGTGTGTCGAAACAAATATTGTTATACTTGGGGAGGGTCATATTTATGTAGGCCAAATGAATTAACTATGGAGATATAAAAGATACAGAAGCGAAAACCAACCAAGCAGTGAGTCTGTTGTTATTATTTCTGGCAAATATTATTACAACAATATGACCCTCCTCAAGTATATATATATATATATATATATATATATATATATTTATGTATATATATATATATATTATATATATATTTATGTATATATATTATATATATATATATATATATATATATTATATATATAGTTATGAATATATATTATATATATATTTATATATATATATATAGTTATGAATATATGTATATATATATATTATATAATGTAGGAGGTGAGTTTTATTGTAGTACAATAAAGCAATGCAGATATCGGATAAGAAGCACTCTACAGTTTGTGGGACTGGAGTATGCATAATATAAGATCAAAAGATGGTTAAAGGAGTTCCATATATTTTATTATGCGCATTTCAAAAACAAACATCATCAAGCAATAATATTTGTGTTTTCATCAGATAAAACAGGAGAACATGATATGAAGGCTAAAAAACACTTGTTGATAGTGCAGTTTTAAATCAACATATGTTGATTTAAAACTGCACTATCAACAAGTGTTTTTTAGCCTTCATATCATGTTCTCCTGTTTTATCTGATGAAAACACAAATATTATTGCTTGATGATGTTTGTTTTTGAAATGCGCATAATAAAATATATGGAACTCCTTTAACCATCTTTTGATCTTATATTATATATATTATATATATAGTTATGAATATATATATATATATATATATATATATATATATATATATATATATATATATATATATATATATATATATATATATATATATATATATATATTATATATATAGTTATGAATATATGTATATATATTATATATATAGTTATGAATATATATATATATAGTTATGAATATATGTATATATATATATATAGTTATGAATATATGTATATATATATATTATATATATAGTTATGAATATATGTATATATATATATTATATATATAGTTATGAATATATATATATATATATATATATATTATATATATAGTTATGAATATATATATATATATATATATATATGCATATATCAGTCAAATTCGCTCACCAACATAAAAAAAAAAGAAATTGTGGCATTGTGCGAATTCGAAATTATTATTATTATTAAAATTGAGGTTAAATTTGCCTTTCATCCTTACGAGGTCGATAAAATAAAGTACCAGTAATGTACTGGGGTCGATTTGTGGCCAATAAATAAAACCATTATTTCCAAATCGCGCCGAGGTTAACTTTGCCTTTCATCCTTACGGGGTCGATAAAATAAAGTACCAGTAATGCACTGGCTAATTTCTGGCCTTGTGCCAATAGTAGAAACAATTATTTCACATTGAGTGAGATGCAAACAATGTTTAAAACTGTTTTATGACGAGGTCGTAGTAACAGAACCTAGTTGTTAAGTGAAGAATTCGTTTACTGACTAATTCGATTTACGACGATGTCGGTAAAACGGACACGAGTCGTTAAGTGAGGTAGTGACTGTGTGTATATATATATATATATATATATATATATAAATATATATATATATATATATATATAACAAAGGAATTGTGGTAAGGAACCAGATGGACCATACACACCAGAGTACTCAATACTTAGGGTAGTAGAGTGGGAAATAGGAAAAAGTATGACATATATATATATATGTATATATATGTGTATATATATATATATATATATATATATATATATACAAATATAAATTAGCGAGAATCCTATTTCGGCTTTGGAATTAGCGAAAAACAACTTCCGGGATGTGTGGCAAGCGCTCAATAATTCTGACGAACCAGAGCTACAACATACGTTTAAGGCCAAACACACTGAGACGATGGTTAAACCGTCATCCGCACGACCATAGAAACGACCAAGTAATTCGGGTCAAACAAATAAAAAAATATGTGATTGAATATATATATATATATATTTATTTATACATATATATACATATATACATGTGTATATATATATATATATATATATATATATATATATATATATATATATATATATATATATATATATATATATACACACGTGTATATATATATATGTATAAATATATACAGTGAAGGCGTGTCGCAATCGTGAGGTTGTGAGTTCGATTCCTGGACCAGCCGATGCGTTATGTCGTTGAGCAAGACACTTTATTTCACGTTGCTCCTTCTACCTGGAGTTGCGACCGATAGATAGTATTAGCAATTGGAAAGACCAACGGAAACATTGTTTCCTTGGTCCGATTTGACGAAAGTCGATCGTTCCTATATATATATATATATATATATATATATATATATATATATATATATATATGTGTAGGAGGTGAGTTTTATTGTAGTACAATAAAGCAATGCAGATATCGGATAAGAAGCACTCTACAGTTTGTAGGACTGGAGTATACATAATATAAGATCAAAAGATGGTTAAAGGAGTTCCATGTATTTTATTATGCGCATTTCAAAAACAAACATCATCATGCAATAATATTTGTGTTTTCATCAGATAAAATAGGAGAACATGATATGAAGGCTAAAAAACACTTGTGGATATATATATATATATATTATTGTATGATGATGTTTGTTTTTGAAATGCGCATAATAAAATACATGGAACTCCTTTAACCATCTTTTGATCTTATATTATATATATATATATATATACTTCGTTTTTTAATTTGTTTTGCAAGATTTCTTATGTAAAAACGTGTGTTGAAACAGATATTGTTATACTTTGGGAAGCTCATGCTGCCAATAAAAACACACGCACTTGTTGGCTTTCACTTCAATTTATTATATATTTCCATTATAAATATATTAATGGAGAGGTCGGAAAAGCATTCATTAATAGACCATTACCGAACATGTTCATATATATAACTTTATTTGTATTGTTTTATCATTGGAATTGTACTTCATATGTTTGTTTTTACTTTCTTTTATATTTCCTTCTTCAAGGAATAAATAAATTATATTTCATAAGCAATCGAATTATTGTGCTTTTTTTAAAATGTGGCACCACACCATTTTACTGGTTTTAAGGATTAGACTGTGGCCATGCTGGGGCACCACACCCTTTTACTGGTTTTAGTGATTAGACTGTGGCCATGCTGGGGCACCACACCCTTTTACTGGTTTTAGTGATTAGACTGTGGCCATGCTGGGGCACCACACCCTTTTACTGGTTTTAGTGATTAGACTGTGGCCATGCTGGGGCACCACACCCTTTTACTGGTTTTAGTGATTAGACTGTGGCCATGCTGGGGCACCACACCCTTTTACTGGTTTTAGTGATTAGACTGTGGCCATGCTGGGGCACCACACCCTTTTACTGGTTTTAGTGATTAGACTGTGGCCATGCTGGGGCACCACACCCTTTTACTGGTTTTAGTGATTAGACTGTGGCCATGCTGGGGCACCACACCCTTTTACTGGTTTTAGTGATTAGACTGTGGCCATGCTGGGGCACCACACCCTTTTACTGGTTTTAGTGATTAGACTGTGGCCATGCTGGGGCACCACACCCTTTTACTGGTTTTAGTGATTAGACTGTGGCCATGCTGGTGCACCACAGCCTTTTATTGGTTTTAATGATTAGACTGTGGCCATACTGGGGCACCACACCCTTTTACTGGTTTTAATGATTAGACTGTGGCCATCCTGGGGCACCACACCCTTTTACTGGTTTCCATCATTAGACTGTGGCCATGCTGGGGCACAACACCCTTTTACTGGTTTTAGTGATTAGACTGTGGCCATGCTGAGGCACCACACCCTTTTACTGGTTTCCATCATTAGACTGTGGGCATGCTGGGGCACAACACCCTTTTACTCGTTTTAGTGATTAGACTGTGGCCATGCTGGGGCACCACACCCTTTTACTGCTTTACTGGTTTTAGTAATTAGACTGTGGCCATACTGGGGCTCCACACTCATATAATCTTTAACTGGTTTCAGCTTAATTGTCATTATATGTTGTTGTGTGTAGATTTTTTTTCAAGGGAGATAAGTCCTTATACATTCATTTTAACGACTACTTATGTTGGTTTGTGTTTCCCCTTTGTTCTAGTGTAAAACAGAACAAAGAGGGAACACAAATTAATATTCATTTTAACTTATCTCCCTTTTACAAACAGCATGAACTACTGGAATTGTATTAAACACTTTATGGCTCAACATTTGACATTTCCTCTTTCAAGAATCCCTGCTACATGACTTGAACCTGTACAAAAGGGTATTCATAGAATTCTCATTATTTTATATCCAATATATGCTGTCATGGAGCATCAAGGTGCTTCACGGTGATTAAATCAGAACTAATCTCTAAATTAGACAAAATACAAAGGGGATGTAACTCCATAGATATTGTGTATATGTACATCAGGACGCTAGACTTTTATGTAGTAAATATTTATAATCCCCACAAAAGCACAGAGACAATAAAACAAATTGAAGACTTCCTAGATACATCTAATTCACAATTCAAAACACTAATTTCAGGGGACTTTAACGCACACTATCCATATTGGAATACTAACATCAGGAAAAACAGTATAAAAGAAGTAGAATATCTCTTAGAGAGACACAACTTTATTCTACATACAACTTGATTCTACACACAGTACCAGACTCCTCTACCTACAGTCATTTTAACAATAGAACCTCAACAATAGACCACTTGTGGTCTTCTCTTCCAGCCTCTCCGTTTAGGGAATTAAGACTCAATATGGATCTAGGGCTGGGTCACGCCACTAACATTTTTAATATTGCAATTCTCTACTCCCACGATCTTCTCAGGAATAAGTGGGCGTAGAAGAAGAAGAAGAAGAAGAAGAAGAAGCATTTATATTGAAAAACATAACAGCATTGCAGCTAATAGGCGTTCAGTCAACTACTTTTCTTAATAGTTTCAAATTCATATATGCTTGTAAATTTTAGATTGACAATCCTTTGTGCATAACTAACCAGTATTTATTTCGTTTTTTTAGGAGTAAACATGACAAACAATACAATGTATACAATACATACAGACAATAATACAATACATACATACGATAAGTAATATTACCAGGTCATCGTGACCTCACAACGCACCATTACACTTTACAATTGTCTTGAGGACAAAAAACTATAGCCCACTAGATGACTCTATCTACTCTTCTCCAACATCTGTCTTCGATCTAGATATAGATACCTCACATCATATCATAATAACCCACAAATAACCCGATACTATTGTTATGATCTAAACTAAATATAGATACCTCACATCATATCTTAATAACCCACAACTCCCCCACATACTAAACTAGATAGATCACATCATATCTTAATAACCCACAACTCCCACATACTATTACTAGGATCTAAACTAGATACCTCACATCATATCTTAATACGCCCCCCCCCACATACTAAACTAGATAGATCACATCATATCTTAATAACCCACAACTCCCACATACTATTACTAGGATCTAAACTAGTTACCCCACATCATATCTTAATAACCCACAACTACCCCCCACATACTAAACTAGATACCACACATCATATCTTAATAACCCAAAACTCCCACACATACTATTACTATGATCTAAACTAGATACCTCACATCATATCTTAATAACCTACAAATTCCACATACTATTACTATGATCTCAATTAGATACCTCACATCATATCTTAATAACCCACAACTCCCACACACACTAAACTAGATAGCTCACATCATATCTTAATAACCCACAAGTCCCAAACATACTATTACTATGATTTAAGCGGATGTTGAAGCATATAGACAATATTCCCCCACGCCCTCACGCTTTAAAGTGGTCATGTAGGTGTCGCTACAAAAAGCACCCAGTCCACACTGTAAAGTGGTTGTGTAGATGCCATGGTAAAAAACGCACCTACTACTCATTGTAAACGAGGTTGGTGTTAGGAAGGGCATCCAGCTGTAGAAACCGAGTAAAAATCAATCCTGTATGAGCAAGACACGGTCACTCGTCCTGGCATTGCCCACAACAGGACAATCTGTCTAACTCATGCTAGCGTGGAGACATCGATGTAAAACGGTGATGATAATGATGATGATTCTATGTAGGTCTAAAATAGCTAATGTGTGTGTGTGTGTTTTAATTCCAATGAAATGCTGATATGGTTTAACTGCTATTTCTATCAGTTTGAGCGCTAACACCAACACCAGCACCACCAGCACCAGCACCACCACCACCACCACCACATTTACGCAGTCTCGCTTACCTCTATATTGTATAATCAAAATTAATAACGTTTAATACAATTTATGATACGATAAAGTTATATCTATAACTTTATCGTATCATAAATTGTATTAAACGTTATTAATTTTGATTGTTATTGTTTTCTATTTGTGTTGAAAATTTAATTCGGATTTTATCTAATTGTCGGCAACTTGTCGGTAACTTAACCTATAGCCAAAGAAGCTCATCAAACTGATCAAGTCCAGATTGACCTACAGGATAAAGTCGGGCAGTCGAGAAGAGACTGCCGAAGTTGGGGGATGCCTTACCGGAAGCGGAGGGACGAGTGAGATTACATGAGGGTTCAGGGCCTATTGACTGCCTCTTTTTCCCTCAGGACGCAGTCATGTGTAGACATGTTGTGTGAACGGTGAGTGAGAGAGGTTCCGTTATCCTCTGTCGGATGTAAGACACGTGGATAGTGGACGACTCGGTCCGAAGTAGATTGGAGATGCAAGGTAGGTCCAACCACTTTCAGATTAAAAGGATAAAGTGGGAAGCATTATTGGATAAGGAAGGGAGGAGCAGGTATTCAGAGAACTTCCGGAGCCGACTGAGGACGTTGAAACGAAGTGGAGACTGCTCAGTTTAGCAGTTTCTACTTCAGCTGTTACAGACCTGCCAACTTCTAAAAACCCAAACAGGGAGTACCATGAAAACAAACGCCCCAAAGTGGGGAAGAAATGAGGCAAAATGAGGAGATTTTACATAATGAAAGCTTTACCCATTTTCACAAGAGAAGACATCTCTCACCCACCCCAAGAGCTATTGCAAATCTCCCCGTTGGACTAGGAGAGTTGACAGGTCTGCTGTTATATTTACTTATATTTACTACATGGGTAAATTTTGAAAATTGTATTGGCTCTTGAAATACTATATTTGGAAAATATTTGATTCAGACTTCCATAAGGCACGTTAGCTATTTTATAAGAAAATGAGATATAGGATGATAAAGTCGAGAATACAGTTTTGTCTTTAAAAAATTTGGGATGTTCACGACTGGAATGTCTTTGCTTATATGCTTTCTCAATCAGAGATGACTTAGATTACTCATGCAAAATATTGAAAATTGATTCTAAGTCTAAAGTCTGTCTGGAGCCAAGAGGTTCATCAGCCCAGTGCTTATAACGGTTTCTGTGACGTGAAGCAACAGAGAGTACAAGACTTTCCACTGGACAAGACGCCAGTCCATTGCAGGGTTAAACCTCCAGTTACTGCTGATACTCATTTTCAGCTCAGTATAAAGAAGCAACATGAAATGAAGTGTTTCGCTCACGAACACAACCCACAACCTAGTCCAGGAATTGAACTCACAACGTCATGATCGTTAGTTCAACACACTTTCCACTGAGCCACGCGCCTCCACAAAGTGGAATTGGACCGTCAAGTAATAACTTTGAAAAATATCTAATTCAGACAATAAAATATGGTATATCAAACGCTAAACTAATTTCATTTTTTAAATATCATAAATAATCGGGAAAATGGTTTATATTTAAAGTAACACATTTCTGCACGAAACTGCTTCCATAGATTTTATATTTATAAAATTAGTTCAATTGTTACGCATTGGCTATAAATAACGACTGAAAGAGGTTTCTAATACGCACTTCGTTGTTAACGACTGAAAGAGGTTTCTAATACGCACTTCGGTGTTAACGACTGAATAGACTTACTGCAACTTTCTGTATTAACGATGGCTGGCCGAATGTGTGGAGGTTTGGGATCATCTAAGGATGCCGACGCTATCATAAACAAAATATGCGATGAGGTGAGTTTATATTTTTATTTAATCATTCCTGATCTTGTTTTAAATCAGCAATTACATTTTATTTCATCAATTGGGTTTAACAAAGAAAGCGAGCCGTAACCAGAAAAGGTAAAAAAAAAAAAAAAAAAGTATTTTATACCTTCTCGATTATACAAGAAGTGCTGGTGACTCCCTCTAAAAAATGTAAACAACCACCCCAAAACACTCATGGCATTACTACGAGTGATAGCGAGGCTGACACTCAAGAATAGCCAAACATCTCTCACGAGCATTACCTGAGTAAGACGTGACATTAGCGATGACAAAATCTTCGTTGACAGTGACTCGGCTTCTTCCACGAACGTCTTCTATGCCAGGGGTTAAAAAAAAATGAGATTCACCTATAAATGACGATCGTTCAATGTAATGTTCTCGTTAAACCACGGATCCAACGGCCTCGAAGCTCCGTCGCAGGTCAGCCTTAATCTGGCTTACTTATAATTAATCAAAGATATTCCACCTGTGACCATCCTGTTTTTTAAATTTTTTTTTATTCCAGTCATATTCTATGTAGGACTATAATAGCTAATGTGTGTGTGTGTTTTAATTCCAATGAAATGCTGATATGGTTTAACTGCTATTTCTACCAGTTTGAGCAACTACGTAGGATCCACCCATTTACTGACTTCGGTTATCTCCGTTGTTGACTAAAGAATATGGTAGTTGCAATCTGCCGAGTCTCGTGACAATGAGGCTGCCTCTAAATGGTTTTTGAATCTGCTAGAAACAGCAGCCAATTTTTCCTCAAATCAAAATCACCACCCTTGCGTCCCTTCCCCACGCTTCACAGGTCTTAGAAAAAAAAAAAAAAAAAAGGACTACATCGGTTCATACACTCCTGGGTTGCCTGCGTGTAGGAAAATGACGGGATGGTCACGACTGGAATGCCTTTGATCATTTGTCTGCTCGACCAGGGCTGATTCGGAACTAATCAACAACAACAACCGCCATAGGGTGACTGAAGTAATAATATTCGGTGAATATTGTAATAGTGACAATGGAGTTTTATTGCCCACCCACTTAACATTTAAGATTAAAACATAAAGAGACCCTCATTTGAAGATAAATGTTATATCTTCAGTGGTGGGGCTGGCAGTTTATTTACTATCTAATTCAGACTTTCGTATTTAATCTTACACGTTTGTTTTGCTTCCAATGATTATATATATGTGTGTATATATATATGTGCGCCGCATGCGTGTGAGCGTGTATGTGCGTATATATATATATATATATATATATATGTACATTCTCTCTCTCTCTCTCATCAGAATAGAGGCGGTAAAAACCAGTTAGACCATTACTCAGCAGAGTACTCGATATTTGGGATAGTAGAGTGGGTAATATGAAAAAATTTGGTCCCGAATTTTTTCATATATATATATATATATATACACGCGCACACACATTTATGCGGGTGTGTACTTGTGTAAACATTTCTATAGACTTAGATCACGAGTTGTGTGTCATCCATTCGTATGTGTTATATATATATTTGGTGAAAATCGAAGTTGTAGCCGCAATGGAACAGATACCAATCGAATTGTTTAGAGGCAGTTACAAAGCACTCGATGGTGCGAACATTTTTCGTCCAGAGTAAACATAAAGTTAAGAAAATGTGACACCATGAATAAAACGACCAGATGTATGTAGGCATAGTTTATCACAACAACAACGATAAATACAAACAGGTAGATAGGCACAAGGACATCAATTTGGGGGAGAGTGGCATGCGGATTATATCGATACCATTTCATGATCGGTGACCTGGAGAAGAGATGGGCTTCACCTAGGGCCAGCGCTACCATATAGGTAAACTAGGCAGCCGCCTATGGCGCTGATTTCAAGGGCGCATTTCTTCAAATCAACAACAATTTTGGAATATAAATAAATAAATTTCAATTTTATTGGTGCTGGTGGTTTTTTTTATCCTGGTTTATTTGATACATGGGAAAATAAATGTTGAAAACAAATTTTGAAATTGATATTTTCCTTGGATGTGGGGTGGGGGGAGCCAGAATCTAAACCTTCCGAGGGTGCCAGATTGTCTGGTGCTGGCCCTGGCTCCACCAAATTAAAAAAAAATAATGTCCTCGAAACGTTGTATGTCAATACGGCGCCCCTACGATTCCCCCAGGAATTACGGGACTAAAGAAGAAGAAGAAAGAAAGACATGATCAGTACTTTATTTTATCGACCTCATGAGGATGGAAAACAGAGTTGACCTCTGCGGTATTTGAACTCAGACTGTAAAGAGCCGGAACGACTCGACTAATTTACTGGCCTACATAGCGAAAATAGAAACCTTTACTATAGAGAGACATACTCACCGATTTCAGTTAGGAATAATTTTCTGTCTTGTTTTTTTTCCCTTTTTCGAGTACTATCAATTAAACTTACTTTAGAGAGGACTGGAAAAAAAAATCGAGGGTCCCCCATCCCTGAACGCCTACCCTTTTCGGGGTAAAGTCCTTTACACCACAGTAGGAGGTAAGTTTAATTGATAATACACGAAAAAATAAAAATAAAAAAAAACGCAGAAGAAAATTATTTGTCACTGAAATCAGTGGGTGTGTGACTTTGTATAAATTTAGTAAAATAATTGTTTCTACTTTTGGCACAAGGCCAGCAATTACCCAGTGCATTATTGGTACTTTATTTTATCGACCCCGTAAGGATGAAAGGCAAAGTTAACCTTGCCTTTCATCCTTACGGGGTCGATAAAATAAAGTACCAGTAATGTAATAATTGCTGGCCTAATGCCAAAAGTAGAAACAACTATTTTACTAAATTTATACAAAGTCACACACCCACTAGTAAAATAAATGTTTCTACTTTTGGCATAAGGCCAGCAATTACCCAATGCATTACTGGTACTTTATTCTATCGACCCCGGAAGGATGAAAGGCAAAGTAAAATAATACCATTCATTTTGTTTATTAGATATTTTAAAATCTAGCTTACATAAAAATCAAAAGTAAAGATAGATATTTTTTAAATTCTTCTGAGTAAAGTGTGTTCTGTATGGATCTAAATGGTATATATTTAAATTGTTTATATAATTTATACGAATTAGATATAACATTCTTTCGGTAATAATCGAGTGTTGGAGGTTTATCCAGGATTTCTTGATGGAATTTGTCCAAAGATTTTTTGAATTTTATGGTGTCTGTTTCTGTTTTAATGTGTTTTGGTGTAATGCGGGACCAGTTGAGGTGAAATAATTGTGCCGTAATGTTATAAGATGCGAGTTTGATTTTTGTTGTGTGGGGGATAGCATAGGGCCCAAGCCTTAGGTGTAATTTAAAGGTGATGCTAACATCATTTACGCCACAGGTTCTCAACCCATTTAGGCCAAACGCCCCCTTTTGTCCCTCGAAATCACGAAACGCCCCCCTACCCTATTTTTCCATTTTTCAATATACTACTGATTTTGATATCAGTAGATTACTAAAAAATTGATTAACAATATTCCAAAGATACCATTGCAGGCAGCTGAGAGTATAAATACATTCCTTGAAAGGAAATATATAAATTTAAAACAGAGGAACATAAATGTTCTTTTTTATGAATAAGGACCAGTTGAATTTGTTATATTCCCACCAGGCGATACCAACTATTTTGAACATTTATACAAGAGCAACTCTGTCTATCCAAAGAGTGCTCTTATCTGGAAGAAAGTGGCAATTATATCATTTCAAAGCTTTCCAATTTTCCCTTTAATGAAACAGACAGAATAAATGTTGATATCTAACTTGATGTCCTCTCTGCTTTGTGAGCTTAGAGACCACGGAAGAGGGTTTTCATGACCACGCAGGAGGGTATATTTATTATATTAGTAAATGGTAAAATATATACAACAAATGAGTAAGTGAATTGTAGTAGATTGTTTCCAGTCCAGTCAGACTGCAACTACAAATATAAAAAATTGTTAGTTTGCTTTGTAACAATAGCATATCTAAGTTTTCAGATAAATCAATTTACTTTAACTTTGACCTCATTTAAATGGGACACTTGAACTTTATGGAGTCTAGCTAACTCTTTGACGTCGGGCTGGATTTTTCGTAAGATGTAGCCGGAGATCTCCACATGTAATTAACGGTTGCGAGCCTTACTGTGCAGACTGGAAACAGCACCAAACCTCCTCTTGATTAAGTATGAGCTTGGAAAAGGCAGAGCAAATCTCTTAGCCTCTGCATGTAGGTGTGGAAATCGACGCTGAATTTCCTCTTGCATCCAAAAAAGGGGTTCACCTATTTTGGGAAATCTAATTTTGATCATGTCATCTGCTTGAAGTTCAATGAATTCTTCCTGAAATATAACGTCCAAATCATCGACGTTAGCTATGAAAGGATCTGCTACCCACATTGGGATGTCCATCGGCAAAAGGTCGACAAACCGTTCTCTCATGTTGTCTTGTAGCGCACGGAGGTGAGCGGTATAAATTTGGAGTTGGTCATCACTTACAATGTTTTGAACATTGGCGACACTAGGAAAATTATAGAATTCCCGTCAACAAAGATTCCTTTTGATGACCTTCAATTTGGCCAGGAATGTTTTCACAGTATTGAGTGATCTTCCCCTGCAAAGCCAAAATGACGCTATTGCATTTGTTGACGATGTCGGTGAGGTAGGCGCAGTTTTGCCTCACATCGAGGGTTTTCTTGTACAGTTCTGTGTTGCGTCCTCACAGAAACTCAATGATAGAGTCAAACAGTTCAAAGAAGTGAGTAAGGCAGTTGCCCTTTGAAAGCCACCTCACTTCATTATGAAGGAGCAACTTGACGAATTCTTCGTCATTATCTTGGCACAGTTGCCGGAAAATTTGTTCATTGAGGGAATGCCGTTTGATAAAATTGATGACATCAAGAGCCACCTGCAAGGACTTGCTCAGTGGCTTGCTGAGTTTCTTCACAGCCAAGTGTTGTCGATGAATGACACAATGAACAACAAATACAGATAGATTTTCTCTCTTCAGAAGAGTGACGAAACCCTTATGTTGGCTGACTATTGCTCTAGCGTCGTCCGTAGCACATGATACAATGTGTTGTATTTGGTCCTAGATGTATGTATTACACGCCTGTGTGTTGTAAGTAGTCCTAGATGTATGTATTACCTGCTTATGTATTGCATGTGGTCCTAGATGTATGTATTACCTGATTATGTGTTGTATGTGGTCCTAGATGTTTGTATTACCTGCTTATGTGTTGTATGTGGTCCTAAATGTATGTATTACTTGCCTGTGTGTTGTATGTGGTCCTAGATGTGTGTGCTACCTCCTTATGTGTGTATTACCAGCTTATGTATTGTATGTGGTCCTAGATGTGTGTATTACCTGCTTATGTGTTGTATGTGGTCCTAGATGTGTGTATTATCTGATTATGTGTTGTATGTGGTCCTAGATGTGTGTGCTACCCGCTTCTGTGTTTTTTTTTTCTTTTTTTTATTTGTAATATTATTTATACAATAGGAAATAAAATAGATCTACATAGTGTTAACTCGTTACGGTTGAGTCAACAATTTCAGACATGAAATACATTGTTATCGGTGAAGGAAAGACAAGATTCTAACTGGCTGCGATTGAAGTGTCCTTGACCCAGTTGACTGTGGGTTTTTCCATTGTTAGGATCTCAATTGCCGGTTAATGTCTAAACACGCCTGCTCACAGCTGCGGTCAGACCATAGTTATGCTGTCTGCATGTTCATTCAAATGCATTCACACTGGCTGTCTCAAAGACATACAAATATGGCTTATAAAACTTACCAAAGTAAAGAGCCTTCCAGTGCACTCCAAAGCTCCCCCCCCCCAACGCCCCCTTGCTCCCAAATGCCCCCCCCCTGGATTTCCGAAACGGCCCCTGGGGGTGCATATGCCCCCCGTTGAGAACCTTTGATTTAGGCAATGCTGATGGAATATTTCCCACATCATGCAGATAATGTAGCGCACGCCGGTGTTGGAAAGAATAGAGTTTGAGATTTTCTAGTTGACTCCAATAGTCAAGGCCTGACATGCCATCTATCTTTTTTATGATTGATTTTTGAGGTGCTTCAATTTTCATGATACTTTTTGTATGGAGATACCACAGTGGACAACAGTATTCAAAATGGAGTCGGGCAAAAGTAGATAAGAGAAGAGTAATGGTGTGGATATCTCTCGACTGGAAAGTTCTGAGAATCCAGGAACACATTCAGCGGGCCATATCAACTTATGTTGTTATCAGCAATTACTCCCAAGTCTCTGAAGTTGTTGGATGCCACAAGAGTTTCACTTGAAGGAAGGGAATATGGGAGTTTCAGTGCATCCTCTTTTGCAAAGTGGATTAGTTCAAATTTATCCTCATTCAGTAGCATATTGTTCTTTTCCGCCCATTGGATAATAGCAAGTAGATCTAATTGAAGGCATGTCCAGTCACCCACTCTATTGATGACCTTCTGGAGCTTGGTATCATCTGCAAAGATTCTTATGTTTGCTGTGCTTGATGATGTCAGTAACACTATTTATATAGATAAGGAAAAGAAGTGGGCCCAACACAGTGCCTTGTGGAGCGCCTCTACTGACTTTGACTGGGCTTGATTGTACTCCTTCGACTACAACATGTTGGGCTCTGTTTGCCAGGAAAAACTTGATCCATTGCAGTAACATTCCAGAGACACCAATGTTGGATAGTTTTCTCAGTACAATGTTGTGATCAACCATGTCAAAGGCCTTGCTGAAATCAAGGTAGATGACATCAGTATTGAGCCCTCTCCCAAAGCTCTTAAAATGTCATCAAAGTGATGCAGGAGCTGTGTACAGATAATGTTTTTGTATCATGTTCATACTTTTCTCAAGACATTATCAACATAAATATTTTCATTGTTATATATAATTATAAATTATTCTCAGGCAAAACCCTTAATTGAAGCGGAATTGAAGAAAACACTTGAAATATTTGAAGCCATTTCCTATAAGGAACAAGTAGTAGCTGGAAGGAATTACTTTGTGAAGGTAAATGTTGATATATCTTATTTATTAGTAGTATACAAAATCAATCATCTTAACCCTTTAGCATTTAAACTGGCTGTATCCGGCCAAAATTCTCTCACCTCTTTCTGTTCAAACTAGCTGTAACCGGCCATTCATATTGATGTTAATGTATTGTTCTAAAAAAAAAAAATTGTTTCTACTTTTTGGCACAAGGCCAGTACATTACTGGTACTTTATTTTATCGACCCTGTAAGGATGAAAGGCAAAGTTAACCTCGACGGGATTTGAACTCAGACCGTAAAGGGACGTAACTATGGTGGAAAGCAGGGTGTCCGACCCTCTACCGATACTGCCAATTCACCGAAATAAATAATATCAAAATCTCATAGATTCAATATTATGTGAGGTAAAGCCTTTACTGTGGAAATATAATTGTAAATATAAAGTAATGTAAATGCTAAAGGGTTAAACTGTATTTTCATGATAGATTCCATAAATAAAATTACGTGTGTTCTTCTTTATTACAGATTACATTTGATTCAACCCCACCCACACACACTCCTATTTTTTTTCATTGCTTAGTCGGGTGTGAAGGCATGTGGCTTTGTGGTTAAGGTATTCGGCACAGGATCGTAAGGTCATGAGTTTGATTCCCAGCAGCGTGTTCTGCCCTTGAGCAAGACACTTTATTTCACATTGCTCCAGTCCACTCAGCTGGCAAAAATGAGATGTATCTGTAATTTGAAGAGCCAGCATTGTCACATTCTGTGTCATGCTGAATCTCCCTGAGAATTATGTTATGAGTATGTGTGTTTATGGAACGCTCAGTCACTTGCATGTTAATTTCATGAGCTGGCTGTTTCGTTGATCGGATCAATTGGAACACTTATTGTTGTAACCAACAGAGTACCATAACTTAGTCAGGAGGAAGGTCAGTTTCTATGACCCTCTCATGGGTCCTCAAGACTGATGGGAGGGAGTTATCCTCAAACCAGAGACAAGGCCCAAATATTTACAATAACAAGGATTCTGATAAAGGCACCCAAGAGCCAGGTAGTGTTAAACTGAGTGTACGATTAAGTCTACTACCAAAATAAATGAACCATGGCAGGATTTGAACAGAGAACCGAAAGAGCCTGAAAAAATACCACAAAGCATCTTATCAGATGCTGTAACAGTCCACTGTCCTAGATTAGTAATATATTTATCAATCCCAAAAGGACAAAAAGATGGAATCCTGGCTAGGATTATCATCATCTTAACTTTGTTGTCAATCACCTTCCCTGCAGAAGTAAACTGTGATTATATATTCTTATAGGTAATGCCTGCACGTTAAACTAAAAAAAAATGTAACAACCCCCTTCGGTAATGAATGACCATGGGATTTGCATCTAGAAAATTCCACTCCGAGTTTAGTTCCAACCGGTTTAGTGCCTACTTCTCCTGATGCCTTCAGCATCTCAGCAACTATCCCCGACGGTCCAGCAGCCTTACCATTCTTCATTTCCTTAATTGCTTCTTGTACCCTATATTCGTCAATCTCAATAGCTGGTCCCTTTGTCGGGTCTACTGGGGGTAATTTCTCCCTCTCCCATTCGTTCTCCACATTCATCAGTCTCTCATAATGACATTTCCAGGCCTCCTATTTTTGATTATTTGTGACACTAAGTACACCGGCATCATTCCGGACACACTTATCTCCAACACCATCCTCATTTGCACTGACACACTGCCTTGCAATGCAGAACACCACACGTCTCTGATCTTCCCATCGCAGAACATTGGCAAACCTCCTACTCTCAGCCTCCCTGCATGCTAAGTACACCTGACATCTAGCTTCTCTCTTAGTGGCTGTTTATCCTTCTCTACTCCCACCATTTTTTCCAAGCCTTCCATGCCAGTCTTTTGTCTCTAATGGCCCTATCTACCATGCTGTTCCACCACCAGGCCACTCTCTGTCTGGTTGAAGCTCTACTCCAACCACAAGTTTCTTCAGTAACCTGCAATAAGTTGTCACGCAAGAAATTCCAGTTATCATCTATCATACAACTCTAAATCGTCTTCTTTTTCGTCATACACATCTTGAAGGGCTTTGCTAAATTTATATTTTAATGAAAGGTCTTTTAGCTTCCAGACCTTTCTTTTCCACACCTTCCTGTATGTCTCATTCTTTCTCTTGCTTACTGAGATATCACTAACGACTAACCTATGCTGTGGGGTACATTCTTCCCCGGGGTATGCCTTAGTATTTGACACCACCTGTCTGTCTCGCTGTCTAACTAACAGGAAGTCAATCTGGCTTTTGTACTCGCCTGCTTTGTAGATTATTAGGTGGTTGGTAGGCTTCTGGAAGTTAGTGTTGCAAATGGTTAGTGCATTTGCATCACAAAATTCAAGAAGCCTCACTCCTTATTCATTTCTTGAGCCGTAACTGTGCCCACCATGTACCCCAGTGTATCCATCCTGGAGCTGTCCAACATGTCCATTGAAGTCCCCTGCTAGCATAACGATGTCTCTGTCCTCTGTCACTGAGGCTGTAATATGCCCACCCCACCTAACCCATCATCATTATCCATGCAGAAAAGCTTATAATGTTGAATATTAGGTATTGATTTCAGATATTTAATTTTTATTCTACAGATACATATTGGAAATGAAGATTGTATTCATGCGAGGATATACCAACCATTATTTGAAGGTTTGCAATTAACAGGTGTGAAAACAGACATGAGTCGCACTGATGAGATAGTACATTTCTAAATAAAGTATATTTTATAAATGCAATAAATTTGTGATCAAATGAATATACATTGTCAATTACATGTATACTATAATACTGTACAATATTTCTATCACTGTCATTATTATCATTATCATTTGAGTTCAAATCCCGCCGAGCTTAACCTTGTCTTTCATCCTTATGGGGGTCGATAAAATTAAGTACCAGTCATGCACTGGGCTCGATTTAATCGACTTTCCCCTCCCCCAGAATTGCTGGTTTTGTGCCTATATAAGAAACTATTATTACCATTATCTTTTGAGTTGAAAATCCGCCGAGGTTAACTTTGCCTTTCATCCTTACTGGGTCGATAAAATAAAGTACCAGTCATGCACTGAAGCTTTTTTAAGTAAGGAAAGGCCTTGCATGGGGCCAATCTCACTCTCTGAACATCGAATGCATTTGCCCTAAAAGAATAACTTTCCCCTCCCCCGAAATTGTCGGCCTTGTGCCTATATAAGAAACTATTATCATTATCATCGTCTCTATGTGGGTTTTTATCGTACCACCAGCACTGCCACTTTTTAGAGTGGACTGGGGGCATTATATTGTGGCACCAGCACTACCATATGTCATCGAACCCACTGTCATCGCCTCCATCTCTTTCACCACCCTCATCTCTCTGTATGGTGGGCAAATGGGGTTCCACGTGCTGGCCTCCCCACAGCCCCGGCGGGCAGAATAGAGAAGGCGTTTCCCCGAAGGATGGTAAAGGAGCTGCGCTGGAAGAGCCATTCCATCTCGCGAGGCTCACACCTGCAGCTGGCCAGTATTAAGCATGATTATAGAAGTGTAAACATTTAATTGACTTGAAGCATTGGAAAATTTAGAATTTTAAAATTATAGTCGCCACAATGCTGATATCTATAATAATAGTTAAATAAATTGGGGTAATGTACTCTCTGCAGACAGGAAACAGTTGATAGAGACGTCTGCAGTGAAGTGAACCATGCATCATTCACATATCGGACGAGCGGTTTTGGACATTACGGGCAAATGAACTAATTGTGTACAATTTAGCAACAAGGAGAGGGAATTCATAATCTAACAATTTCTCTGTGGACAGAAAATATTCATTTTCTGACGAAGGTATAAATCAGATATATAATTTAGATTATTTTGCCTAGCGATGTTTTGCAAATCATTTGTAATTATCTCCCTTTAAACTTTTACTCATATTAGAGTTATTTCCCTTTAAAAATATAATCTGTAATTACTACCTGCTTCTATGTGAGCGCATGCGTCTGTGAATATACATGTATTAGTAGGTGTAAATATTCTCACACACAAATATAATTATATATATATATATATATATATATATAAGTTTATCCCGGTTCAATCAGAGCTAACCACAGTAACTAAGGTACTCAATACAAAGCAGAGTATAAGTATTTAATATGGAAAAGGCTTCTACAGGACTAGAACTGTTTCATTCGGGAGAAATCATCAGGAAGCCGACTGTCCAAGTAATATGGTGATTGGGATGGGTGGAGGTCATTGGTTGATGGGTTTAAAGAAAAGGGAATTCTTTAAAAACTATATTTAGAGTAACAAAAGCAGAAAGATTTCTATAGATAAGTTCAAACTGGGGGTGCCACTCCTGAATTTTAAGGTTCACGTAGGAACTGGAATCATATGATTCCAGTTCCTCGGAGGACTAACACACCCAGGAGCTGGACATATCGATGAATTGACAGTGGAACACATTTCAACACCATGTTTACCTGTTTTTTGTCTACACTGATGAAGTCACAGCCAATAATAGCTGTCACTGAAATATATATAGCAGAGAATATATAATAAACGAAGCCAAATTTAATATGTTTGACTTACTTATTTTACATTACTCCGGAGTAAACAAACCAACCTGCGTACTTCGTCGAGTGCTCCAATCTACATACTGAGGTGTCGGTAAACAACCAACATATACTATATATATATATATATATAACAAAGGAAGTGTGGTCAGGAACCAGGTGGACCATAATGCACCAGAGTACTCGATACTGGGTAGTAGAGTGGGTAATAGGAAAAGAGTCAGGATCCCGACGGCTGAGCTCCGGCGGTTTCGACAACTAGGTCTGAACTCTGAATTCAGACCTAGCTGTCGAAACCGTCGGGGTCCTGACTATTTTCCTATATATATGGGGGCGGGGTGCAATTATATTTATGTATGAGAATATTTACATGTACTAATAACTGTGTGCGCGCACACACACACACACACACACACACACACATACATACATACATAGATACATACATACATACATACATATAAAAGTCTAAAGTTCGTCTCGAATCCCGAGGCTCATCAGCCCGATGCTTATTCCGGTTTCTATGGCGTTAAGCGACTGAAAGTACAATACTTCCACCTGGACAGGGCGCCAGTCCATTACAGAGTTAACGCCCAGCTACTGCTGGTACTCATTTTCAGCTGAGTATACTGGAGCAACGCGAGATGAAGTGTTTTGCTTACGAACACAATACAACCCAGTCCAGGAATCTAACTCACGATATTACAATCACATGTCCAACATACTAGGCCACGCCCCGAGTAACATATGCTTACGCCGTATTTGACTACAGAGAATTAATCTGTTAAGATCCCAATTAAAGCAAGATGCCATTACGACCTTGCTTCCTCTCCATCGTTCTAGATGAGTAATATATTCACCTATCTCAAGAAGGGTGAAAAGCGAAGTTGATCTCTGTGGGATTTGAACTCAGAACGCAAAAAGCTGTAGTAAATACCACAGGGCGTTTCATTCGACGCCCTAATAAGTCTGCCATTCACGAGTTAGGTTACAAAAATATGGTACAATCTGTTATAGGTTACGATAACATACGGATCACATATTATTGGCGACCATGTATTTAAGTACATTGTTGCTTGTCTGTTGCTAAACACTTACCACAAGTTCTCATACCAATAGTGCTCATTATCTCGTTGTACGTGACTTTGAATAAAAGAAATTTGTACAATTTCCGTTTAACCCTTTGATGTTCAAACCGGCCAAAACTGGCCAGAACTCTCTACCTCTTTCTGTTGAAACTGGCTGTAACTGGTCGCTGAAACTGATGTTAAGGTATTGTTCTCAAAATAAATACTTTCAAAATCTCATAGATTCGGTATTA
>OZ024756.1:20928351-20933351 GCA_964016885.1 Eledone cirrhosa
AATATACTGCTTAATATACTACTACACCTATTATGTGATATCTTTGCCAATATTGTGTTATACATGCTTAATACCATTGCTTATTCTTTTACCTCATTATTCTGTACATGCCTAATACTTCTGCACTCTTTCTATATGTATGCCTATGTAACACTAATGTCCTCATTTTGCGAGTAACTTTCTTCTATAATTGTTTTATATTTCTTTTATAATCTTTGTCACACCCACTACTGACCACATCTTATTCACTCTTTAAATATGACACTATTGATAACAGCAGTAATATCTACATATCTTTACGATTGTTCTGTGGAATAGGAGGTTAATTATATGTTTAAACTTTGCCAATGCTCCGATGATTCCAAACGAATGTTTGGAAGAAACGATTGTCAGCAATAAAATGCGTTGAACATAGTTTTGATTATTCTGTAATTTATATTCCTGCTCTGTAAGACATCTGATGTATTTACATTGAGCTATTTTTCATACTGGTATTAAGGTGGTAAAAAAAAAAAAAATACTGACCTTTCCTGTTTATAATTATATATAGTGTATATATAAGTATAAATAATATTATTATTATGATATATATATATATAATTCTCTCTCTCTCTCTCTCTCTCTCTCTCTCTCTCTAGAGAGGGGGGAGGGGAGAAAGAATTTTATATATATATATGTGTGTGTGTGTGTGTGTGTGCATAATTATATATCTCTACAGTCGTTTTGTTTCGCGCTTTCTTGACGTTCTTCAGATGACACTTCAAAAAGAATCTCTTGCTTTTATTTCCAAAATGTAATTAGTTATAACGTCTTTCCTCCCTGGGCCCTCACCCTCTTCCCCCCTCTCTCTCTCTATATATATATATATACACACACACACACATATATACATACACATATATATATACATATACATACATATACACATATATACATTCATATATACATACATATATACATATATATATATACATACATAAAAATATATTCATATGTGCATACATATACTTACTTATATATACATATATAGAGTGAGAGATAGAGAAAGAAAAAGTAAGAGAGAGAGCAAGAGAGAGAGAGAGAGAGAGAGAGAGAGAGAGAGAGAGAGAGAAAGAGAGAGAGAGAGAGAGAGAGAGAGAGAGAGAGAGAGAGAGAGAGAGAGAGAGAGAGAGGGAAAATGTATGTGTATGTTCATGTTTGTGTCAGTGTTTATCTCCCGTAACATAGCGGTCCGATAAAAAGAAGTCGATAAAGTATGTACCCGACTTAAAATCCCCGACCCCACCCCACCAAAAAAGTACTATCCAAAACAACACAAAACAAATACTGGGGTGGATATGATCGACTAAAGCATGAAGGGTAGAATTGGCAGGGGGTGTGATTGGTGTGGATGGGTAGGCGGATGACATGGCTTCGGTATTAATTTAAGGAGCTTTAACGTTCTGCGTTTAAATCCCGCCGAGGTAGCTGTATGTAACTGTATATTTCAAATTTCCTGACTAAAGAAAACGAAAGCATCAGTGATATACAATAGCCGATTCCTAGAATTATGATATATATATATATATATATATCAGAATTCTAGGAATCGGCTACACATATGTATATGCAATTACATATACATTTATGTCATACATATATAACAATGTCAGACTTGAACCCATCACCGCTTCTAACACCACACCTCTAGGGCATGCCTTACACCACTACATCACACTCTCTGATCCACCCTTCCCTCGACACAAATCATTCTATCTATCTATAACTTTATACCCTAGAAATATCCCCATAAACACCAACTTCTAATCTCTAATCAATCTCTAATCTATCTTATGACGAAACCATATTTAGCAAAAACTCACAATACTATAATCAGGCATTAGCTAGATCAGGCCATAATAATGAGATCGAGTTCCTACCTATAAAAACACATAGTTACAACATTATTTCTCACAATATGTCCATGAGGAAAAATAGTAATAAGAGTAATAACCACACACACACTAATACGAAGGGTAGCAACAAACGTAACTCACACCAGAGAAGACACCAAAATACCATAAACGGAAACACCTCAACAGATATAAAAAACAAAAATAGAAGGAGAACTAATACATTCTTCAACCCCCCTTTCAATCTAAACGTCTCTACTAACATACCTAAGGCTTTCTTCTCACTCCTGGATAAAACTTCCCATCTGGCCACAAGTACCATAGTCTTATAAATAAAAACGCCATTAAAATCTCCTACTCTACCACGCCTAACATAGCATACCACATAGCTAGTAGCAATAAAAGAAAGATTAATACTTACTTTCAACAAACTAAAACACAGCAGGGGTAAACTTTCAAAACAACGTAATATCTGCAAACCCTGACATCAATAGTAATAATAGTAATAACACTAATGAAATCAATAACATTGGGAGCGACAACCCCCATAGCCATAATTCAATACCTAGCAACCAGACTTCTACACAACATAATAACCGACAGGTTAACATCCAAAATAATTGTAACTGTAGATCTAATAGAACCTGCCCTTTAGGTAAAAACTGCTTAATCAAGGACATCATCTACTCATGCACGGTCAGAACTAGCAACTCCTCTGAAACCTATATAGGCTCTACTTCGAACTGCTTCAAAACCAGATACAATTCACATCTCAATTCTTTCAAAAAACACAGTCTAGCCAACTCCACTTCACTATCTAGCTACATACACTATCTGAAAACTAGAAATAGATCATATACACTTCAATGGGAAGTGATAGGTAAGGCGGCATCGTACAGACCACCTAATAAATTCTGTAACCCCTGTCTACTAGAGACCCATACTATAATCTTTTCGAACCTTAACCTCCTTAATAAAAAATCGGAAGTGTTTGTGTCGTGCCAGCACCGCTTCCGACACTCCTTCCAAAACTGTAAACCCAATATATAGCAATGTCAGACTTGAACCCATCACCGCTTCTAACACCACACCTCTAGGGCATGCCTTACACCACTACACCACACTTTCTGATCCACCCTTCCCTCGACACAAATCATTCTATCTATCTATAACTTTATACCCTAGAAATATCCCCATAAACACCAACTTTTAATATAATTACTTTCAATTACTTATAATTATATAGGAATAGAAATATAATACAGTCTGTATAAACTTTAAATACTAGATACGGCAGTGAATTATATATGCAATTGTAATTAAATGTATAGAGTAATAACATCAGATATATATAGGATTAATTTATTAACATAAGGAATCTGTCTAACTTATATGTAGGGTGGTGCAATGAATTATATATGAATTATATATGCATGTATAACTTGATGGATAGATTAATGACATTGTAAATGAGGGATGTATTTGTCTACCCAAGAGATGTATTTGATTTTATCATGCAAACAGCCGTACCATAGCTTACCAGGGGTTATGTAGACAAAATTCTAATTGGCCCTCTGATATGTTTTGAGAGTAGACTGTATTTACAGTGAACTTTGATATAAAGATATAGCACTTTGTGTGGGAAATTCAATTATAGCGCTATATAATAAAGAGTAATCAACTTCCTATAGATACCTTTAATACATTATGATAGAGTAGACTGTATTTAAAATTGAAAATTAGATATAAATATATAACCTTTTATATAAGGGACTCAATTGAGGCACCATATAATGTATGTTAGAACAATGAATTTAGTTATGAGAATCAGCTAGTTACCTCCCCTTACGCATTAACTCCCCTTAATTACACACCTACTTCCGGGTAATAAACCACTGTAAATTCTCGCAGCAGAAAGAACCTATTCTATAAATATGTATTAAATAACACTGAGCCTCAATACGCTACAATAATTTAATGCATCAAACATTCACTACGAAATCATCGTAACTTATGTGATGGATGTAAAAATTATTTCTTCCTTTTTCTGCGGTGAAAATGGTGGTGGATGCGAAAACTATAACCTTTTTCTTTTTCTGCACACATACTTTTTTGATCTATACAAACAATGCCCTACCACTATAACCACCATAATACTCTTGCTTACCCGCCTAAAGTGATTGCATTACATGTAACACCTTGCCACACAATAATCGTATATAAATGAGACACACTTCCATGCTCCATGTGTGACAAACGCATATACTATCTACTAGATCTGATTATCAAACTATCCTCTTACATTATCTGTGTTATCTGCGGCATGTATTTTAATTTTAATTTTAATTTTGATTTTGATTTTAGATTTGAATTGCTGTACAAATATAGTAGAGTATAATATATGTCACTCCACTGTACATCAATATATATATATATGTATCTGTATGTCTCTTGCGTTGGATAGGAGGTCAATTATATATATACAAGCATTGAAAAATGCCCCGAAGATTCCAAGCCTAGGTTTGGATGAAACAATTGTAAGTGAATAAATGCTTTGAACATAGCTTTGATTCTTGTGAATTCTATATAACTGACCTGTAGAACACCTGATGTTATTACATTGAGCTATTTATCTTACGAGTAATAAGGTAGTAATAAATTACTGACCTTCCCTGTTTATAGTTTAAAATAACTATAAAAAGTTTAAAATATACATAACTATAAATAGTATCCTTAATATTATATATATATATATATATATATATATATATATATATATATATATATATATATATATATAAATGTATATGTACATGCATATACATATATATATATATATACATATATATATATATATATAAGTTAAAACAATGAAATAAAAATTCAAGTCATTAGAAATATACTTCACTGCTTTAAGGTCGTTTCTAGGTGATAATAATACATCGTACGCATACTTCGTTATCGATCTATGTAGGGTAAGTTACAAAATATCAGATAAGGAACATATTTACTTACATATCATCAGCCGTTATTTCATTTTTTAATTTTTTTTTTATTTCATTGTTTTAACTTTGACTCTGTTTTCCTTTTGGTGTTTTATTGTTTTCC
>OZ024756.1:20935851-20940851 GCA_964016885.1 Eledone cirrhosa
AGACAGACATACAGACAGACAGACAGACATACAGACAGACATACAAACAGACAGATAGACAGGCATCCTCTGTTTTATATATATAGAGATATAAATGTGTATAAGCGTATATATATATAACAATATGGGTCACATCCGTTAGTGTATCAAATGTATAAGCTGTGCCTGTAATTGACACACACACATACACACACACACACGCACACACACGCACATACACACGCACATACACACACATTCACACACATTCACACACATTCACACACACACACGCACACACACTCACACACAGAGTCATGAGTGAGTCGGACACAACGACATAAGATGACCTATATAAAGGAAGTTGCTGAAGCACACCCATACACACACAGATACATACATACATACATACATACATACATACATACATATATGTGTGTATATATATATATATATATATATATGTATGTGTGTGAATATATTCATATATATATATATATATATATATATATGTGTGTGTGTGTGTGTGTATTTATATATATATATGTGTGTGTGTTTGTGTTTATATATGTGTGTGTATGTTTATATCTATATCTTTCTATTTCTCTCTCTCTCTCTCTCTCTCTCTCTCTCTCTCTCTCTCTATATATATATATATATATATATGTCTTCTCATTTATTATTATTACTATATATAGGACAGTGGATTGGCAGTATCGGTAGAGAGTCGGACGCCATGCTTTGAAGCATAGAGTTACGTCCCTTTACGGTCTGAGTTCAAATCGCGCCGAGGTTGACTTTGCCTTTCATCCCTACGGGTTCGATAAAATAAAGTACCAGTAATACACTGAGTATTTGCTGGCCTTGTGCCAAAAGTAGAAACAATTATTACTATATATACTTTGTCTTTCATCCTTACGGGGTCGATAAAATAAAGTACCAGTAATACACTGGGTAATTGCTGGCCTTGTGCCAGAAGCAGAAACTACACATATATATATATATATATATATATATATATATATATATATATATATACAATGATATTAAATAAATGGAAACACACACATACATATAAATATAGTTGTTTCTACGTTAGGCACAAGGCCAGCAAATACCCAGTGTATTACTGGTACTTTATTTTATCGACCCCGTAAGGATGAAAGGCAAAGTTAACCTCGGCGGGATTTGAACTCAGAATGGCAAGGGCCGTAACTCTATGCGTCAAAGCATGGCGTCCGACCCTCTACCGATACTGCCAATCCACCGCCTTGATACATATAAATATAGTGACGTCAAATAAATCACAAACATACGAATACAGCAACATATACACATACACAATAATAGAGTCACACATACTCTTACCACATACCTCAACGTATACACACACACACACACACACATATATATATATATATATGTGTGTGTATATATATACGCACCCACAGAGTGACATGACAACTGCTTACAATCTTTCATCCACATCTAGTCATTACACACGCTATAAACACACACTACCCCCCCCCCCCCCCCACACACACACGCAGTCACATCACACATACACTTATACACATATATACGACATACACACACACACATATCCACACACACGCACATATCCACACACATAATTTAGAACGTCACACGCACCACCATAGAGTAAAAAAAAAAAAACTTCAACCTCGCACACACATACATACACATACTGTTGCAATAGACAATTCAACACACACACACATAGACATACACATACACACAAAGACAGACAGACAGACAGTCAGTCAGACAGACAAACAAATACAGCGCAGAAAGTAAAAAAAATAATAAAACAGAATTTCTTTATATAGTTCAGGAAAGTCGACAAGTTACTTTCTCGCTATTTTACGAACAATACGGTGAGTAGAAAAAATATTAAGACTAATTTATTTATTAAGGATTCATTAATTAATTTGATTTAACTTAATAAGTTTTCCATAATAGTTAATTTGTTAAAATGAAAATTAATATTTCAACATACTGAAAAAGTTTTTTTGTTCCCAACAAATTCTTGCGGTATATTTTTCTGTTGGTTTTACCGAAGGGAGTTTATTTTACAGTAGTCTTTGACGGTTTCAACTTATCTTTTTATATACGCTATCATATTTGAATTATTTTATTCTTATACTGGTTTAAATAATTGGACTGCGACCATGCTAAGGCAACACCTTAGAGGTATTCACACCAATATACCAGTAATTATATTGGTCTAGTTCTTTTATTGGTTTAAATAATTGGACCGCGGTCATGCTGGGGCAAGGCATTAGAGGTATTCACACCAATATACCAGTAATTATTTTGGTATGGTTCTTTTATTGGTTTAAATAATTGGACCGCGGTCATGCTGGGGCAAGGCATTAGAGGTATTCACACCAATATACCAGTAATTATATTGGTCTGGTTCTTTTATTGGTTTAAATAATTGGACCGCGACCATGCTGGGGCAACACCTTAGAGGTATTCACACCAATATACCAGTAATTATTTTGGTCTGGTTCTTTTATTGGTTTAAATAATTGGACCGCGACCATGCTGGGGCAACGCCTTAGAGGTATTCACACCAATATACCAGTAATTATTTTGGTCTGGTTCTTTTATTGGTTTAAATAATTGGACCGCGACCATGCTGGGGCAACGCCTTAGAGGCATTCACACCAATATACCAGTAATTATTTTGGTCTGGTTCTTTTATTGGTTTAAATAATTGAACCGCGACCATGCTGGGGCAACGCCTTAGAGGCATTCACACCAATATACCAGTAATTATTTTGGTCTGGTTCTTTTATTGGTTTAAATAATTGGACCGCGACCATGCTGGGGCAACGCCTTAGAGGTATTCACACCAATATACCAGTAATTATTTTGGTCTGGTTCTTTTATTGGTTTAAATAATTGGACCGCGACCATGCTGGGGCAACGCCTTAGAGGTATTCACACCAATATACCAGTAATTATTTTGGTCTGGTTCTTATACTGGTTTAAATATTTGGACCGCGACCATGCTGAGGCAACGCCTTAGAGGCATTCACACCAATATACCAGTAATTATTTTGGTTTGGTTCTTTTACTGGTTTGAATAATTGGACCGCGACCATGCTGGGGCAACGCCTCAGAGGTATTCATACCAATATACCAGTAATTATTGCAGTCTGGTAAATTTTTCATTGATATCTATTTATTAACCGCTTAAGGAAAATTTGTTTAATTTTTTTCCCTCTTCAATGAACGTGCCACACTGGTGTACGCGCACACAATCTATCTATCTATCTATCTATCTATCTAAGTAGAACGACTATTGTCGCGGGTGGGACCAATCCAGTTGACCACCGAGTCCGTTGTCATGATCAAACCGCCACCCTCCTTCAAAAACGAAGGAGAGGCGGTTTTCCTTTGTGTGATAGCTATGACGAAAGAGGTTGTATGGTGGACAAGGTTGAAAGGGCTGAGGTCAGACACCTTTCTCTCCGGCCAACAACTGATTCTTTTTTTCAAATACCACTTTGGAAGAAGAATCAGGATGGAGAGAGAGGTGCTGTACCCCAGCAAGTTTTATGAAAGGTGGGTGAAAGTGGCGAGAATGGCCCGAGTGAATGGGCCTTCTCTCTATATCAGCCTGTAGGTTGAGGAAAAGGAGGAGGAGAGGAAAGGAGTACAAGCTCTTCGTACTCCTGGAGATGAGGGTTGCACATTTTTTTTCGGGGGTATGTGTTACCCATATAAACTGTCTCCCTCTATTGGAGAAAATCGACTAACTTTTAAATTCCATCTGTGATAACATTTTACACGTTTTTATTGTATGTAAACTTCCCCCTTTGTATTTGTCCCCTTCTTTTGTGCCCCTGTGGCTAATAAAGAAATATATCTATCTAAGGAGGAAAAAGAGGAAGAGAGGAAGGGAGTACTCACTCTTGGTGCTCCTGGAGATGAGGGTTGTACATTTTTTCGGGGTGTGTACAACCCCTGTGTAACACCTCCCCCCTATTGAGGATTTCAATTGTTATTTGTTATTGTATTAATAGTTTTATTTTCATATACCTGTATGTAAACTCCCCATTTGTATTTGTCCCCTTCTTTTGTGCCCTTGTGGCTAATAAAGAAATTTATCTATCACACCCACACACACACTCATCTCTCTATCACCCCACACACACACTCATCTCTTTCTCTCTCCACACACACACTCATCTCTCCCTACACATACACATATAGTTTATTTATAATAGTAGCTGAACTTTCATAATCAATAAGTTGAAAGTGTTATTATTATCATCAGCATAGTTACGTCCCTTTACGATCTGAGTTCAAATCCCGCCGAGGTTGACTTTGCCTTTCATCCTTACGGGGTCGATAAAATAAAGTACCAGTAATGCACTGGGTAATTGCTGGCCTTGTGCCTAATGTAGAAACAATTATTATCATCTTTTGTGTTACTTGAAAATTGACAAACTATTTACTGATAAACAAATACAAAAAAATACTTCCGTTCTTCAGTACTTCAATTCTTTCCGGCGGATAGGCAGAATTGGTAGAGCGTCGGACATAATGCTTTGTAGAATTTAGTTACGACCCTTTACGTTCTGAGTTCAAATCCCGGCACTAAGGGGCTTTTGGAACTGAAGAATAATATCTGAGATTTTCTTTTATAATTTCATCAGTTCGTTTTCCCACCCCTTTCGCTTCCCTTTTGTTGTATGTGGTCCTAGATGAATTTGTTACTTGCTTTGTATATGTGTTTGTGTTTTCGTTCTGTAATCATTATATTATTATATTTTTTTTATACAACTGTGAATAAAAGATTTTCCATTTCATCAGTATCATGATTTCTACTTTCGGCACAAGGCCAGCAATGTTGGGGTGGGTGAGGGGGATAAAGATATAGTCAACTATATTACCCCAGAACTTGACTGGTACTTAATGTTATCAACCTCGGCAGGTTGAAAGGCAAAGTTGAACTTGGCGGGATTTCAACACGGAAGATAAAA
>OZ024756.1:20948351-20968455 GCA_964016885.1 Eledone cirrhosa
ATATATATGTACAGAGAGAGAGAGAGAGAGCGAGAGAGGGAGAGAGTGAGAGAGAGAGAGGGGGGAGAGAGAAAGAGAGATAGGAAATGCCTTCTAACGGATAAAGAAATGTGATTAATGTTGACCACGCCCTGACCTAGTAAGACTGAGAACCAACTCCCACCTGGTCAAATGTTCACCATTACAACCAACAATGTGTGAAAGTATGTCAGGATTGCAGGTAATATGTCAATGTCAATCTAGGTATGTTAGAACAGGTGTGGATATAAGGTTATCTTACTTCAATATGACAAGTTGGACAGGAATCTATAATTGTATGGGAGGGGAGGGGGGGGGGGCTGCTTTTTGACACACATGCACATACATGCAGATACACACACACACACACACACACACACAAGCACATACTCAGACATACACAGACACACTCATGCATACACATGCATCTATATATATATGTTTATATATATATGTTTACACCACACCCCACATATACATGAGTAGTTAAGTTCACTTCACAACAATCGTTGTTTTGGGCTTCAATTCCACCACATGGGATCTTCAATAAGCAGGGCCGGACTTTTACCTACTGAGGCCCTTAGCTATATGAAATTTAGGACCCTTCTCTAAAAAAATATTTTTTTTACATGCTTCGATAAATGTGCCATAGTACAGCAAAGCATAAATATACTGAGAGAGAAACTTGGCATAAGACGTATCAGATGCAATGTGCAGGACTGTACTGGTATCGACATGTGATGCGTATCAAGGATGACAGCTGTATAAAAAGGTGCAGGGCGCTCTAAGTTAATGGTTGCTATAGAGTAGGAAGACTTGGGATGAGGTGATAAAGGCTGACCTTGCACAATTGCACCTCTCAAAGGTGATGACGCAGAATCTACATTTGTTACATTATGTAGTAATGCAGAAGACCTGTCTCCCCATGTGCACAGGCTGAAGCATATATCTAGTATACACCGCTTTCCCCTCCATTGCTAGTCCCACCCTAGATCAACCTCTCCAATCCCCCATGCACCTTCCCCACACCAGTGCGCAGTCCACAATGTAAGGTAGTTGTTTTTGGTGCTACAACAAAAAGCGCCCAGTCCATACTGTAAAGTGGTCATGTAGGTGACACAACAAAAAGTACCCAGTCCACATGTAAATGTGGTTGGCCTTAGGAATGGCATCCATCCATAAAAACCAAGCCAGAAACAGTTCTGTATGAGCAAGACACAGTTATTTGGTCAGGCTTGTTAAACAATGGGACAATTCATGATGATAATGATGATAATGATGATCATGATGATATATAAATACATATATATATATATATAAACGTTAGAATATGTGTAATAAGGCCAAGACAATGCAGATATGGACATAGAAAAAAGAATGCAATGGTGAGAGATATTGATGAGAATTCGTCTTTCACCTTGAATTTATTTAAATGTCCTTAATTTTCGAGATAATATCTCTTCTTCGGAGGGAAGTAAAAGTCTCAGACCAGCGTCTAAATTTCCAATGAAGCCACGAATTCTCATCAATATCTCTCACCATTGCATTCTTTTTTCTATGTCCATATCTGCATTGTCTTGGCCTTATTACACATATTCTAACGTTTATACCTCATTACACAATGCTTCAAGTGAACTATAACCTCCTCCTATATATATATATATATATATATATATATATATATATATTTATATATATATTAAATTAAGGAAAGTTGGTTGATTGAAAATCTGCTGACTTTTTCATAACAGATGATAAGCACTCAATGGTTTATGTTTATCTGGAGTTTTATTATAATAATAAACATCTTGTTTATTATTATTATTATTGAAGGAATATGAAAGGTTGACAGGAGCCAAACTTAACCCGGAAAAGTCGGTGGGCTTGCAGCTTGGAACGTGGAGAGGAAAGCCCATGCCGTCCAACAGCGTCGTGGGTGCTGGACGGACGAACCGGTAAAGTTGCTCGGGGTTTGGTTTGGACCAGACCTCCAGGTGGAAAAGAATTGGGACGAGGTAACGAGCAGAGTAGCCAGTCTCACCCAAAAATGGGCTGGGAGGAAGCTATCACTGAAAGGTCGCGTGGAGGTGGCGAATGCGTACATCGCGTCCGTAATCTACTACCGCCTGACCGTCGTGCCTTGCCCCTGTCCGCGCCTCGTCAAGTTGGAATGGCTCCTCTTCAAATTCTTGTGGAGAGGACAAGTTCTGTTGGTGAGGCGGTCCATCTGCTGCCAGCACCCTCTTCGCGGAGGGCTGGGCATGCCGTGGCTAATGATGCGCAGACATGCGTTGAGGCTGCGACATCTCCAGATATTCTGCCTCAACGGTGAACAGGTGTGGTTGCCGTTTATCAGACGGGCCTTTCCGCAGCTCATTTCTTTGACTGAGCTGCAGTCCTGGGTCAAGAAGAGACCGAAACTGGGTGACTGGCACCTGGAATGTTGCCAGGCACTCGCTGTCCTCTGCCAAGCGGGCAATGCGATCACTGGAACTTCCACTCTCGAGTTCTATAGAGGATTAGTGGTGGGCAAGTGCGATGACGCACTCGGAGAAGCTTTGGGCCTCGACGAAGTCGAACTGACCAGTCTGTACCGGAGGACTTTTGAGCCGAGGACGATGGACAATTTCCAGAAATCCCTCGCTTGGCAGTGCTACCGGGGGGCACTGCCGGTTCGGGATAAACTCTACAGGCACGGAAGTGCTGTCAGACGGACCTGCCCAAGATGCGCACAGAACGACGAAACCATTCTGCATGCACTTGTCCAATGTCCGTGCATTACTGACTTGTGGAGTTATGTCGAACAGCTACTGTCACGTGTGGAACGAATCCGGCTATCGGCCGAGTCCATAGTGAAGATCGATCCACCGCCTTCCTTAGGTCAGGAAGAGCAGGAAATTTTCCTCTGTCTGGTGGCAGTTGCGAAAGAGGTTATATGGTGGACCAGGTTAAAAGGACTGAAGACAAGGAAGGTGAGGGTGGAGAGAGAAGTGCTGCCCCCCAGTACATTTGCTAAAAGGTGGATGAATGTGGCGAGAATGGCCCGTGTGAATGGGCCTACTCTGACCATGCGCCTATAGGCTAGCTAACTTGAGGAGAGGGGTGCTCTCCCTGGGTGCCCTAGAAGCGCAGGGTGGTTCAGGATTGGTGGGGTACCTGAGTCACCCCAGGGTTGTCCACCCCCTATAGGGGAATGTATTTTGTTATATTTATGCATACTTTATTTTATATTTGTATATCTTCATTGTTAAATTAGTCTTGCCATTGTGCACTTTTACTCGATCTCATTGTAAACCCCCACTGTCCCTGTCTTTGTATTGTCCCCTACATGTCGGCCCTTGTGGCTAATAAATGAAATCATTATTATTATTATTATTATTATTATTATTATTATATGCAAATATATATATATATATATATATATATATATATATGTATGTAAAAGGTAAACGGAAATAACAACACAATCGGTACAGTATACGGAAGGAATATATTAGGTTAACGCTTGAAATAGCAGGAAGAGGGTCTTAACATTTCAGACGCTAGTCCTTCATCAGAAGAAAGAATGAGAAATAAGATAGATTGAAGGGACGGGCGGGGTGGAATTGGAAAAAATGTCTTTAGATAAAAATAACAGGTCCATTCATGTTGACATCTATATATACATATGTATATAACTATATATATATTTATATAATTTTTCGTGATTTAGTATTAAATAATAAAAACTATTGATAAAATAAAATATATTTTAAAAACTGAGGCCCCTGAGGGTCTGTGGGCCTAAGCTATAGCTTATTTACCTTATAAGTAACTCAAGCACTGCGGATAAGTACATTCTACCATAGCCAATGCCTTGCAAGTGAAATTTGTTAGGCTGAAGATAGGAAGGTGACAAAGTACAAGCCACACTCTGATAGGTTCCTCATTCAACTAATAGAAGTAGAAGGATCTTGTATCTCGGCTCCACCAAACAGCCTTCCAGCTCATTTCAATTAGGATGGAAATGGCCCTGACCATCTGCGAGAAGGAATGCCATGAGTTGGACTGCCCCTTTCAGTATATCTCTCTTGCCACGCCCCAGAGTAACATACTAGCTATTCCATCCACTAGGACCACAAAGGAATCCATTGACACAATCCCAGACATCATCTGGTTATTGAGTTGGGGTGGAGCTCGCCAAATCAGACCAAGGAAGCAATGTTCTATTGTTGATACTATCTACCAGCTACAACTCTTAGCAGAAGGAGCAATGTGAAATAAAGTGTCTCGCTCAAGGATATAACACAAACAGTCATTCACTAATACCATTTTTTTTGCTGACCAAATTTATTTTGTAGCAGAGCTAGCTGACATGGGGGGTTTAAAAAAAGCAATAATTTATATGGATAAAGATGGAAAGATGAAGCAGCATAAGAGATAAAATGTCTTTTCAACAGATCCTCTTTTTTATACATTCTGCTAACTCTTTCAAATAAATGAAATGTATATATGTGACCCCCCCCCCCCCAATCCACCCCCATCTCCACCCACATCTCCTCTCCACCACTTCACATTAGCACAATCTTTCCTTTATCATAATGTTAAAGAATATAGGGAATGTGTTTGTGTATGTATGTATGTTTATATATATATATATGATTATATATGTGTGTTTATATATATATGTATGAGTGTATAAATGTGTATGTATGTATGTTTATATATATATATATGTATGATTATATATATTTGTGTTTATATATATATATATGTGTGTTTATATATATATGTATGAGTGTATAAATGTGTATGTATGTATGTTTATATATATATATATGTATGATTATATATATTTGTGTTTATATATATATATATGTGTGTTTATATATATATGTATGAGTGTATAAATGTGTATGTATGTGTGTTTATATATATATGTATGAGTGTATACATGTGTATGTCATGTGTGTTTATGTTAATAAAGTCTCAGTAAAGAAGGCAGACAGACAGTTGTTGTTGTGAGCTGGTGTGCCATATTCCAAGGTGCCTGCCTATAGAGGAGGAATGCTGGTGGTTGATGGTTGGCAAGGGTGGGGGTGATATAGTGTGCTACAGGGTGGAAATATGCTTTGCCCCAAATTCCACTCAAGAATGTCAAAAATATAAATACAAAAATATTTGGTGGTGGTAGAGATAGTGATGCAGATGTTGTGATAAAAGGGTGTAGGTATTGTAGAACTATCTTGATTTGAAAAGAGAATTTATATATATATATTATATATATATATATATATATATATATATATATATCACCCTGTGTGTGTGTGTGTGTATGTGTGTGTATATATATATATATATATATATATATATCAGGTCATTAAGTATGAAATGTCCAATTTCAAATTGAAAGTGTATGAGGAAATTGAACATTTCATACTTAACCCTTTAATGTTCAAACAGGCCCAAACCGGCCAGAATTCTCTACCTCTTTCTGTTGAAACTGGCTGTAACTGGTCACTCAAACTGATGTTAAGGTATTGTTCTCAAAATAGATACTTTCAAAATCTCATAGATTCGATATTATGTGAGATAATTATGCGAGGTAAAGCCTTTACCATGAAAATATAATAGTATATATAGAGTAATTGTTTCTACTTTTAGGCACAAGGCCAGCAATTACCCAGTGCATTACTGGTACTTTATTTTATCGACCCCGTAAGGATGAAAGGCAAAGTCAACCTCGGCGGGATTTGAACTCAGATCGTAAAGGGACGTAACTATGCTGGAAAGCATGGCGTCCGACCCTCTACCGATACTGCCAATCCACCGCCCTTATATAGAGTATATATAGAGTATATATAGAGTAATGTGAATGCTAAATGGTTAAAGATGGAATTGGCAGAGTCGTTAGAACGTCGGATAAGAATGCTTTATGGTATTCATTCTGGCTCTCTGCTCTCAAATCCTGCCAAGGTCAACTTTGCCTTTCATCCTTTTGAGGTTGATAAAAAAAAGTACCAGTCTACTACTGGTGTTGATTCTTCTTCTATGTCTCTTTCTAATTCCTTCTCTCTCACTTTCTATCTTTCTCTGGAAGAAATCTGCTGTAGTCAGGCCTGGAGAGGGTTAGGCTCCGCCAGGCTTAACATGCCAAAGAAATGCTGTATATCAATACGGTGCCCCCACGACTCTATCAGGAGTTCCCGGGACCATACATACATCATCATCAACGTTTAACGTCCGTGTTCCACGCTTGCATGGGTTTGGACGGGGGTATTCCCACTTGAGGCAAGAGTGATTGTCTTGCTCGCATAGGACTGTCTGGCAGGTTTTCTACAGCTGGATGCCCTTCCTAACACCAACCACATTTACAGTGTGGGTCTGGGAGGTTTTTACCGTGTTGCCTACACGGCCACATTACAGCGTGGACTGTCTGGCGGGTTTTCTACAGTTGGATGCCCTTCCTAACACCAACCACATTTACAGTGTGGGGCTGGGAGGTTTTTACCGTGTTGCCTACACGGCCACATTACAGCGTGGACTGTGTGTTTTTTTGTCGTGACACCTACACGACCTCATTTGTTTCGGCCTGGATGGCGCGGCACCAACATAACTTTACATAGAACGGGGTGGTGTGGATGTATTTTGTTAGAGATGCCTACTGGCAAGGCGGGTCTTCTCTGTTACTGAGTACCGCCAAAGGTCTCGGTCCAGTGACATTGTCTTGGAGATACATATTATCATCACCATCATCATCACCATTTAACGTCCATTTTTCCATGATTTAGACGAGATGTCTCATTGTGAGACGAGCCAGATTAGGTGACCGCGTCTTGCTCATACAGAACTGGTTTCTATGGTTGGACGCCCTTCCTAATGCCAACCACATTTGCAGTGAGTACTGGGTGCTTTTTATTGTGAAACCTACACGGCTCCTTTACAGTGGGGCTGCGTGCTTTTTGTTTTGATACCTGTATGACCACTTTATAGTGTGGGCTGGGTGCATTTTTTCGTGGCACCAGCACAACCACTTTACAGTGTGATCTATGTGTTTTTTGTCGTGGCAGCAAAAACAACCACTTTATAGTATGGACTAGGGGCTGGGGTGGGGGAAGTGAATGGGGATTGGAGATGTAGATCTAGTGGGGGTGTGTGGATGAAGGGTGGGGCGTTAGGAAGTGGGTGGAGTGCTAGGGTATGGAAGGGGGGGTACGGGGAAAATAGTCTGTATCAGATGCATGCTTTCAATCTGGAAAGGCATGTTTTCTCTATTACTCCAAAATGCCAGAGATCTCAATCCTGTGTCATCATATTTGAGAGGTGTAACTGTGCAAAGTCCCCTTTTATCCCCTCATCTTAAGTCTTCATAGGTCTTCCTACTCCATAGCTTTCATCAACTTTGAACGCCCCACATCTTTTTACACAGCTGTCATCCTTCATATACATCACATGGCCATACCAATGCAATCTCGTCTCTAGCATATGGCATCTGATTCCTCTTATGCCCAGTTTCTCTTTCAGTTCATTTATGCTTTGCCGCTCATTTATATTACTAATACACATCCATTGAAGCTTGCCAGTTTCATTTCTTTCCAATGTCCAGGTCTCACTATTTTTTGTTGAAATCCAGAATGAGGCCAGTCTTATCAGGGGAGATAATGAGTGTTTCAAATTAATTTAATGACATCAGCAGCAGTTAGTCTTTTGTTATATGGAACTTTAAGAGTGTTTTGGTTACAGTACAGTGTCCAGAATTAAAGTTTAACTAAGTGTGACTACATTCCATTGGAGATTTTGGGAGTTGTATGTATGGGTGAAGGTGAGAGGGTGGAATGAAACGGGAGGGAATGTCAACAGCAAAGTACTGGAATCTCACAAAGCATTACTAAAGGCTTGGTGGCGGAATTAGAGCGTGACCATGATGGTATTTCCTTTGGATATGAATTTAAGTTAACTCTTTATTACATGAAAAGTACAAAACAACACCATGATTGCATTACATTCAAAATTGAAGTATTTACTTTAGTTTACTTCAAATTAAATACTTCTTTCTTCTTTTCTTAAACCCCTTAACCATATCCGACCAGAATTCTCTCACCTTTTTTTGTCCAAATCGGCTGAAACTGGCCACTCATACTGATTTTAGGGTATTGTTCTCAAAGTGAATATCATCAAAATCTTGTAGACTCAAGATTTTGTGAGATAATTATGTGAGATAAAGCCTTTACTGTGAAAATACAATAGTATATATAGAGTAATATAAATGCTAAAGGGTTGAACACACACACACACACGCAAATATATATATATGCACACACACACACACACACACATATATATACACACAAATACATATCCACATTTGATGCACTGAGTTGACTGATTCTGTGTGAATGTGTATATAAATATACACACACAATACACACACAATACCAGACATAAACCATAACCAATAATAATAATAACACTATTCACCCCCTGCCACTTCACACTAACAAACATACCACTCCTCTCTAACATAAGAACTACAACAATGGCTCTATTTTCCTGCTCTTTACCTTCTTCCATACTTACAACAACAACAACAACAACCAGCAATAACAGTTTGTATTCCCTCTTCTCTCCCTCATCACAATCTCTAGCACTGGACAACAATACTATTACAACAGCCATCACTAGCAATCGAGTATGACATAGTAGTGTTTATTATGCTTTCCCTAAACATTGTAGGCACCCATCTGGCTGGTTGTTAACAGGCACAGATACAGGCACCCTCTTGAGCCCCCCTCTTGCTAAATATAGCAGGACATCCAGGATGTGAAAGCTAGAACAAGAGAGAGAAAAAGAGAGGGCTGCCTCAGCACTTGGCTGGTATTTTCTTTATAGGCCCCTAAAATGATGAAAAGCAAAGGGGCCCTCAGCAGACACAGACACTACCTTGACTCTCCCATCTTTGATTGGGTAGACCATCCAGAATGTGACAACTGGAATGAGAGAGAAAGGGCTGCCCCAGCACTGAGCTGGTATTTTCTTTATAGACCCCCTAAAATGACGAAAGGCAATGGGACCCTTAGCAGGCACAGACACTACCTTGATTCTCCCATTATTGATTTAGCAGACCATCCAGGATGTGACAGCTGGAATGAGAGGTGGGGGAGGATGATCCAGTACTGGGCTGGTACTTTCTTTATCGTTCCTGAAAGAATGAAGGGCTAAGTGGAGCTTCGTAGGATTTGAACACATACCCAACACCCAACACACTAACAATTCTACCAAATTGTCCGCTTTCACTGTACAACAACATCAATAATAAAAAAAACATATTTCTATTTTATTTTTCACACACAACATAGACAAAGCAGCCAAATCTCCCTCAATTCACACCCCACTGTCTTAAATAGCAGATAAATCTCCCCCAATTCACACACAACTATCTTAAATAGCAGCTAAATCTCCCCCAATTCACACACAACTATCTTAAATAGCAGCTAAATCTCCCTCAATCCATACCCCACTATCTTAAATAGCAGCTAAATCTCCCTCAATCCACACCCTACTATCTTAAATAGCAGCTAAATCTCCCTCAATCCACACCCTACTGTCTTAAATAGCAGCTAAATCTCCCTCAATCCACACCCTACTGTCTTAAATAGCAGCTAAATCTCCCTCAATCCACACCCTACTGTCTTAAATAGCAGCTAAATCTCCCTCAATCCACACCCTACTGTCTTAAATAGCAGCTAAATCTCCCTCAATCCACACCCAACTGTCTTAAATAGCAGCTAAATCTCCCTCAATCCACACCCTACTGTCTTAAATAGCAGCTAAATCTCCCTCAATCCACACCCTACTGTCTTAAATAGCAGCTAAATCTCCCTCAATCCACACCCTACTGTCTTAAATAAAAGGCTGTATTGGATAAATAACCCTAAATTTGTTTCCTGTTCATAGGAAAAATATAGGATGGTCATGGCTGGAATGCTTTTGATCATTTGTCTGCTCAATCATGGCTGACCCAGGGTTAAACAACAAGAGACAAGAATATTATAATCACCTCTTCCCAACTCACACACACCTCACCAACACCCAGATGACAACAACAACACTATCCGCACCCCTCTCCTTCCCCCACCAACACCCAGACAACAACAACAACACTGTCCCCACCCCTCTCCTTCCCCCACCAACACCCAGACAACAACAACAACACTATTGCCACCCCTCTCCTTCCCCCACCAACACCCAGACAACAACAACAACACTGTCCCCACCCCTCTCCTTCCCCCACCAACACCCAGACAACAACAACAACACTGTCCCCACCCCTCTCCTTCCCCCACCAACACCCAGACAACAACAACAACACTATTGCCACCCCTCTCCTTCCCCCACCAACACCCAGACAACAACAACAACACTGTCCCCACCCCTCTCCTTCCCCCACCAACACCCAGACAACAACAACAACACTGTCCCCACCCCTCTCCTTCCCCCACCAACACCCAGACAACAACAACAACAACACTGTCCCCACCCCTCTCCTTCCCCCACCAACACCCAGACAACAACAACAACAACACTGTCCCCACCCCTCTCCTTCCCCCACCAACACCCAGACAACAACAACAACACTGTCCCCACCCCTCTCCTTCCCCCACCAACACCCAGACAACAACAACAACAACACTGTCCCCACCCCTCTTCTTCCCCCACCAACACCCAGACAACAACAACAACACTGTCCCCACCCCTCTTCTTCCCCCACCAACACCCCAGACAACAACAACAACACTGTCCCCACCCCTCTCTTTCCCCCATCAACACCCAGACAACACTACCCCCCCCCCCCCCCCCCCCCAACACCCAGACAACACTACCCCCTCCAACACCCAGACAACACTACCCCCCCCTCTCCAACACCCAGACAACACTACCCCCCTCCAACACCCAGACAACACTACCCCCCTCCAACACCCAGACAACACTACCCCCCTCCAACACCCAGACAACACTACCCCCCTCCAACACCCAGACAACACTACCCCCCCTCTCCAACACCCAGACAACACTACCCCCCTCCAACACCCAGACAACACTAACCCCCCCAGACAAACCCCCCCCCCCTCCCCCACCCCACCCAGACAACAACCCAAAGAAACCAGATATGTATAAAAAACAAAGAAATCACTGCCGCCACCATCACAAGTATCATCATCATCATCATCACCACTACCATAACCACCACCATCACCAACATCACTATCGTTACCACCACTACCACCACCATTACCACCACTACCACAAGTATCAGCACCATCACTACCATCACCACCACTACCACCACCATCACTACCATTACCACCACTACCACCACCATTACCACCACTACCACAAGTATCACCACCATCACTACCATCACCACCACTACCACCACCATCACTACCATTACCACCACTACCACTACCATCACCACCATCACCACCACCATCATCACCATTACCACCACCATTACCACCACCATTACCACCACCATCACCACCATTACCCCCACCATCACCACCATTACCACCACCATCACCACCATTACCACCACTAGCCTCCCCAACTCTGGCGCTAACCGAGGCGGCCTGTCAACAGCTGCTTTTGTCAGGGCCAATATTTTATCCTTAGGACAAGTGCTCATCCCAAGTGTGCCCAAGGACACCACACCCTCTGCTCTCAGGTGCCCTCAATCCTGAAGCCAGCACAAAGTGTTTACGTGACCACATAAACACCAAACTAATCAAGGGTAATGTCTCAGCCGCAGTCAGAGTGGTCACCTTGGAAGACTCTGTTCCCCACCCCACGGAGGAGATCCTGGTTGCTCTTCGGCTTAACCATCCTGAGCCACCTGCAGACACCAGACCCAAACCCCCAGCTGATCCTCACCTGCTATTTGTGGCATCAAACACAGACATCATGCCTGCCATTAAGTCCTTCCCTGCCAGCAGCAGTGGAGGTACTGATGGTCTCTGACTTGGCCTCAGTGTTGCTATCCTCCCTACCAGCCGAAGTCGAGCGCTGCCTTCTTAGTGCAGTTGTGGCACTCATCATCAGGTTCATCAATGGTGCCCTGTACCCTTACACCCAAGGCCTCTCCTTTTTGGCCAGCTTGACCGCTCTCAGGAAGAAAGAGGGTGGCATATGCCCCATTGTTGTGGGCAATGTCTTCCGGAGGCTGGCTGCTAAGGTGGTCTGCAGGTCCATCACACCTGAACTAGGCGGGTCCATCAGCCCAGTGCAACTAGGTGTCGGCATGTCAGGTGGGTGTGAGGGGGAGCTAGGCAGTTCTTTGACAGCTGCTCACCAGAACTGGTGTCAAGGGATGCCTGAGTCCTCATTGTCAAGCTTTACATGAAAAGGAACGATCGACTTTCGTCAAATCAGACTGAGGAAACAATGTTTCCGTTGGTCTTTCCAATTGCTAATACTATCTATTGGTCGCAACTCCAGGCAGAAAGAGCAACATGAAATAAAGTGTCTTGCTCAAGGACTTAACGCATCGCCTGGTCCGGGAATCAAACTCACAACCTCACGATTGTGAATGCAATTCTCTAACCACTCAGCCACACGCCTTCACAAAGGCAGGAGGAATGCATTTAACTGCCGACAACATGACCATCTGCTTGAGGCTTGCCTCAGCTGAGCCCCCTCTGCTTAGCTGCTGGCCTGTCATATGGAGCCCAGAGCATGCTACTATCACTATTCCTGCCCCCTTGACCACCAACACCACCACAGACACTACAGTCAGCCCCACTCCCTTCACCACCACTACTTATTCATCAACAACCACCAGTATCATAACATTTTCTCCCCACCACCAACAGAACCACCATCACAACCACCAACACTACCACAACGGCCACTACAATCAGTCCCTCCGACCACCACCACCACCAACACAACCACCAGCACCAGCACCACCACCAGCACCACCACCAACACAACCACCACCACCACTACCAGCACCACCACCACCAGCACCACGACCAACACAACCACCAACACCACCACAACAGCCACTACAATCAGCCCCTCCGACCACCACCACCAACACAACCACCAGCACCACCACCACTACCAGCACCAGCACCACCAGCACCACCACCAACACAACCACCACCACCACCATAACAGCCACTACAATCAGTCCCTCCGACCACCACCTCCACCAACACAACCACCAGCACCACCACCACTACCAGCACCACCACCAGCACCACCACCAACACAACCACCAGCACCAGCACCACCACCAACACAACCACCAGCACCACCACCAACACCACTACCAACACAACCACCAGCACATCCACCAACACAACCACCAGCATCACCAGCACCACCACCAACACAACCACCAGCACCACCACCAGCATCACCACCACCACCACCAACACAACCACCAGCACCACCACAACAGCCACTACAATCAGCCCCTCTGACCACCACCACCACCACCAACACAACCACCAGCACCACCACCACCACCACCACCACCACCACCAACACAACCACCAGCACATCCACCAACACAACCACCACCACCACCACCACCACCACCACCACCACCACCAACACATCCACCAACACAACCACCACCACCACCACCACCACCACCACCACCACCACCACCACCAACACCACCACCACCAACACAACCACCAGCACCACCACCAACACAACCACCAGCACCACCACCAGCATCACCACCACCAACACAACCACCAGCACCACCACAACAGCCACTACAATCAGCCCCTCCGACCACCACCACCACCAACACAACCACCAGCAGCAGCACCACCACCACCACCACCACCACCAACACAACCACCAGCACATCCACCAACACAACCACCAGCACCGCCACCAGCATCACCACCACTACCAGCACCACCACCACCAGCACCACCACAACAGCCACTACAATCACCCCCCCCTCCTACAACCACCACTTTATTCAACGAAGACCAGGTTCCAATATCACAAACACCCTCCTAACATTTTTGTTAAAAATGTCAAAAGCTTAACAGAAAGAATCTCAACAAATCTAGGCTAACTACAAAAGAGTTCTGTATGTATTATTTAGGTGGGTCTCTCTCCAAAATGTTAATGGAATCTCAGCAACAAATTAGTATTATTAAAGCCTATAATAATACTAATTTCATTAAGTAATTAGTGTTATTAATGCCAACCACGTATCTTTGCTCTGTTGGCGTCTGTTAGACAGTATTATGATCTGTTTCTGGTAGTTTCTCACATAAAGATTAGTTGCATTAGATGATTTCAACATATGAGTATGTCTACATTTCCCACACATACAGTCTCTTTCTCTGTCTATCTGTCCGCCTGTCTGCCTTTCTCCTTTTCCCTCTCTATCTCTCTATGTATGTGCATTTATATATATATATATTAAAGAAGAAATTAAAAGATGGTTAAAATAAATATATATATATATATATAAAGATTGGAAGTGAGTAAAATCGAAGTTGCGGCATTCAGCCAGCATCCACAAAAAGACAATATTCGGAAGCTTTGCATGAAGCACTCAATAAGAAGGCATCGATAAATCGATAGGTTTCACCTTAGAGTAATAAACATATGTTAAATGATGTGACAAATTGAAAACTGTGGTTAAGAGGACAAAGCCACAGAAGCCACCACAACAATGAAAATACAATCAGGTTAAATAACAAACCTGAACTGTATCGAAAGATATTATACAATATCCTCGATTGGTTTCTGTGAATCTTAAATCAATAATCCAACTTGCGCAATATGCAAGTCTGTACCGTTTGAAGATCGAACGCAGACTCACGTTTTCAACAGGTTTCCGTTCTGTGCCTAGAACTCAGTGTGAAGCGTCGCAGTTAATGACTGTAGTATCACTCACTGCGGCGCTGTCATGTGTTCTTTCTCAAGGAAAGAGGAAGAATCACATCCGGGTTTTTGGCAGGCAAATTTAAAGTGTGAACAAAAGAATTAACTCCGTTCAACATTTACTGAATTCGAGCTCTCAACCAGGTTATTAAACAAACACAAATAATTAATCAATCAATAAAATCAACTAATTAAATTAATTAATTAATTATTAAGGCTATATATATATAAATAAAGAGAGAGAGAGAATAACTAATGCAAAGTTACTGAACGGGTAGAGTGCTAGTAAAACCAACTAATACAAGGCAACTTCACTTGTTTCTTTACCCTGTATATTAGTGACAAATAAACTTCTGCATGATATATATATAAACTGTCTCTCTGGTTGAGAATAGGTATACTGTATCTCTATCATAAGAAGCCATTAAAATATCTGCATGAGAATGATGAAGTTTGTTATAAGGCCCACAAGGCCAATCCCCTGGCTTAGCAGGGAATATGTCCTTATAATGCTTAAATTTACTTTTGAGACCTTTCAATTGTACATCTTGCTTCCACATCTGGAATTTCTTCTTTAAAACTTCCCTAGATTCATCTATTAATTTCAGGTCATCAGCATATACATATAGGAGTTCCCATGGCCAGCCTGTCATAAACTCCTCTGTTATGACCTGGAGTAGAGTCACAGCCAGTCTTAAACTCTGTTATGACTAGGAGAACTATCATAAACAGGAGTGGAGTCACAGTCAGTCTTAAACTTCTCTGTTATGACCAGGAGAACTCTAACAAACAGGAGTGGAGTCACAGAAGCAATCCTTGATCAAAGTTCACCTGTAGTTTGAGTTTCTCTCTAAATTCATGCTTACTCTCACTTTGATGGTAACGCCTGTTCATGGCTTTCATTGTTTTCAGGAGACATTCCTCCACCCTGAAATTTCCTTAAAGACCCCCTGACATTCTATCAAAGGCCTACTTCAGATAAAAGAAAGCTAAATATAGGGGCTTACATTTATCTAGGAACTTCTATTGTAGTTGGTAGTTGTCTCACTAAGAAGAAGGCATCTGATCTAATCTGATTCCTTTCCTAAATAGTTGTGCTTCCACTTTCATAACTTCAACCATCAGTTTAATGCTGCTGTAGTCTCTTCTTTCTAGAGAATCACATTATAGTAATTAATGATTATACTGATATGCCAGTTATTGGATATGATGCTATCATGTATTATGTGGTTGAAGATAGCAGCATCTAGCTTGAGCCTTACTTTGCTGGAGGATATTTTTAGCATCTGAGCAACTACCTCTAATGGTCTGGCAGCTTTTCCTGTTTTTATATATCTGATGGCCTCTTTAACCATATGATCTTGAGCAAAACATTTTATTTCACATTGCTCCAGTATAATCAGCTGAGAGTGAGTACCAGCAGTAGCAGGAGAGTTAATCCTGCAGTAGACTAGCATCCTATCCAAGGAGAGTCTTGTACTCTTATTCACTTAACCCTTTATCTACTATTATATTTTCACAGAAAAGGCTTTACCTCACATAATTATCCCATATAATATTGAATCTATGAGGTTTTGATATTATTTATTTTGAGAACAATACCTTAACATTAGTATGAGCAGCCGGTTATAACTGGTTTGAACAGAAAGAGGTGAGAGAATTCTGGCCAGATACGGCTGGTTTAAATGCCAAGGAAACCGGGGATAAGCACTGGCATGATGAGCATTTGGCTTAGAACAGACTTTAACTAAATTTGACCATATAACAGTCAATCTGGTTGATAGCTGGCTGCTCTGTTAGATTTCTGAATTCATTTATGTCCCATCATTTATGTATGTACCTTGATATACATCCATCCTGAACATGCAACACTCCATTTCTTTACATGCCCTTGCAAATCCTCTGCATTCAAGGCCCATGTCTTCTTACAGTTTGTATGCAAAAATTATACAATCTTTCCTTCACTCTAAGAGATTTAAACCTTTACTTGCAAGTAACATCATCATCATTACAAATTAAAACTTTCAATCAGTCTTTTTTATAATTAAATAGGTTTATTTACAATAGTTTATAACTTTGCCTATTAATCCGTGCAGGATTCTCCAAAACACAATAGAACCCTCTGTGTTCAGAGAACGTGAGGTCGCCTGTGAGACGTGGGACAGGCTGGGACTAAGCCTGGTAGATGTCCCTCCTCCTTCTCCCCATGCTGACGTCAAATCCCCCCAAAGTGTATGGGATGCATCCAGTGCAGTCTGGCCTCGGGCTCACGCGCCAGCTCGACCAGCACCGCCTTGCCTGTTTTCGCACGGCCTCCAAACCCCACAGTGGTGCCTGGCTCCATGCCTTGCACTCCTTCTCCACTGGTACGCAGCTGGATAACAATAGCTTGTGCATCAGCGTTTCCTTCAGGCTTGGACTCCGGATCTGCGAGCCACGTAAATGTCGCTGTGGATCCACCGTGGACTCTTTCGGACTCCACCTGCTTTCCTGTCACCACAGTGCCGGCCGCCTTCCACACACACACACACATATATATATATATATGTATGCGTGTGTGTATATTTTTACTCACACACACATCCATCATACATGCATAAATACATACACACATACACACATACATATTACATAGAAATTCTTTCTGATGACATCATCAAAACAAAAAAGGACAATTGAAGACAGATACCATAGTAACCAAAACATCAACAATCCCCCCCTCAAAAAAAAAGAAAAAAAAAAAAAGAAATAACAAAACATAACTATAGTAACTAAAGATCTAACTGTTGCTATGATCAACAGTTTATTTACCATAGAATGTGCAAGACTGGCTGAAGCATGCAATAAGGATTATATCCTATTTTCGTTTCTTTATTGGTCACAACATAAAAGGTAGTTTAACTTATTTAGCATAGATGTGTGTGTGTGTATGTGTGTATATGTATGTGTGAGTGGTGTTATTGTTGTTGCTGAGCTGTGGACACAGACATCTCATCTTATTTTCAGATAGTACATATCTAGAACTTTATTATCTAATACATCCTTCCTTCATTGTTTTTACCTTTTTTTTTAGAAATGGTAGTATGTGTGATTTTACAGTGATTTGACTGCTGTTTATAGAAAGTCAAGTAACTGGAGCTGCCTTCATGTTTCTATATGGATAGTTGCATGTGTTTGCATATATGTGTGTGTGTGTGTGTGTGTATATATTTTGTGTCTTTACTGGACCTTTTTTCTGTTTCTCCATTGTGATCCTGTCTCTATTTTGTACTCTTGAAGAAGGGCTAAAGCCCGACACGTCGAGCTTTCTTTCCTCTTTCCAATATAAAGTGTGAAACTAATAAGACTTTTTGTACCTATGTTTGTTGTCTCCTTGAAATATATATATTCTTACTATATATATATACATCTCTCTCTCTCTCTCTCTCTCTCTCTCTCTCTATATATATATATATATATATATATATATATATGTACATATATATATGTACATATATATATATATTATTATTCAAAATATTAATAAATGAAAAATATTCACATAAATATATATTTTATTATACATATTTCAAAGGTAGAATGGTATTTAAGTACGTTTTCATCAGATAAAATATGAGATTGGATATGCGACATACCACCAAGGTTTTGATTATTCAATTCCAATAGTGGCAGTGATTTATTTCACCAACCCTCAACGTTTATATATATATATATATATATATATATATATATATATATATATATATTTATATAGTCGGATGACCAATTATCCTGTCTTGGGTCTATTATTTGTTACTGTCCTATGTTCACTGGAGTTAGTGATATCGACCTTGATGCACAAAAACCCCCCAGAGGTCGACTGATGAGGGGAACTGTTTAGTGTATCCTCCATTTTTCTGTTGTCTTTGCCCACCTCTTTTAAAATTATATATATATATATATTGGAGGCACATGGCTTAGTGGTTAGAGCATTGGCCTTGCAATCGAAAGGTTGTGAGTTCAATTCTCAGACCGGGTGATGTGTTGTTTCCTTGAGCAAGACACTTTATTTCACATTGCTCCAGTTTACTCAGCTGTAGAAATGAGATGATAGGACTGGGGTCTCTATCATTCCATTGCAAAGTGGTCGTGGAGGTGCCACGGCAAAAAAGCACCCTCACTGTAAATGAGGTTGGTGTTAGGAAGGGCATCCAGCTGTAGAAATCCAGCCAGAATCAGTTCCCGTCCCACCCTTGCAAGCAGGGAAAAAGCGGACGTGAAATGAAATGAATGATGAATGATAATATATAATATATAAATATATATAATATATATATATATATCATATATAATAGAACACTGGAGGGTTATATTTGTAGCAGTAGACCATTCAGTCCATGGGATGAGTTTGGTAGAAGTAGTTCCACAACAGTTAGTTCACCATACTGAGAACTGTTTCACCTTATGCAGATCATCAGCTCGGTCTGATGATCTGCATAAGGTGAAAGATTTGTTCTCAGTATGGTGAACTAACTGTTGTGGAACTACTATATATATATCCACATGTGGTTGAAGGCTGAGAGAAAAGAGTACTCATTATTGAAGTAGAGTTTTAATATTCATTTTATTAAGTCATGTTACTCTGGAATTTCACCTGTTTACCACAGGGTCATCAGTTAGGTCATCTTAATCCTTATTTGTTGACCCTGTGATAAACAGGTGAAACACCAGAGTATCAAGACTCACTATTTAGCCTTAATAAAATGAATTTATTAAATTATAAAAATTGCTTTTATATATGTACTAGCAGAACACTTGGTGTTGTCCCATCTCAAAAGTAGTTGTACCCCAAAATTCTTAATGAAGGCATGTTCTGTTTCATTGGTTTTAAATGTTGTGTGTGTATGTGTAGCTATTTCAATAAACTGGTAAAGATCAGCAATGGGAAGGCCAATTGAAACATTGTTTCTTTGGTCTGATTTGATGAGTTCCACCCCACTTGGTACACGAATGAGGTCTGGGATATTTTGATTCATTCAATCAATCGCTATAATAAACTTGAGGACATGTTAAAAGATTTATAGACATTAACCCTTTATATATTAACTATTGTATTTTTGTGGTAAAGGCTTTACCTCACAAAATATCAAATCTAAGAGATTTTGATGATATTTATTTGAGAACAATACCTTAACGTTGGTAT
>OZ024756.1:20991155-20993655 GCA_964016885.1 Eledone cirrhosa
AACATTTTATCTGATGGTTTATACATACACACGACACGAAGATATCTAGGCCTATGCACAAATTCCACTTTCAAACACTCATACACACACTCCCTAATAGTTACACACACACACACACACACACACAGCCACCTCCCGTGAAGAATATATACACACACATACACACATATATATTTTTCTCGGAAGTCTCAAGGCACAGCAATCATCCAGGAGATTGTCTTTGGACATTTCAAAGACAATGATTCTTTGATGCATTCTTAAATGTTGATGTCTTATCTACTATTTTATGTGTATTCTTGGTGGTCTCCCTTTTATCTCTTGTTCTCCAAATATATTTCGAATGTGTTCTCGTGTTTGTTGTTTTTCCAGTTATCAGTGAAGGAATAAGATGCGCTAGTGGAGGCGTTGTTTTATATTTTTGTTAAATGAGTTTCCTGCGAGTCCTATATATCTCGTTGATGTATTATTAGTAAAGACATCATCATGACAGACAATGCCATTTTGTAGGCTTTTGACTTTTAGTGAATAAAGATTTATACTTCAGCAATTTAAAATATTCACCTCTAAGCTAGATTTATGAGAGCATCTGAACTCGTCATGACAAACTACTAATAAAAGTACACATAGCATATACTATTTTGCTACCATTTTACAGCAATGAATTGTACAATCTCTTGCTACATATTAACCGCTAGATGGTATATTTATGATAGATGAATCTAACATAACTTATGTGGCTGTGCCCTTGCTAGGTCAGTCTGGCGTAGCTTAGCCATTCCTGAAGCGACGTTTCATTTATTTTCTGGATATTCTGTTACTTCATATTTTAGAAAAAGATTCTATGTACCAAGTTTCGTTCGTGATGACCTACATATACTGAACTATATATATGAGAAAGAATACATCAAGACAATTATTGCTTCGTTCGATGTGTTAGTTTATTCACTAATATCACACACAGTTATGGAGTAGAGGTTATTTAGTAATTGCTCAACACCTATCTATTTAAATTACTGGACCGTATAGAAACGATTTTTTTTTTATCGAAAGTCTCAGGTTTATTCTACAGAACAATTATTTTAAGGTCAACGAACTTAAAATACTGCCAAAGATCGGGAACAACCATGAGTACTAAAGTAGTACTGAGACACGCTAATCTAGTTATGCATTACCACGAAAAGAAAATTTATGAAGAATCACTAAAACGTTTTGGAGCCAATTTTTAACACACGTAAAAAAAAATTGAAGAAGGTGGCTTGACTGTTTCACCTTATGGAAAGAAACGGTAGATAATCTAAAGGAATTAAAAAACATATTATAAGCACCATAAATACCAATATTCAATTCATTGTGAAATTTAGCAAGGAAACGCTCCCCTTTTTGATAAAAATAAAAGATGAACGGAGTAAAACACGTGTCAATTATAAACCCACAGGTGCGAAACACTTATTATTCATATCTTGCCATCCTAAACATAGACGAACATTCCCTTTGCGTTGGCGAAACGAATATGTATAATTGTTTCTAGTCCCACAATGCGAGACTAAAGACTGGTAGAATTACAAACTATTTTAATCCTCTAAAAATGTATTCAAGAATTACGGAAGGTAAAACATCAGAAAGCACACTTCCATTTATATAAACATACAACCCGAAAAGTTTAGAAATTTATAATCAGATTCAAAGAAAGCTAACCATATTGTATAATGATAAAAACAAATCTTGAAGAATCAACACATTTTAAAGAGTATTCGATAATTGAAAGATGTAATAATATTCATCAGAAGTGCAAAATTCACAATAGATTACCAGCCCACGAGTAGCAAAATCTGGAAGACCTAATTGTAAATGTATACTGAAAGGCTCAAGATTCAGATTAAAAGATGCTGCAGATGTAGAAGAAATGACACAAGAATAACTGGGAATGATTTAGGGAAACGAATGACCGTCCAACGACGACAAATCCGCGAGATGAATATAAGAAGGGTTCTGCTGAGTGGGTAATATCGAGAGATACGCCGAAAGAAATTTTCCCAACTTCAAAATTTTCTCCAACTTATCAATTTTTAGATGACAATACCGAAGAACAAAACACACACAAAAGGCGAAATTATTGTTAATTAACAAATATAATCCAAGATTTAAATATTTAAATATGATAAAAATTCACGTACTAAGTCACGTGACTACTGTTAAATTTCTTAAAGTTTTAAAATTTACTTTCAAAAACGGTGGCGTTCTATCATAACATTCTACGTTATATATATATATATATATATATATATTATATATATATATATATATATATATAATATATATATATATATATATATATATATATAATATATATATATATATATATATGAGAGACTACATAAATGTTTATTTACATGAATATTTTGTATATGATTCAATATACAACCTCAGTCATATATATATATATATATATATATATTATATATGCGTGTATACATACACTATTAACATACCACACACACAT
>OZ024756.1:21001155-21016155 GCA_964016885.1 Eledone cirrhosa
ATGTATGTATGTATATATATTATATGGAGAAGCATATATATATATGTGTGTGTATATATGTGTGTGTGTTTACATTAACACACACATATATATATATAAATGAATATGTGTGTATATATATATATATATATATATATCAGAATAGATGCAGTAAAAACCAGTTAGACCATTACTCACCAAAGCACTCGATATTTGGGGTAGTAGAGTGGATAATATGAAGGATTCGGGGTCCCGAATCCTTTATATATATATATATATATATATATATATATATATATATATATATACATGATGGCTGCCCCCTCGTTGTCGAGTATGGACATAGCACGATATACCATTATTAATAATTATTAATTAATTCTATCGTGCAATGCTTGTGCGTGAAGCTTTTTTATAAAGTGAAGAAGCCAATCCCACTGAGCGACAGTAGCTATAACACGAAAAGAAGAAAAGATCAACATCATCGGTAACTACTGAGCCGCAGGTTTTATGTCGGAGTTATCCCAGTTTCTTGAGTTGCCTTCTCCAAGAAGAATGCCCTGACAAAGGCTAGGGGTCCTTCACTCCCAGTGGTTTACTCGCGCGATCGGGTATCCACCCCTACTATTTCTATGTCCCTGCGCATATACATATACATGCATATGCACACATTCATATACATATACATGTGTATATACATATTTACACATTTTTGGATGGCCGTTGACTCTTATGAGTTCTTCCGCCCTTTATATATGTATGTATATTTGTGTATATATATATATATATAAATATATATATCTTTTCTTTTCAATGGCTGACAATACCTTACCGGCGCCACTCGAATAAGGTAGTTATTTAACCTATAAATGGGGCCCTAACAGGTACTACTACTCCGGACCAGAGCAGACCTGGGAGTTATGACAACTAAGGGGTAACTCCACATTCCCCACAGTTCCTGAACTCCCGAACTGGAAGAGGAAGACCAAGGTTAACGTATGTTGATGCCCTAAGGACAGACACTAGTCTGATGGAGACGCAGGAAGATGGCAGCGATAATGAGGGACAGAGTCCGCTGGAGAGAGCTCGTCCATGGATCTCGGGAATTTTACCCACCGTAGATATATATATATATAAATATATATATATATATATATATATATATATTATATATATATACACACGCACATAAATACATATCCACACATATATATATATATATATATATATATAAATTATTCATTTTATGGCGATGAAGATGTTCTTAATACTGATGGCGATGATGAACGGATGGGTGGAGGGGGATACTATTTATTGTCACCCCCCCCCCCCCCCCCTTCCCCTCACCAACCACATGTGTTATCACCTGCAATCCATTGAAACACCACCACTACCACCTACACCACCGTAACCACATCCACAACTACCAACACTACAGCCACCACCAACACGTCACCACCACCACTACTACCACGTCACTACTACCAGCGTCGTCACCAATACCACCACCCTCGTCACCACGACCCCCGCCTCCACCTCTACCACAATTACCACTACTGCCACTACCACCCTCGTCACCACGACCCCCGCCTCCACCTCCACCACGACCCCCGCCTCCACCTCCACCACAATTACCACTACTAACACCACCACTACCGCCTCCACCACTACCGCCTCCACCTCCACCACAATTATTGCTACTACTACCACCACTACCACCTCCACCTCCACCACAATTATTGCTACTACTACCACCACCACTCAGTAAAACTTCTCCAATACCAGTAAAACAAATCTGGTAGATCTGTTGTCCTTTCTCATATCACAAACACACATAATAAACATCATATACACACACACACACATCATACAAACACACACATCATACATCACTCACACACACAGACACATCGTACAAACACACACATGAACATACATATATCAGGCACACACACATATCATAGATACATTATACATCACACATCACACACATACATCATACATCACACACACACACATACACACTCGCACACATACATACACACACACATACATATATCAGGCAAACACACATATCGCACACATCATACACACACACACACAGACACACACACACACACACACACACACACACACACACACACACACACACACACACACACACACACACACACACACACACACACACACACACACACACACACACACACACACACACACACACACGTCACACCTGAACAGTATTTACAACACAAGAAGTAAAGAAGTTCTTGCTTTGAACAATAGAGAGAGTGATGTGAGAAATGGTGGGGGTGGGATGGGGGCAACACGCCTACGATTGAAATACACCCACCTACACACACACACACACACACACACACACACACACACACACACACACACACACACACACACACACACACACACACACACACACACACACACACACACACAATATGTGGAATCTCGTTGTATTAGAAAAAAGGTACTCAATAGGTTAGTAAAGTATAGGCATATTTATTTTATTATAGAAATGACTTAAATGACTTCTACAGGACTAGAACTGTTTCATTCTTAAGAAATAATCAGGAAAGTCATGTGATGATTTCTTACGAATGAAACAGTACCAGTCACGAACTGGGGCCAATTTAATCGACATTCCCCTCCCCCAAAATATATATATAATAAGTAAGTTGGTTTGTTTATTCCGGAGTAATGTAAAATAAGTAAGTCAAACATGTCAAATTTGGCTTCGTTTATTATAAATTCTCTGCTATATATATTTCAGTGACAGCTATTATTGGCTGTGACTTCATCAGGCTGTACGAATTACGGTAGAAAAAAAAAGGTAAACATAGTGTTGAAATGTGTTCCACTCTGTCAATTCATCGATATGTCCAGCTCCTGTATGTTATGATTTCAGTTCCTCGGAGGACTAACAACACACCCAGGAGCTGGACATATCGATGAATTGATACGGAACACATTTCAACACCATGTTTACCTGTTTTTTCTACCTTAATTCGTACAGCCTGATGAGGTCACAGCCAATAATAGCTGTCACTGAAATATATATATAGCAGAGAATTTATAATAAACGAAGCCAAATTTAACATGTTTGACTTACTTATTTTACATTACTCCGGAGTAAACAAACCAACCTGCGTACTTCGTCGAGTGCTCCAACCTGCATACTGAGGTGTCGGTAAACAACCAACACATACTCAAAATGTATATATATATATATTTGCAGACATACATATGCATTCATACTTATATACATATACACATATACACAGGATTACACGCACACACACACATTTACGCACACGCACACATACACACGCACACACGTATGTATTATTGAAAACTCGACTATGCTTCAGTTTGATAATTTGTATTAAGAATTCTTCGAATTTCCTTAATTCTTTGTTTAGTTTGGAACACTAGCAATCCTACATCATCAGGTCGAGCTTGCTCGGCCTTCTACGACACGTTTCCTCCATCCATCTCTGTCTCTCATAGTGTTTACCAGTTCTTCCGCAGTGCATCCAGTATCGTCCTTAAGTTGCTTGACGTATGTCTTCTTGGGACGACCAGCGTTTCTTGCTCCATGAGATGGACTCCATAACAACACATGGCCTGCTATTTCTTCCTTGCTGCGCCAACAGTGGCCAGTAACCCTACACCCTTATGTATTTTAACGTTTCGAAGTCTTCCGGCTCTATCTTTAGAATCATAATGGCCATACTAATGGTGCATTGCTTACCATGCTTAGCAGTGGTCGTAAAGTATCATGGAGTCGAGACAGCTCGTTCAGACATCTGCATTTTGCGTTTTGCATCGCCGTAGAAAGTCTGCAGATGTTTACTACGCCTATGCCTCGAAACCTACGGTAGCGTAATAAATATTACGTGTATGAATCCCATGACTTAGCTCTTTTTCATTATATAGAGCACTCTTTTCCTGTTTCCTCCTATGGAGCTTTTCACTCCCCTCCCACACACAGGCACACCCTCAGAAATATATGTCTTCTTTGCAGTCTGTGTCAGGTGTATGTGTCCTATCTGTATAGGGTTACTATCTTAACAATTCCCTTAACAATCCTGTTTAAGGAGCTCTTGTATCTATTATTGTCATTTCTCTCCCCATCCCCACGTTTTTTAACCATCTTAATAGAATGGAATGGGAAGTGGAAAAAACATTTCAAGGGTTTCTCCCCCTACCCCATGCCCTCTCTACAAGCAGGTGATATTTTTATTGTTTCTGAGATCTTTCACTCTCAGATACACACACATGTATACACACACAAACATACACAGTCATACACACGTACAGACACAAGCATACACAGTCATACACAGACACACACACACAAGCATACACACGCACAGACACAAGCATACACAGTTATACAGAAACATACAGACACACACAGACACACATGGGCAGACATAGACATACAGACAGACATAGACAGACACAGCCATACACATGCATACACAGACACACTCACGCACAGACAAACGGGTATACAAGGACATCCACAGACATACACAGGCATACAGGCATACACGGGAATACACGGACACACACGGACATACACATGTATACAGAATCACACGGACATACAGACACACGGACATACACAGACATACACGGACATACGCAAACATAGGCACCCAGGCATTCAGGCACACACATATACAACTGCTAAACAGTAACGTATTCGATGTCCTTGTGGCAAACATAATCGTTATCATAGTAATAACTACCACCACCTCCACTACTACCACCACTTCCACCACCTCCACTACTACCACCACTACCACCACCTCCACTACTACCACCACTACCTCCACTACTACCACCTCTTCCACCACCTCCACTACTACCACCACTTCCACCACCTCCACTACTACCACCACTACCACCACCTCCACTACTACCACCAACACCTCCACTACTACCACCTCTTCCACCACCTCCACTACTACCACCACTTCCACCACCTCCACTACTACCACCACTTCCACCACCTCCACTATCACCACTATCACTACCTCCACTACTACCACCACCACCACCTCCACTACTATCACCACCACTACCACCACCACCACCACCTCCACTATCACCACTACCACCACCACTACAACCACCACCACCACCACCTCCACTATCACCATCACCACCTCCACTATCACCACTACCACTAATTCCACCACCACCACCACCTCCACTACTACCACTACAACCACTACCACCACTACCACTACCTCCACCGCCACTACCACCACCACCACTACCACCGTCACCACTACTACTACTACTACTACTACTACTACTACTAACGATGTTCAAGATGAGTACAGAGAATAGGAAGAAAAAATTCCCTTCTAATATGAGAAACCAAAGCAACAACAACAACAACAACAACTGACTTTCACCCCTAAAACCTGGTCTTTTTGATAAGCGGCAGCGACTTCGATACCCTTAGAGAGAGAGAGAGAGAGAGAGGGGGGGAGGGGGGGGGTGATAGTAAAAAGGGAAAGATGTGAAAAGGGAGATAGGAAGAAACATATGGAGAGAGAGAGAGAGAGTGGGGGGAGGGGGAAGAGATATGAAGAGATGGTTGTTTCAAGTTAAACTGAATGTCGTTAGATATTTCAACACTGGTTCGGACTTGGAATGTTTGGGTTGTAACTTAGGAGCAATACACACACACACACGCACATCCACACACACACACACACACACACACACACACACACACACACATACACACACACACGCACATCCACACACACACACACACACACACACACACACACACACACACACACACACACACACACACACACGCACACACACGCACACACACACACACATCCACACACACACACACGCACATACACACACACACGCACATCCACACATACACACACACACATATATATATATATATATATACACACATACATATATATATATATACACATATATCTATATACACACATACACACAGGCTCTTTTATTATTGCTGAATATTTGTTACATTTATATTTGTTACATGCATACATTCCACACACACGCACACACACACACACACACACACACACACACACACACACACACACACACACACACACACACACACACACACACACACACACACACACACACACACACACACACACACACACACACACACACACACACACACACACACACACACACACACACACACACACACACCACACACATATATTTATATATATACACTGATTTTTTTGTTGAATCATTATTCTGATGAGCAGATCGATAATGGAGTCATGTCCATAACTTCTATGGGTGACCTTGAGCCAATCCTTTGCGAAACGCACGTAACAGGTCGATACACACACACACAAAAAACCCAACTAAATATGTGTAAACGAAACTTCATCGTTTTACTTAATAGATACACTCTGCCAGTGCATCGAGTGCTTAGTTCGGTACACACTTACGTACACACATACAGTGAAAGACACATACATATATGCATACATACACACGTACATAGCTACATACATACATAACTACATACATGCATAGTCAGACATGTGTACATACACACATACACACACATGCACATATACACACACACAGTCAAAGACACACACACATACATACATAGAATCAAAGACATACATACATGCACACACACATACCTACATAAATGCCTACCTACATACATATATACACAACATACACACATGCGCACACAATCAAAGATACACACATACAGATTCAGAGACATACATACACATACACACATACATACACACGCACACATACCTACCTACCTACCTACATACATACATACACACACACACACACACACACGTACGTACCTACCTACATACACACATACCTACACACACACACGTACCTACCTACCTACACGCACGCACGCACGCACGCACGCACGCACGCACGCACGCACGCACCTACCTACCTACCTACCTACATACATACATACATACATACATACCTACCTACCTACCTACCTACCTACCTACCTACCTACCTACCTACCTACATACACACATACCTATATACATATCGGTCATAGGAAATCCAGTGTACATATGTAATAAGTAACATTGCTAGAAGATTTCGAAAAGATCTGAAGACTATCATGTTACCAAAGATTTCGGCGGAATTTGTTGACGGTGGAAAATTCAGAATGTTTTAAAAACATGGAAATATACAGCTTAACTCAAGTTATTAAGAAACTTTTATTTTAAAGTATGCAGAATATTTTTGTTCTCTAAACTATTTTATTTTACAACCCTTTTTTCCCCCAAGAGACATTTTTTCTCTACACTCAGTACAAGAGTATTTAATTTAATTGTTTAATTTAAATATGACGACGATGATGATGATAATAATGATGAAGATGATGATGTATTTAAATATATTCTGGTTGTTCTCTCTCTCTCTCTCCATATACTACATTGTTAAAACAAACATTTAAGTATTAAATATACATCTAAATATATACTTTTACATATTACATTCATATAGTATATATATATATATATATATCTATATATATTTATTAAAATAACAGATTAAAGTTTAAGCAAATAATCACTGCTTTCACCCTTAACGGGATCTTCTGAAATATTTGCTCTACGGTTCTTTTTTTATCTGATATATATTTATCCTTATCGAGCCCTCTTTGGATTTTAGTCTTCAAATTTATTATTATTACTATATATATATATATATATATATATATATATATATATATATATATATATATATATATATATAACGAAGGAAATGTGGTAAGGAACCAGGTGGACCATAACGCACCAAAGTACTCAATACTTGGGGTAGTAGAGTGGGTAATAGGAACCAGTAAGACCCCGACGGCTGAGCTCAAGCCGTTTCTGGACTAAATCCTTTAGTCCAGAATTAGCCGTCGAAACGGCTTGAGCTCAGCCGTCGGGGTCTTACTGGTTCCTATATATATATATATACTATATTAATGTAATATGTAAAAGTATATATTTAGATGTATATTTAATACTTAAATATATATATATACACACACACACACACACACACACACACACACACACACACACACACACACACACACACACACACACACATATATGCATGTATGTATATAATTCTGTGTATATGTGTGCATAAGATAGAATAACATTTTATCTACTCTGAGAGACAAAACAAAGTATACCGTAAAATGTGATATCTTACATTACATTATTTCATACCGTAACAAAAACTCATTTAATGTCAGATTTCACTCCATGCACGTATTATGTATGTATGTGTATAGTATATGTATGCATGAATGTATGTATGTATGTATGTATGTATGTATGTATGTATGTATGTATGTATGTATGTATATGTGCATGTATATATATGAGTAGGCTTGTATATGTTGGTGGAAGTGTATAGTCATAATACCTGGTGACGCATTACTTTTTCGCGTCTGATTGGCCGTTGTCGACTTCTCCTTGAGAGACTCTTCCACTCTTTGCCAGGTTTTATTTTTATAACCTGCCAAGGAGGAAAAGAATAAAAAAAATTTGCTCACATCGTTTCCTCATCATCCAGTAAACAGAGTGGGTGGTGTTGGTTTAGTCATCGAACATCCGACCTTGAGACAGCAGTATTCGGTTACATGGTTACCAGTAGTAAATTAAACCAAACCTGACTCAGCAATAGTACGCCAGTACATTCAGTACAGCACACTAACCAATACATGTGTAATAAGATCCAGTGAAGGAACTTATACGTGGTCATTCGGACAACTAGAAATAGCAGCTTAAATAATATAGATTCCTCCATGGACACCAACCAATATATGTGTAATAAGATTCAGTGAAGGGACCTATACGTGGTCGTTCGGTCAACTAGAAATAACAGCTTAAATAATATAGATACCACCATGGAATGGTCACAACAACAGTACATAACACTAACCAATATATGTGAAATAGGATCCAGTGAAGGGTCTTATACGTGGTCGTACGGTCAACTAGAAATAACAGCTGTCTTACATACCGAAAAAAAAACCGAACAAAAATAGATAATATAAATTCTCACGTAATGGTCACACCTGGAACACTTTGATGATAGGTCTACTTGGTCAGTGTTATATATAGATAGAGTTCGATCAACAAGATCTCAGACCTCATTCCCTTACTGAGTGGGGTGGACCTTGTCAAATCGGACCAAGGAACCAATGTTTCTATTGCTGAAACTATCTACAAATCGGTCGCAACTCCTCGTATTAACATGACTAAAAAAGGGTTTCTAATTTAAGAACAAAGCCAGCATTTCTTTTTGGAGAAAGGAAAAGCCGGTTATACCCCTGACGCCCTAGTTCTTTACTGGTCCTTTGTTATAAACCTCGGTAAGATGAAAGGCAAAGTTGACCTAGTGCGTTTACCGTTGCGCTTACATTTTCGAAAAGCCTTAGTGTAGTCAAGTCAAAGACAGACAGGACTAGGTCCCGCTTAGGTAGCAGCCAGGCTACACGTGACCCAACGGGTCATATGTGGTCTAGTATATATATATATATAATACTGAATGAACAAAGGTTGTTAAATTAAATCATTAAATCTATCTTTAATGTCAACAATTGTTCCTATACAGATAAGAGTCGTGTTAATACATGTAAACAATGAACCAAGCTGTTACAATTAATAATCTACATGGTATTAAGACTCTAACCGCGTGTCATCAGGAAGGTGGAAGAAGGGAATATTTTATTACATTAACGAGACTATAAGTAAACAATGAATAACAGTATACAGCATAAGCAAGCTGTAAGTGATAAATAGAGTGAAAAGGGATTGTTACGTATGTGATGTAAGTCTTTTAGCACAAGAATTAGTTGTATGTAAGTAAAGCAGTAGAATCGTGTTGTTAAAGAGAGATATAGAGATATAGCAGATTATCGAAAATCAACAGTATTCTGGGCTGTAAAAATCCTTAAATTCTACATGAATATGTATGTTTAATGTACAGCTTAAAGCTGTTATCTTATACGAAGTGTGCATAGAGCTTTACACATCTTATCAAGAATGATATTGGATTCCTACACTATAATTACACCCCCACGATTAAATGTTTAAGTAAACAATTTCTGCTTTTAGTCTGTGGTGTTAGTAAATATTTAAATATTTGCTCTGCGGTTATATATATATATATGTATATATATATATATATATATATATATATATAGCGCGAACCTAATACCTTTTGTAACTTGTATTCCTGCGTTGTTGCTTTTTTACTTTCCTATATATATATATATATATATATATGTGTGTAAAGTATTTCCGTAATAAAGGTAAAGGAAAAAAGAGTGCTCCATGTACTGTACAGAGCTATTTAATTACATAATAAACCACACAATATAATTATTTCATTACCGAAGGTTTCAAGAAACTAGATGATTCTTGCAATGATCATCCAGTTTGTTCGTCAGACAAAATAGTTATGTTTTGGATATCCAAAACATTGTGTTATTTATTATGTAATTATATATATATATATAATTGGTGTGGGATGCTTAAAGCGTACGTATGCGGTAGGCCGTTTGAGCACTCGATGCTCTTACAGAGCAGAGTATGATATCACATAAGAAACGGAGAATCAGTTGTGATTCTCCGAAACTCTGCTTCGAAGAATCGAGACGTATCTGAGGATCTTGCGATTTCAGAGTCAGGTTCGATCATTGCATCGATCGTGCCTCGAGCTGGTTGCCAAAGAAACGATTGTAATATGTCTAATACATTTTAATTCGCCGCACCACTGATTCTCCGTTTCTTATGTGATATATATATACATATATATATATATATATGTTGAAAAAAAAAGTGTAGACGTTAGAAAATGTTGTATACAGGTTACGGCTTTTCAAACCCTTCTTTTTAATCATTTTCCTTCCATGTGACGATAATGGCAGCCAAAGGAGTGCGGCTGCGTCACTAGTAGACATTAGTGATAGAACGAGATGGATCGCTCCCGTTGACGAAATTCTGTGTTGATCCTGGCCGCGTCCATTCCTTCCAGACAACTCTGGATTTAATGTGTGGCTTCTGTGTACTGGGTGCAATTATTGCACCTCAGTGTACAGGAGACGGAGTAGAAACCAACGATTTCGTTTGGTCCGGGCTAAATTGTTTACACACGCATATAATCCCGAACTTACCACTAATAACTAAATGTGTATGTTCTGAATCACGGACTTGCGCTTCGGAAATGCAAGTCCGTGAATTCATTAAGCGAGTGGGAAAGTTCAACGTACTAGCATAAACTCAGTTTGTCTAGTTCGATACACTTATACATATATTAAAACTAAATGAGAAAAAACTCAACCTTATTTCCCGGCGCCGAAGGCGAAAAAAGTATTAAACAACTTTCGGCCTGCAGGACGCATGGTAGATTTTTGAGATTTATTTTAGGAAAAAAGTAGGGGATTCGACGCCGGGAAATACGGTACTTACAGGAGTATAAACAACATAGACGAAAAAATTATTCTATTTAACTTCGCTTATATATAGATCTGCCTAACATGGTTTTATGGTATTAGTGACTAATTAACCTTTATTTAATATATATATATATATATATATATATATATATATATGCTGTTAACATATATTGCAGATTGGAATAAGCTAAACAAATGGATCACGATAAACCACAAGCATAAAAACAGAAAATACATGGCGAGAGGTTTCATGTGTGGGCGTACACAGTCTGCAAATTTACAAGGATATCATATATATCACATGACCTGATGGAGGTGATGTAAGTTAACTAAATTCACATTTTCTTATAAATGCAATACATTTAAATGCACATGTATGTATGCATATATATATATATATATATATATATATATATATATATATATATATATATATATTATAATTAAATATAGAAATTGCTTCTACAGGACTACAACTGTTTCATTCGGGAGAAATCATCAGGAAGCTCTGATGGTTTCTCCTGAATAAAACAGTTCTAGTCCTGTAGAAGCCATTTTTATATTTAATATTTATACTCTGCTATGTATTGAGTACCTTACTTACTTTGGTTACCCCGATTGAGCCCGGGATAAACTTATATATATATATATATATATATATATATATATATATATATATATATCAACTAGAAATTGATTGACATATATATATATATTTAAAATAAACATATGAAACAATCACAGGGAATAATTTGTAAAATTTACAGGGATGTCATATACGATAATATATCACATGACCTGATGGAGGTGATGTAAGTTAACTAAATTCAACTTTTCCTATAAATGCAATAAATTTAAATGCACATGTATGTATATGACATGACACCGTTAATTTAATTTTGTGTATCTATATATATATATATAGTACATCACATATAAGATATATATATAGTACATCACATATAATATATATATATATATATATATATATATACAATGTATATATATATATCATATATATATCATATATATACTATATATATGATATATTATATATATACAATGTATATATACAATGTATATATTATATATATACAATGTATATATACAATGTATATATACAATGTATATATTATATATATACTGTATATATATATCATATATATACTATATATATATTATATATATACTGTATATATATATCATATATATACTATATATATATTATATATATACTATATATATATATATATATCATATATATACTATATATATATATCATATATATACTATATATATATATATCATATATATACTATATATATATATATATATACTATATATATACTGTATATATATATCATATATATACTATATATATATATACTATTTATATATATATATATATCATATATATATATATATATCATATATATATACTATATATATATATATATCATATATACAATGTATATATATATCCTATAAATATCATATATATATACAATGTATATATATATCATATAAATATCATATATATATACAATGTATATATATATCATATAAATATCATATATATACTATATATATATATCATATATATATATATATATACAATGTATATATATATATCATAAATATGTCATATATATATATGCATACATAACGTATGTATGTATAGAGTGCTAATAAAAAAAAAAAAATATATATATATAAAATATATGCAATGATTTTCTATTCATGTTTTCTCTATTTTTTTAAAACTTTAACAGTAGTTTGATTGTATTTTGTATTTAATATGTTTTGTATTTACTATTTTTTGTATTTACTATTTTTTGTATTTACTATTTTTTGTATTTACTATTTTTTGTATTTACTATTTTTTTGTATTTACTATTTTTTTGTATTTACTATGTTTTTGTATTTACTACTTTTTTTGTATTTACTATTTTTTGTATTTACTATTTTTTTGTATTAACTATTTTTTTGTATTTACTATTTTTTTGTATTTACTATTTTTTTGTATTTACTATTTTTTTGTATTTACTATTTTTTTGTATTTACTATTTTTTGTATTTACTATTTTTTTGTATTTACTACTTTTTTTGGAATTTACTATGATTTTTTTTTATTTAACTTTTCTTAAACCCGTAATGTTTTTTTTATCAGCCGAGCTAAACGAAACCAGAAAGATTGAGAAACTTTGTTTTATTGATAGACTTTCTCGTTATCTGTATTATGGATATATTTCGTTAGAAACAGTTACAGAAAACAGAAGCTTAAGGAATCGAGTGTGGTCTTCTAGACTTTCTACACCTTTATATCATGGCTCAGTTTCTCTATGTTTATATGAATTATGTTGAGGTTGGGGGAAAGGGTCAGATATATATAAGTTGAAAGTTTTATGAATCAGAATCATCTCATATTTCTACACGCCTCTCTTATTGTGCTTTATATATATATGTTTATATAGAATCTGTTAGCATCAAACATACGAAAGAGATTCTTAGAGAAATCTGTGTGGCCTTACATTTCTACAACCTTCACGTGTCTGTATTTGTATATATGTATTCTGTTAAGGCTGCTTATACAAAATGAAATCTAATGAAATCCTTATGGTTTCACTATACAATCTCACAAATAAATCTTTCTACAATCTAACCAAGACTCTGTGTCTATATTGTTAGTTTTTGTTTAACCCTAGGCCAAACCTAACTGAGAACAAATATTATGAAAAGGATTCTAGCCGCGATAACCCTATATCCTGTCACTCTTTTTTCTTTTTTTTGGCAGTGTGTATCTAGGAATGTTTTATTCAAAGTGTCCTTCTGCTTTTATATGTATATGCGTATGTGTAGGTCTGTGTGTGAGAGTGAGTGCCAATGTGCGTATACATACGTGTGGTGTGTATGTGTAATAAAGGTTTAAGTTGAAATCCCACAATCAAGTAATGGAGTTATTATAATCAAATATACCGTCTCTGTAACCTCGTGTATAGAACACAAGACCTGACAAAATAAACTTTTTTTCCCATTTTTCCGGATTCTAGTCAGCTACATTACTTTTTTTTAAATTGTGACTAGAAATTGTTGGCCCCTTTAAAGTAGCTGAGAGAGAGAGGAAGTTGGAAATAACAATAGAACTTGACTGGTACTTTATTTATCGACTGCAAAGGGATTATTATCAAAGTAAACCCGACCTCGATGGAATTTGAACACAAAAGGCAGAAAACCAAAACAAATACTACAAGGTATTTTCTCCGACGATCTAACGATTCTACCAATTTGCTGCTATTGTCAAATATAGTCTTTGACTTTGCCTTTCATCCTTACGGGGTTGATAAAATAAAGTACCAGTAATGCACTGGGTAATTGCTGGCCTTGTGCCTAAAAGTAGAAACAATTATTATACCTGTCCACTAGTCATTATTTACAAGGGCGGGGGATTGGCAGTATCGGTAGAGGGTCGGACGCCATGCTTTCCAGCAT
>OZ024756.1:21021155-21026155 GCA_964016885.1 Eledone cirrhosa
ATTTCTTGTTATCGTCGCTGTTGTTGTTGTGGCTGTTGGTGTCGTTGTTACTGTTGTCGTCCTGGTTGTTGCTGTTATTGTTGTTGCTGTCGTTGTTGCTGTTGTTGTTATTGTTGCCGTTGTTGCTGTTGTTGTTCAGCTGAGTATACGCGATACTTGCGATAGTAGGGTGTAAATATAGTAGAGTTAGGCCCCGAGGGGTGAGCTCTTGCCGTCAGGCCCTGACTCTCTACTATATATATAAAACAAAGAAGGTGTGATAAGATAGTAGGTGGACCATAATGCACCAGAGTACTCGATACTTAGGGTAGTAGAGTGGGTAATATAAAAAGAGTCAGGACCCCGACGGCTGAGCTCCGGCCGTTTCGACAGCTAGATCCGTTCTAAGCCAATTAGTTCGGATCTAGCTGACGAAACGGCCGGAGCTCAGCCGTCGGGGTCCTGACTCTTTTCATATATATATATATACATATGTATGTACAGATAGACAGGCACACATTCACACTTATATCCTACTTTAAATCGAAGATGACGCAGGTCATTTATATGTTAAAGGACTCAATACAATAAAATATAGTGCTTAATTAATTAATTTATTTCCAGAGTTTTGCTGAAGGATGTGAAGGATGTTTGTTCCAAATGTAAGAATTTTCGTCAGAAACTTGTAATTTCTGTTAAATGTAGTTGTATCTCTTTAAATAAAGGGTTTGGTTATTTCGGATAGCCCAGTGCAAAAAGCCTATGGGAAAGTCAATTATGAAATATGTAGAACGCAAATCGGAACCAACGGAAGTAATTCTTCTAATCTAAATTCTAATTTTTCTCAGATTTTCAACGTTTATTGATGTATTTTGTATCCTTTAAACATATAATTGCCCGGAAGAGGGCGCGGTATCACAAATATTTTAATAGTTTAAACAATTTTTTTTAGATGAAGTAAGATAACATTTTACCCAAATTTATATGTGATTAAATGGAATAACGTTCAAAGTCACATCACTATACTTATAGAGCAACGTTGTTATATATATATATATTTTTTTTTTATCTGATGAAAGCGCACCATAGTTTTCCTTGGTGGTCCTTTAAATATGTATAATGAAATAAATATTGTTTTATAAAAATATAGTTTCCATTTGTTAATATATTGTATATATATATGTATATATATATGTATATATATATATATATATATGTGTGTATATATATATATATATGTGTATATGTGTGTGGGTATATGTGTGTGGGTATATGTGTGTGTGTGTGGGTATATATGTGTATGTGTGTGGGTATATATATATATATGTGTATATATATGTATGTGTGTGGGTATATATATATGTGTATATATATATGTGTGTGTGTGTGTGTGTGTGGGTATATGTATATATGTGTATAAATGTGCGTGTGGCTATATATGTGTGTGTATATATATGTGTATATATATGTGTGGGTATATATATGTATATATGTGTGTGGCTATATTTGTGTGTATATGTGTGTATATATATATGTGTATATATAAATGTGATTGAATGTGTATATACATATGTATGTGTATATATGTGTATATATATATGTGTGTGGGTATATATATATACACACATGTGTATATGTGTGTGTGTATATATATATATGTGTATATATATATATGCGTATGCATATATATAATATATATAGTATCGTATTCGTATTGGAATAATCCATTAGGCGGCTAGACGTCTCTTTGATGTGTTGGTAGGTAGATATAATTATTTCAGCTATTATTTATTCATTAATTTAACCAATTAATTACATATAGATTTATTGTACGAAGATTTTGGCTGCGTAATAGAAGAACGTAACGCAGAGAATTGGCAGAATCGTTAGAACGTCAGATATAAAGCTTCGAAGTAACTTTATCTGACTCTCTGAGATCAAATCCCGCTGAGGTCAACTTTGTCTTTCATCCATTCGAGGTCCTTAAAAAAGTACTCATGGGTACTTTCTTCCTCTATATCTTTTTCGTTATTCCTTTCTCCCACTCCCTATCATTCTTTGGAAGAAATCTGCTGTATTCAGACCTGGAGGGGAGATAGGCTCTGCCAGGTTTAAAAAAAATATGCCCTATGTCAATACTGTGACCCTACAATACCCTACTGAGTTACGGGATCGTGCAGAAGGCGTCGAAGTATTTTATATGGCTGCCTGAGTTCTGAATTCAAATCTTACCAACGATATCATTGCTTTTCATCCTTTCGATGGCAATAAAAAAAAAAAGTACCAGTCAAATACTATGGTCGAATCTTACTCTATATATTCTCTCTCACTTCCCACATTTTCTCTCTTTCCTCCTCTATCCACTCTCCTCCCTTTCTCTGGAAGAAATCACCTATGTTCAGACCTAGCTAGTAATGTACTGCGCCAGGCTTAAATATACCCATATATCACTTCGGGGCACTTACGATTCCACAAGAACTAAAGCGTCCATAGCATGTAAGAAATATGCGTACACTACAAGGTTTTGGTATACTGAATAACGTCGAATAATATCTATAGATATCTAAATATCTTTAGATATCTAAATATCTTTAGATATCTAAATATCTTTAGATATCTAAATAGCTTTAGATATCTACAGATATTGTAAATCCATTGTTGTTTATTTATTTATTAATTTGTTTTAATTTAACTTAACCTATTTGCGTCGTGAAGTACATGCAGTTATGTTGTACAAGATTCTCGGCTGCCATTAGTTAAATATCCCATTAGTTTAATCTTAGTTAATAACCGTTAATGTTTAAATATCAGTCAGGTTTGTATTGGTATATCCACATATGAAACAGCACGCACACATACACACTACACAAATATTTATTTCTCGCCCCAACACACACACACACAAATTACACACATATATTATAAAAAAGAGACGGTTTTAAAATATATATATATACAGCTCCTTTCGTTTCATAACTTTATATATAATATATATATATAATTGTTTCTACTTTTGGCACAAGGCCAGCAAATACCCAGTACATTACTGGTACTTTATTTTATCGACCCCGTAAGGATGAAAGGCAAAGTTAACCTCGGCGCGATTTGAACTCAGAATGGCAAGGACCGTAACTCTGTGCGTCAAAGCATGGCGTCCGACCCTCTACCGATGTTACACATATACATGAACACATTCAGACTCATTCATAAATACATACACATTCGGACATATATATATACATAAATGTACATACACACATATCTAGGCATTATATAAGTCAGCTAAATAGATCCATCTGTTGACACCGATAATTCGACCACGTTATATAACAAACTTTTACAGAACAATTGTTTCTACTTTAGGCACAAGGCCAGCAATTACCCCAGTGCATTACTGGTACTTTATTTTATCGACCCCGTAAGGATGAGAGGCAAAGTCAACCTCGGCGGGATTTGAACTCAGATCGTAAAGGGACGTAACTATGCTGGAAAGCATGGCGTCCGCCCCTCCACCGATACTGCCAATCCACCGCCCTTTTACATAATTGTTTCTACTTTTGGCACAAGGCCAGCAATTACCCAGTGCATTACTGGTACTTTATTTTATCGACCCCGTAAGGATGAAAGGCAAAGTCAACCTCGGCGGGATTTGAACTCAGATCGTAAAGGGACGTAACTATGCTGGAAAGCATGGCGTCCGCCCCTCCACCGATACTGCCAATCCACCGCCCTTTTACATAATTGTTTCTACTTTTGGCACAAGGCCAGCAATTACCCAGTGCATTACTGGTACTTTATTTTATCGACCCCGTAAGGATGAAAGGCAAAGTCAACCTCGGCGGGATTTGAACTCAGATCGTAAAGGGACGTAACTATGCTGGAAAGCATGGCGTCCCACCCTCCACCGATACTGCCAATCCACCGCCCTTTTACATAATTGTTTCTACTTTTGGCACAAGGCCAGCAATTACCCAGTGCATTACTGGTACTTTATTTTATCGACCCCGTAAGGTTGAAAGGCAAAGTTAACCTCGGCGGGATTTGAACTCAGAATGGCAAGGGAAGTAACTCTATGCGTCAAAGCATGGCGTTCGACCCTCTACCGATACTGCCAATCCACCGCCCTTTTACATAATAATGATTTCTTATATAGGCACAAGGCCAGCAATTTTTGGGGAGGGGAAAGTCGATTAAATCGACGCCAGTGCGAGACTGGTACTTTATTTTATCGACCCCGTAAGGATGAAAAGCAAAGTGAACTTCGGCGGGATTTGAACTCAGATCATAAACGGCCGTAACTCTATGCTTCAAAGCATGGCGTCCGCCGCTCTACCGACACTGCCAATCCGCCGCCCTAATAATAGTAATAATAATAATAATTGTTTCTACTTTTGGCACAAGGCCAGCAATTATCCCAGTGCATTACTGGTACTTTATTTTATCGACCCCGTAAGGATGAAAGGCAAAGTGAACTTCGGCGGGATTTGAACTCAGACCGTAAAGTGACGTAACTATGCTGCAAAACATGGCGCCCGGCCCTCTACCAATTCTATCAATTCATCGCCTTTAGTAATAATAATAATAATAATAATAATAGTAATAAAGATTTAAATATTTATTGAAATATAGTGTCAGTTGGTCCAATCAATACATTGAGTAGTTCCCGATATTCACCTGTATAGATTAATAACTGAGAGAGTATATATAGTATACTATATACTCAGTTGTAGAAATGAGTTGTGACGTCACTGGTGCCAAGCTGTATCGGTCATTGCCTTTCTATTGGACAGCATCATAGTGTATATATTATATATAGTGTATATATGAGTTGTGACGTCACTGGTGCCAAGCTGTATGAGTCATTGCCTTTCTATTGGACAGCATCATAATGTATATATTATAGATAGTGTATATATGAGTTGTGACGTCACTGGTGCCAAGCTGTATCGGTCATTGCCTTTCTATTGGACAGCATCATAATGTATATATTATAGATAGTGTATATATGAGTTGTGACGTCA
>OZ024756.1:21031155-21041155 GCA_964016885.1 Eledone cirrhosa
TTAGTAGAAATCTTTATGTATAGTATATAGTAGAAATCATTATTTTACAAATACATAGAGTTACGTCCCTTTACGGTCTGAGTTCAAATCCCGCCGAGGTTAACTTTGCCGTTCATCCTTACGGGGTCGATAAAATAAAGTACCAGTAATGCACTGGATAATTGCTGGCCTTGTGCCAAAAGTAGAAACAATTATTTTACAAATGCATTTATCTATTTAAAACAATTCATATTAGTGGTCCGCGTGATTTAAAATTTGAATTTAGTGGTCCGTGATGTCCTAATTTAGTGGTCCGTGATGTCCGAAAGGTTGGCAACCACTGTTATAGATTTGTGTTGGTAAATATTAAAGTATTCTAATAGATTATGAAGAGATTATTATAGCAGCAATTAATATTCTTCTTATGTGAATAGAAAGTTCGTCAATCAATTGAATGATTTAATATAATTTAATCCTGGTTATTCTTTATTCGTGTATATTATGCTCTGTAATATTGTAAAACTACTGTGGTTGGAAATTTACCGATTGGATTAAATTATGAACTGTCTTTTACCTATCTTGCTGTGGACTATAAAATAACATTTGAACTTTAAAATGTTCTTTGTTCTTATATGGTTGTATTATCAACTCATTTAAACTCTTATATATAATGTGTGTGTGTGCACACACACACACACGCACACACACACACACACACACACGCACACGCACACTCACACTCACACTCACACATACACACATACACACACACACACACACACATATGTATAGGGCAAGGTCAAGAATCGTTAAAAGACCACAAGCGATAACAACACAAAAAGAACGCTGTACGCCAACAGGTATTAGTTTAATGCTTGAAAAAAAATGCACTAAATAAAAGAGCGTCATATACGTTTTGAACTTTGATCCTTCATCAGAAAGAAAAGACTGTGGAACGGATGAAGGGAGTAGATGTATAAAAATAAGTTGATGTAGGTATTATTTAAAAAGGAGGAGGAAGACAAAGTAGTTTTAGGGAGGATAAAATATCTGTTCTCTGATGTGGCAACGAGAAAAAGGGGAGAAAAGGGTTGAATCTATACATGTGAGCACTGGGTTGGAGTGCGTGGTTCATTTGATAGTGTCATGGGTGTATGTGCGTGCGTGGTGAAGGTGAGAAATCTTGGTAAACCAGAGGAGTGTGTGTAAGCGTTAAGCCCGTGTCAAATGAAACAAATGGAATGTTTCTTAAGAACAACCCAGGTGAGAGGTCAAATGGTCGCACGTGTCCTAGTCTTTTAACCAGGAACTGGTGTGGTTTTAGCAAATGAAGAAGGTTGCCAGGGGAGGTAATAGTGTGTGCGTGTAGCTGGTGTGTGCGTGTGGGTGCTGTGTGCGTGTGGGCACTGTGTGTGTGTGGGTGGTGTGTGCGTGTGAGCATGTGTGTGGGTGCTGTGTGCGTGTGTATGATGGTGGAGGGGAAGGTAGTGATGTCAGCAAGCAGTTTGTATATAGATTTTTGAAGAATGGTGTGTGATGCGATGCTGTGTGTATGTGTGTGTGTGTGTGTGTGTGTGTGCACGTGATACGCTGTTGTGTATATGTGTGTATCTGTGATGCGATGCTATGTACGTGTGTGTGCATGTGTGTGTGTGTGCATGTGTGTGTGTGTGCATGTGTGTGTGTGTGCATGTGTGTGTGTGCATGTGTGTGATGCGATGTTGTGTACGTGTGTGTGTGTATGTGTGATGCGATGTTGTGTACGTGCGTGTGCATGTGTAATACACTTTTGTGTATGTGTATGTAATACTCCTTTGTCTCTGTGTGTCTCTGTCTGTGTGTATGTGTGTGTGATGCGACGTTGTGTACGTGTGTGTCGATATGTGTCTGCGGAGTATTCTGTGTGTGTATTATACTCTTTCAACTGATATAATAAACTTCCCGTTTGTACACCCAAACACACACATATGTGTATATATATATACACACACTCACATATGAATATATTTACATACATAAGCACACACACATATGTATATATATATATTTATATATATACATAAAATACATACATATGTATATATATATATATATATTTATACATATACATACATATATATGCACACATACACACATAAGTATATATATATACACACACACATATATATATGCACACACATACACACATATATGTATATATATATATATATTTATACATACATACATACACACATATATATGCACACATACACACACATATATATGCACACACATATACACATATATGTACATATATATATATTTATACATATACATACATACACACACACATATATATGCACACATACACACATAAGTATATATATATACACGCATACACACATACACACACATATATGCACACACATACACACATATATGTATATATATATATATTTATACATATACATACATACATACATATATATGCACACATACACACATAAGTATATATATATACACACATACACACACACATATATATATGCACACACATACACACATATATGTATATATATATATATTTATACATACATACATACACACATATATATGCACACATACACACATAAGTATATATATATACACACATACACACACATATATATGCACACACATGCACACATATATGTACATATATATATATTTATACATATACATACATACATACACACATATATATATGCACACATACACACATAAGTATATATATATACACACACATACACACACACACACATACACACACATATATGCACACACATACACACATATATGTATATATATATATATTTATAGATATACATACACACATATATATGCACACATACACACATAAGTATATATATATATATTTATACATATACATACATACACACACACACATATATATGCACACATACACACATAAGTATATATATATATATACACACATGCACACATACACACACATACACACATATATGCACACATACACACATAAGTATATATATATATACACACATGCACACATACACACACATATATGCACACACATACACACATATATGTATATATATATATATATATTTATACATATACGTACATACATACACACATATATATGCACACATACACACATAAGTATATATATATACACACATACACACACATACACACATATATGTATATATATATATATATATTTATACATATACATACATACATACACACATATATGCACACATACACACATAAGTATATATATACACACATACACACACATATATATGCACACACATACACACATATGTATATATATATATATATGTATATATACACACACATACATATATATGCACACACACACACATCAGTATATATATATACACACATACACACACATATATATGCACACACATACACACATATATGTATATATATATATTTATACATATACATACATACACACATATATATGCACACATACACACATAAGTATATATATATACACACATACACACATACACACACATATATGCACACACATACACACATATATGTATATATATATATATTTATAGATATACATACACACACACATATATATGCACACATACACACATAAGTATATATATATACACACATACACACACATACACACATATATGTATATATATATATATATATTTATACATATACATACATACATACACACATATATGCACACATACACACATAAGTATATATATACACACATACACACACATATATATGCACACACATACACACATATGTATATATATATATATGTATATATACACACACATACATATATATGCACACACACACACATCAGTATATATATATACACACATACACACACATATATATGCACACACATACACACATATATGTACATATATATATATTTATACATATACATACATACACACACACACATATATATGCACACATACACACATAAGTATATATATATATACACACATGCACACATACACACACATATATGCACACACATACACACATATATGTATATATATATATATATATATTTATACATATACGTACATACATACACACATATATATGCACACATACACACATAAGTATATATATATACACACATACACACACATACACACATATATGTATATATATATATATATATTTATACATATGGTGGCTGCCAACTCGTTTTCGAGTACGGCCACTACTTTATATCCATGTAGGAGAACCCCTACCGATGCGCTAAACAAGTGTGACTTTTAGTCCAGCCAGCGACTTGAAAACTCTGGTACAAACACTACACCTGTGACAATTATTGACACATAGTGCTGGGCCCATGGTACCATGTGACAAGTGTAGAGAGATCTCCAGATATAAAGCAATGCCTGTGCCGTGAAGCTTTTATAGTGAGCAAAGGCACTGCACAAAGCCAGTCCCACTCTCTTAACCAAGATGATATTTACCAAAAAGAAGAATAAGTCAACATCATTGGATACCATCAGGGTTGCAGGTGTTATATCAGAGTTTTCCTTCTCTTAGAATTCTGCCTTGACAAAGGCTAAGGGGTCATCTCTCCCGGTGATTTTGGATGGCCATTGACTCTTAAGAGCTCCTTTGCCAGGTTTTGTTTTTAGTCCTGCAGGATGTCCAAAGTCACCCTCCTCACCAAGAAACCTTGGTGGGGTTGCCAGTTTAGTCGCCAACGACCCGACCATGGGACAGGTTGTACTGGGATACATGTTACCAGTAGCACCAACTGGTGACCTGACATATGTGTGTATACATATATATATATATATATATATGTGTGTGTATGTGTGTATATATATACTTATGTGTGTATGTGTGCATATATATGTGTGTATGTATGTATGTATATTTATACATATACATACATACATACACACATATATATGCACACATACACACATAAGTATATATATACACACATACACACACATATATATGCACACACATACACACACATATATATATATATATATATATGTATACACACACATACATAATGGTCTTTATGTATGATGTTATAATGTTTATTCTCACAGTAGTTGTTGTTTATTTATACAAAATACAAACAATATCATTTGAACTATTAATTAACTGTAATACAAGACTGTTTCGTTGTAGTCCCCGTACGATACTTGCTGTTATACTGTAGATATATATGTATACATACATGTACACATCCACGTACACACACACACACACACACACACACACACACACACACACACACACACACACACACACACACACACACACACACACACACACACACACACACATATATACACACACACACATGCACACACATACATATATATATACTTATATATGAATACATGGGAAGCACCTTCCTCTCTCTCTCTCGCTCTCTCTCTTTCTCTCTCTCTTTATTTCTCTCTCTCCCTCTCTCTCTCTTTCTCTTTGTGTATATATATATATATATTTCTAGGGTGGGTAAAATTCCCGAGATCCATGGACGAGTTCTCTCCAGCGGTCTCTGTCCCTCATTATCGCTGCCATGTCCTGCGTCTCCAACAGACCAGTGTCTGTCCTTAGGGCATCAACATACGTTAACCTTGGTCTTCCTCTTCCAGTGTGTCCATGTAGGGGCTCCCACAGGAGCACTGAGTGCAATGTCATCTCTGGATGTCGGTGAGCATGTCCAGCTAACCTCAGTCTCCTCTGTGTCACTTTTGAGCTGACTTTTGGGATGCTCCCATACAGCTCTGAGTTTTTCATCCTCAGTGTATACTGATTAATGTTCAGAGCCATCCTCAGCATTCTCGTGTAGCACCCATCCACCAATTTACTATAGAGCTGTTTCATTCGAAGGAAATCATCAGGGTTTTCTTGCTAATTTCCTTCGAATGGAACAGTTGTAGTCCTGTAGAAGCAATATCTATGTTAAATTTGTTGTATACATTCTACTAATGTATTGAGTACTTTACGATTGAACCCGGGACTCAATTTGTCACACCTTTAACGTATGTTTATTACTCTGAGCTATAACTTATCGATTTATCGATATCATCTTATTGAGTGCTTGTGACAGCTTCTGAGGGTTATTTTCGAAAGATGCTAGTGGCGGCTGCAACTTCGATTTTACTCACTATCATTGCTCTCTCTCTCTCTCTCTCTCTCTCTCTCTCTCTCTCTCTCTCTCTCTCTCTCTCTCTCTCTCTCTCTCTCTCTCTCTCTCTCTCTCTATGTTGGTATCTAACCTGATTGTATTTTCGTTGTTTTGGTGAATTATGTGGCTAGGCCCCCTAGCCGCAGTTTTCAATTTGTCACGGTATCTAACGTATGTTAATTACTCTAAAGTGTGGCCTATCGATTCATCGATACATCCTTATTGACTGTTTTTGTGAAAACCTAATTGTATCTCGTTAGCCTGGCCACCACCATAACTTCGATTTTACTAACCTTTCATTTCTCTCTCTCTCCCCCTCTCTCTCTCTCGATATATATATATATGTATGTATATATATATATGTATGTATATATATATATTTATGTATATATATATATATATATACGTATGTATATATATATATATTTATGTATATATATATATATATACGTATGTATATATATATACGTATGTATATATATATACGTATGTATATATATATACGTATGTATATATATATACGTATGTATATATATATATTTATGTATATATATATATGTATATATATACGTATGTATATATATATATACGTATGTATATATATATATACGTATGTATATATATATATACGTATGTATATATATATATACGTATGTATATATATATATACGTATGTATATATATATATACGTATGTATATATATATATGTGTGTATATATATATATGTATGTGTATATATATGTATGTGTATATATATGTATGTGTATATATATGTATGTATATATATATGTATGTGTATATATATATATGTTTATATATATATATATGTATGTGTATATATATATATATGTTTATATATATATATGTATGTGTATATATATATATATGTATATATATATATATGTACGTGTATATATATATATGTATATATATATATATATATATATATATGTAGGTGTATATATATGTATGTATATATATATATGTATGTATGTATGTATATATGTATGTATGTATGTATATATATATATATGTATGTATATATATATATATGTATGTATATATGCATATATATATATATGTATGTATATATATATATATATATATGTATGTATATATGCATATATATGTATGTATATATATATACATATGTATGTATATATGCATATATATGTATGTATATATATATACATATGTATGTATATATGCATATATATGTATGTATATATATATACATATGTATGTATATATGCATATATATGTATGTATATATATATATATATGTCCATTTCGCCATAAAACCCTTTAAAACGAACCACTCTCTATATTTGGGGTGAACCTGCTAGAAAGAGCTATTTCAAACAACGACAATAAAAATATCTTTAAAATCTTAGCCAGAATATGGCGGCGAATTATTAAATAAAGCAGTAGTGAGAAAAACAAAGGCTGGTTACATACAGCTGGAATACTTTTTCATCGCAGGTCTCTTCTCCATTTGGGACGAAAGAACAACAACTGATACTGTACTTAAAAAAATGATTCGAGTTACTTGATCTTATTTTAACGAAAAACTAAAACAAAAAGAGAGCAATTTCGGTGTATGTAATATGTCTGAAGATGTTCGGTAAAACAATGAACAGAAGAGGTCGAGAAAATAGAAGATAAGAATAAGATCTATCTTGTTTACATACGTTGACAAGGCGGCTGCCGTTACAAGTGCAATTTGATAGTAACCTGGTTAGTTTTCACACGTCTATATCACGTCTGCATGATTGTGTCTGTGTGAGGTTAGATACGTACGTACATATATACGTAAGTACATACATGCATGCATATATAAGTACATACATATATACATGCATGAATACTTACATACACACATACATGTACACATACATACATACATACATACATACATATATATACATACCTTCATACTTACATACATACACACACATACATACACACACATTCACACATAAAATTCTTCAAGTACACCATTAACAAATATATTAACGAGAAAAAATATAAAAAGTTTAAAAAATGCTCAAATTCCACAATATTTGGAGAAGTTGATTTCGCTGAATTGAGAGTTTGTCCTGACTTATAAACAAAAGTTCTATGTTTCAACTATCATTACTGCAAAGTACTGGGTCCTTGGATTTCAAGCCACTGGGTTTAAAGAGATGAACCATATCTTATAGTTTGTTCTGACTTATAAACAAAGGTTCTATGTTTCGACTGTCATTACTGCAGGTCCTTGGATTTCAACCCACTAGGTCCTAGAAGATGAAACTACTGGGTCTAAAGAGATAAACCCACTGGGTCCAAGGAGACGAACCTTAACTTATTCAAAGGTTCTATATTTCGACTACACTGCACTGGGTTCCAGGAGATGAATCCACTGGGTCCCAGGAGATGAATCCACTGGGTTCCAGGAGATAAACCCACTAGGTCCTAGGAGTTGAATTCACTGGGTCTAAAGAGATGAACCCACTGGGTCCTAAGAGATGAACCATATCTCACAAATGATTTATAAAAAAGATGGTGTACCATAAACACACATTTACGTGCACACATACATATATAACATATATATAACATAAACAAGTTTGTTACACCAAGAAATGACTATGTACTAATTACGTGTGTAGAGTGAAGTATACTTCAATTGATCACAGCTCTTTATATAAAACTTACATTATATAAAACCGATATTTACTATATTGTATCTCATAAACGGATATGTCAATCGCAGATTACAAATTTTAGCTAAAAACAAAGTGTATGTGGCCATACTTAAAGAACTTGAGGAGAATTTTGCCCCCTGTTCCAAACGTAATTTAATCAGCCCTGCTATATTTGTGATGGGATTAATTAACAAGAGAAACTTAAGTAATATTAACAATAAGATTAGAAAAGCAGCTAACTTCCAACAATAGAAATATATTAGTATCGTTAATAATTAGTTAAATAATATGAATTATAAACCTTTTTCCAAATTCATCCAATTTGATATAATTTAATTTCTATTCACCTATTTCTAAATCCTGACACAAAATCGCCCTAGACTCGCTTAAGATATCTAATGGCATAGATAGCAATGATATTGACATTATTATCCATGCTAAGGGCGGCGAATTGGCAGTATCGGTAGAGAGTTGGACGCCATGCTTTCTAGCATAGTTACGTCCCTTTACGGTCTGAGTTGAAATCCCGTCGAGGTTAACTTTGCCTTTCATCCTTATGGGGTCGATAAAATAAAGTACCAGTAATGTACTGGATAATTGCTGGCCTTGTGCCAAAAGTAGAAACAATTATTATGCATGCTAAGAAAATTATGCTTTTTTAACAAAGACAACTCCTTGTATAGTCTCTTTTCTCTGCTATAGTCTCTTTTCTCCATGTATTTTAAACAACTCGAGTTGAGAGTATATATTTAATTTGCTTGGCCAAAATATTTTAGAAGCCCTCTTAAACAAGTATAAGTATTAATTATTGATTAAAAATAAAAGTAAAAACATCAACGCATTTTGGGAAAATCCTTTATTTTCAATATTTCGTGAATTTGAAATTTTATAAAAATGACTGGAATCGGTATTTAAATCATCGAATGATTTTATAGAACACCCCCCTCCCCAATATTATTTAATTCCTTGAGCTCATAAATATGCATGAACTGTCGACTGAAATCTCCAATATAAATGATTTTCGAATTTATTTATACAGCTTCTCAATATATATTCTTATTCTTATTGTGTTATATTGATCATCTGAAGTACGTTCTGTGGATTATAAGTTTCTGCTTAAATAAG
>OZ024756.1:21048655-21053655 GCA_964016885.1 Eledone cirrhosa
ATGAAAACCAAACTAACCAAGGCACCTAGTGCATTGTTTAATTCAGTGGTTAGATGTTTTAATGCAAGGAACATTTTAAATGATAAACATTGATTTCCAGCTGAATTAATTACAGAAATATAAAATATAATGAAGCGAAAACCAACCCAAACCAAACAGTGACTGTGTTTTGTTATATAATTTCTGGCATTATTATAACAACATGACCCTCCCTATATATAACATTTTAAAATTAGTTAGAAATATTCAACCGGTGAGGGGAAAACAGCATTATTACTCATTGACTGAGTTCAAATACCGACGAGGTTAACTTTTCCTTGCAACATTACGAGGTCGATAAAATAAAGTACCAGTAATACCCTGGGTAATTGCTGGCCTTGTGCCAAAAGTAGAAACAATTATTACTCATTGACTAATTTATTATTAATTGTTGTGTCAAATGCGTTAGAAAACCTCTAGCGTCTTATTATAAGCTCTTCAGTTTAGCACTGTACTTATTGAATGAAAGAAACACTAAGTAAATAGAAAAACAGCTTTCTTTACAAAGAAAAACCGAGAAACGCCATTCACATGTAAAATAATAGTAAAGTTAGTGTTAACAAATTTAATATATGGGGAGATTAAAAAAAATATATTAACTATTGAATTTCATGCGAATGGCATTTCTGGACTATTTTTATATTTCTCTCAACCGTAGCCTCCTAATCTGACGTCAGAAAATTCAAGCTTTCCCTCCAGAGATAGGATATATTTGAACGTTGATAAATTACTGTTGATCTGCAGTTTCAGTGTACTTTACATTAAAGGCCCGGTTCACAAGGCAGCATGGATTTGTGGTTAAGACGTTTGATATACAATCATTAAGTCCCGGGTTCGATTTTTACGGATCTTATGTTATGGAATGGTCTCGTCACTCTTGATTAGAGTCGTAGGAGCGCTGTGGTGACATACGGCGTTTCTTGGGCACTTTAAGCCTAGCGTAGCCCACCCCTCTCCAGTCCTGCGTACAGTAGATTTCTTCCAGAGAAAGATAGAAAGTGAGAGAGAGGAAATGAGAAAGCGATATAGAGGAAGAATCGACCCCCAGTACTAGACTGGTACTATTTTTTTATCGACCTTGAATGGATGAAAGGCAAAGTTGACCTCGGCTGAGAGCCGAAATGAATACTACAAAGTATTCTTTCTGACATTCTAACCACTTTGCCAATTCGCCACCTTAGGTTTCTTTGTACCAGCTTGAAAAACAAAATAAGTAACAAAACTAACTATATGAAAAGTACTACTTACTGATGGTCTTTTCAAAGGTGTTTGGTAGTCAGTAGGTCGGTAGAAATGTTTCCTGACAGTATTGTCTAGGTGGATGTCCCCTGTAAACAGTTCCTCGTCAGTTAACATCTTGAAACCCTGGTAAATGATCCGTTTTTCCAGTTTCAGTAATTGGAATTCGTTTAGAGTCCAACTGAACTTATCCGTACAGTCTAAAACAGAATGTTCCAGTAATTTCATTAAATTATAGAGGTGGAATGGTTTCCAGTGAGATTTTAACAAATGAGGACACGCTCTGAACGACCTGTGTCTCAGCGACCAAGCTGCACTTGAACTATAAGGAAGGACGTTGACGCTGAAAAGATGGTACCTGCTTTCTACTCCTCCTTGAGTAAGTAATGACCATCGTTGTGCTTTTATGCGCCCCTTGGCCACAATAGCGTAGAGCGGGGTGGAACACTGGGAATCTTTGTAATAAAACTGTTCTACCGTGAAATTCCTTTTTAGGAAACTGTATTTTCGAATGAGAAATTCCGGACCCGGTCTCACTTCACAGCTGAAACAGAAGAAAACAAATAATAAAAGTACGAGAATAATTCAAGCAATTCCAACGATAGGAATAATATCAGTAAGTAAACACACACACGCGCACAGACACAGACACACACACAGACACACACACAGACACACACACAGACACAGACATAGACACGCACGCACACACACACACACACACACACACACACACACACACACACACACACACACACAGACACACACACGCACACACACACACACAGACACATATTGAACACTCTTTGTTTCGTTTGAACATCCAAACGTTTATAGTCACACACACATATATATATGTGCGTAGCGTGTTTATATGTATATTTTTCTCTTGGACGTATCGAGCAATATATATATATATATATGCACACACACACACACACACACATATTCACAGGGTGTCCCCAAAAGATGTATACACCATTCTGATAAATATTGCCTGTACAAGTAATCAGAGTGCGTATACATTTTTGGGGTCATCCTGTAATATATATATATATATATATATATATATATATATTTAATACAGGTGGTTTATAAATAGACAAAGATAAAATAGATACCACGATTATAAAGGATGTGAGTTCAATTTCATATGAGGTGTAAATCTTGTTAACCGATATTGAAAATTACAAAAGACACATATATACACAAAGGGGTGAAAGAATATATAACATATATGTATTAAATCAACTCGAATCTAATGATAATTTAGATTAGCATGAAATAAAACCAGTAAAGAGATATATATGCTGATAATGAAAATAATGTTATAATAAATTAAGAAAGCTTGAATAACCTTTAGGTGTTATAACGTAGTTGAGAAGGTTGGCCTTTGACGGATGATTAGATTAAGCGAAGAAAAAACGCTAAAGGAAGATCATGTTTGATACTGGCGCCTATAATTTGAAATAGTATCACGACTGCCGTGGCACTAAATCAACTTTAAGAAATATAAAAAAAAATAAAAAAATGAAAAATATTTAGTTAACTAGTTGAAAGAAATTGAGAGTTAATATAATCTTTGTTATATAGCTAAAGCTTGAAGTAAAGAAAGTGAGAAAATATAAAGAGATACACGAGATTTAAACTTTGTCTTATATATCCAAATCGAAAAGTTCGGTAAGTGAAGAAATATTGGATTGAATAAATGAAATATTCTAGGCACACAGCGTGTTTCATTCTGATGTTTCTAATTTGAAAATAAACGTAAAAACCAACAAAATTATTATTCCCAGAACTAATCCAATATATATATATTTGGTACGATAGTCATACAATATACACGTATAATTAATATAATATCGTATAAATTTAGAATGAGTTAATAACAAGATAAATATGTATTAGTGTTAAACAGGTGAAAAGATGTAGATAAAGCTTGGAAATTTGTGGAAGATTGGGAAGGTAAAATTGAATGCAGAGATTCATATAGGTAACTGTTGAATTATAAAGAAAATATGGAAGATATTAATTGTAACAATTAATATCTTTCATCCACAATCTCAGCTTGTAGTTTGGGGATTCAGTCGGATCAATTGGAGACGGTTGCCGCTGACAGGACACGCTGGATGGAGTATTTGAGGACTCTGCCCCAACGACCCTGTCTTTATATTTAAAGTGATATATATTTTGGTGCCTTATATCACTTTAAATATAAAGAAAGTTATATAAAACAGTATAGATGAGAATATGAACACGAGTGTCTGACAGTAGAGTTGGTGTAGGATATAAAATAATGGTTTAATATAGCAGGTTTAAGGAAACGGTCTATCAAATAATAGATTTATTAAACACGAACAGGGAAAATTATTACAGAGCCTTTACATTCTCAGTTCAAATCTCGCTGAGGTTAGCTTTGCCTTTTATCCTTACGGGGTCGTTAAAATAAAGCACCAGTAATACACGAGGGTCGATTTAATCGATGCTCCCCTCCCACAAAATTGCTGACCTTGTGCCTAAAACAAACTATTATTACAGAGTATTGGTGGATTGGTAGTATCGGTAGAGGGTCGGACGTCATGCTTTCCAGTACAGAGTTATGCCCCTTTATGGTCTGAGTTCAAATCCCGCCGAGGTTAACTTTGCCTTTCATCCTTACGGGGTCGATAAAATAAAGTACCAGTAATGCACTGGAATAATTGCTGGCCTTGTGCCTAATGTAGAAACAATTATTTAAAAGAGGCCGATAAATATGGGTATAAAGATATCACAGCTCCGATATTATGGTTAATTGTTTAGAATGTCTCAGGAAAGGATCGCTTGACAGATTGTACGGGCAAAACCAACCAACAGAGGACCCAGGGGTGGACCCGACCAAGGAGGTTGCATAACACCCACAATCTCAGCTGGTCCCGCTTGGGAATCCAGTCGGATCAATTGGAGACGGTTGCTTCTGACAGGACCCGCTGGAAGGAGTGCTTGAGGACTCTTCCCCCACAACACTCACAGGCATAAGTAGGCTAAGAAGAAAAAGACGGTTTAGTAGGAGATATAAGATTGTATATTAATCCAATCTTATATCTACATGTGAAGGGCTACATATTCCACAGACACCTGTACTCTAAACGTAACCCCCAAACTAAATCACTCTTAAAATGTGTGACAAGGTCGGGGATATGTACATCTGAAGGGTTTATCTATTTTCAAGCAACCGAACAACCAATTATCTAATTAACAAGCCAACCAGGCAACCAGCCAGCCAGCCAACCAACCAGCCAACCAACTAGGCAACCAGCCCAGAAGCCAACCAACCAATTAGGCAACCAGCCCAGAAGCCAGCCAACCAACCAACTAACCAGCCCAGAAGCCATCCAACCAACTCACCAACCAACTCAGCAGCCAATCAGCCAACCTACCAGTAAACCACACAAGAAAGCAACCAACCAAATAGAGTTGACTAAAAGGTAAAGGTGGACCTTTCACATCCAACAAAGAAGAAACAAATAACGTACACATCCCTTGGTATAGTTTTAACATTTTGGACCAATGTTTATGTGACTCGCTCTTTCCACCTTCTCTCTCCTCTCCATCTCCCCAACTTTCTCTCTCCCCCCTCTCTCTCTCTCTTGTCTTTCTCTCCCTCTCACTCTCTTCTCTCTCCACTCTCTTCCCATTCTATATCTCCCTCTCCCATTCTCTCTCTCCACCTCTATATCTGCCCT
>OZ024756.1:21071155-21078655 GCA_964016885.1 Eledone cirrhosa
TCTCTCCACTCGCCATATAAACCATAAGTATTGCTCAAAATAGAAGAATGGATGTTCTATTTTGTAGAATACACAAAAAAGCTTAGTATAGAGTATGTTGGACCTCCGTCGTTGCTGACGAAGAGTGTCACAGTTGTTTGATCAACGGAAATAAATGTACGAGGAGTAGCTGAGCATTCCACAGACAAGTGCATCCTTAACGTAGTTGGTGGAGGGGGTGGTGGTGAAATTCATCGTGACTTAGTGTGCGATAAATCTGACCCCTTTTAAATACAGGTTCAACTCATTTTTGCCATTTGAATCGTCTGCAACAACGTCAAGTACACAAAGTGTCTTCTCTACTACACGCAAAGAAAAGTGATTTAAATTCATAGCCAAGCATACTTAGTATTTACACCTCGTATATTCCATGTATTACTTTCGGTGGGTGTATATAACTTAATTCTATTATAATATCCTTTAGTTGTCTTCCGGGTGAATAATGTTTTGCTTGTATTATAATATCAGCTTAGCTATTAGATACACGAACGTGTCCAGAATATTTTATATTCATTCCTTTAATATGTGTTGTGTATGTCACGACTTGTTTTAGATTAATATGTATGGAATATATATTTCTTTCTCTTTCTCCCCCCCTCTCTATGTATATATATATAATATATATATAAATATGTATATATAATATATATTTCAATATATATATATATATATATAAACATTCATATATATATATATATTTCTGTACACACACACACACACACGCATATATATATATATATATATATATATATATATATATATATATACACACACACACACACACACACACACACACACACACACACACACACACACACATATATATATACATTTACACACACACACATACATATATATATACATTTACACACACACACATATATATATATATACATACACACACACACATACACATATATGTACATACACACACACACACAATATATATATATATATATACATACACGCACACACACATATATATATATATTTATATATATACACAAATAAACTATGCTATGTAAACTGAATAAATCAAAGAAATATAAAACAACTCCCAACAATGAATTAAACATATACTGTACCCCCACCCCACCCCGCCACCACACAAACATACGGCCACACCAACACGCATACACGCATATATTTACATACATTCATTCATTCATATGTATGTATGTATGTATGTATGTATGTATGTATGTATGTATGTATGTACGTTGTAAAGCGAATTATATATCTAAATATATATTTACGTATTTATGTATGTGTGTGTGTATATACGTATGTATGTGTTTATATTTATATATATGTATGCATGTATTTATGTATGTAGGTAGATATGTATGTATGCACGTATGTATATATGTATGCATGTTTGCATATATGCAACTAGGTAGATCTGTCTGTATGTCTGCATGTCTGTATATATATATATATATATATATGTGTGTGTGTGTGTGTGTGTGTGTGTGTGTACTATGTACCTGAACAAAATACAGATTATTTCTGCCTGTCACAACGCCCCAAACAACAAATCCGTTTATCAGGCAAACATCATATAGAAAACAATTTCAATGTTTATATTTTCTGTTCTTTCAACAACCGGGTTGTTCGTTTTACTAATTTCTGCATTGTATCAAATATTTCGGTAAACTTCCGTTTCTTTTTCATATATATTCGTCCGAGAGGGTCGTAGAGTGGATTAGCAGCTTTCGGTTCAGTGGTTGACAAAATACTTGTTAATATTTTATCGATAGATCAAATACTGCTAATATTCATTAATTGTTTCTACTTTAGGCACAAGGCCAGCAATTACCCAGTGCATTACTGTTACTTTATTTTATCGACCCCGTAAGGATGAAAGGCAAAGTCAACCTCGGCGGGATTTGAACTCAGATCGTAAAGGGACGTAACTATGCTGGAAAGCACGGCGTCCGACCCTCTACCGATACTGCCAATATTCATTAATACAGACTGGTCTAAAAGTTCTGTCCTAGACCATAACAAATTATAATATATCATAGACCACCCGTGACCGGTTGGCTTATGTTCACTTAAAAATAATTTTTAAATAATTAAAATATACACAGATATGTCTCGCTTTCAATCTACTCTCTCATAACCACTATCTCATTCTCTCTATCTTTCTCTCTCTCTAATTATGAATGTACCCGGAAAAACTCCGTATCTCAGCAACCCGTGCTCCGATTTACGCGAAACTTATTTTATTCCATTTGTATTCCCATTTCAGATTAAACGGTCTATTGACTTTCGAGCCACACTGCATATGTTTATTCTGGCGGCGACACTCGTAGACTTGTTAGAACGAGAACATCGGATAGAATACTTTGTGGTATTCGTTTAGGCTTTCTGCTTTCTGTGTTCAAATCTTGCCGTGGTCAACTTTGCCTTTCATCCTTTCGAGGTCGATAAAAAAGTATCAGTCCAGTATTGGAGTCGACCCCTCCTCCTCCTCCCCACTCTCCCTCTGGAGAGGAGAAGAGTTCTTTATGAAATGACTCAGTAACAGAACGTAACATATCCTTACACGTTTAACCTACAAAACGTAAATGTAAGCTATAGTTGCGTGACAAGTATGACGGGACGACATCACGGATAGAGGCGGCCTAAACCAACTGGCAAACACAATCAACTGTTGCTCAAAGACATATATACATATACATACACACTGGTGATTCGGTTCCCAAATTCTCCGCCCACAAGGGTACTTAATTCGATTTTTTTCGTCTATTATTGACGGTAGATTGGCAGTATCTGTAGAGGGTGGGACGCCATGCTTAGCAGCATAGAGTTATGGCCTTTTATGGTCTGATTTCAAATCCCGCCGATGTTACATCCTTACGAGGTCAATCAATAGATTAGAAATGGATTGGCAGTATCGGTAGAGCGTTAGACAACATGCTTTGTGGCATAGAGTTACAGCCCTTTACATTCTAAATTCCAATCACGCCGAGGTAAACTTTACCTTTCATGATTACGGGGTCGATAAAATAAAGCACCAGTAATGTACTGGGGTCTATTTAATTGACTTTCCCCTTCTCTTCAAATTGCTGGCCTTGTGCCTAATGTAGAATCAATTATTGATAGTTCAGCTGTATTGTGGGTGCCTTCAAACCGTATTTACAGACGATTTCATACGAATGAAACAGTTCTAGTCCCGTAGAAGCCATTTCTATATTATATTATATATATATATATATATATATATATATATAAACACACATACCCCGCATACATACACACGCCCACTCTCTTTAACACACACATATGTATATATATGATTGATGTATAGTGTGATGCTATACATTTATGAGTGTAAATAAGGTCTTAAATGTCCAAAACAATCAGATAAGAATGGGTAACTTTGGAAAGCTTTAAAATCCTTTTAGAAATGCTTGCTATAAATTATGTTTACTGTATAATCCTGTACATTATATATATACACACAACCATATATGTTTATATATATATATATATATATATATACACACACAACCTTACATGTTTATATATATATTTATATATACACATATTTGTGTGTGTGTGTGTGTGTGTGTGTGTGCGTGTACGTATGTCTTAAAACAACGAGCGGAAAAACGCGAAATTTACGAGACTGTATGAATATAATGTTTCTAAGAATTAAAGGCAATTTACGAACACAAATATACAGCAGCAATTGGTGAAATGATAGAATGGTATAAATAACAAAGATTTATGTTACACGAGTTTACTTATTGAGCAGAAAAATAAATACATGGAGAAAGAACTTAAAGTTAAATACAATACTAGCAAATGAATATATATATATAAGCTTTGTCATTTTATCACCAATTTGAATTAAAAGGACGCTGGCGAAGTGGCTTAACACTCTATCTCAAATAAAAGAGCACAAATTTAAAAGTTGTTAAATTTCCCTTTGAAACGAATATGCACTTAAAACTTTTGCATATGCCTGTTAAATTGCTAAAATAAAAAAAAAAGCCTTCATCAGTGGAGCTCATTTTTCTTCTGTAAGAGAACAATGAATGACACTACTAATGAAATAAAAAAAACTTGACGTATGTGACTTTCTTCAAAATGGTGGTTTGTTTTAATGTTTCCTGTGCCATAAAACATTTGAAACACATTTGTTTGACTTCCATTCTTTGCCACAGAACTTATTATTATTATTATTATTATTTATTTATTTATTTATTTATTTATTTATTTATTTATTTATTTTTCTTTCTTTATTAAGAAATAAAGACTTTTATAGTGCAAATTGTCACATAAGGTGACAAATACTATGGAAAAAAAAATCAAACATTTGTTTACTATTGTTTAAATACCAAGAATAAAGAACTGAAACATATTAGATATAGAAAGAGAGAGAGAGAGTGGAACTGAAACATATTAGAATTAGATATAAAGACAACATAGAGAGAGAGAGAGAGAGAACCTTTGACAAGAGAACACATAATGAAATGCACCTAAAAACAACGTGTTATGTATCATGTATATATTCAGAGAAGTTAAAGTCGGTGTAAATTGAAAAAAGTGATAGAACGACACAGGACATATATTGCAAACATTCGCTTTCCGTCATACCTTTACCATTTCGGTGTCAGTTTTTGTTTTTTAATTTAAAGACACTTCCTGTTATTTTCAATCTATCTTGAAAATAATCAAGAATTTGGACGGATTTAGCAATGTGTCTCACTTTCTTATTATTTATCTGGCGTTTAGAACATAAATGTACAAAGTTCATGATGGGAGACGTTTATATAAATACAATTACTTTAAAATAAACAGTTTTGAGTTTGCAGAATTAGCAGAACCAGGGAAAGTTTCAGGGCGGTTTGGTGTCACAAGTGTTAAATATTTTCTGTTGAAATCATGCCACTAGACTCGACGTTGATTGACCTTTCTTCTAAAAGCATTAGATCAGCCATGTTGCTGATATCAGTCATTAAAAAAAAACGAGTTAGTTCTATCAACCAATATCCTTTCCTTATACAAATACTCCCACCTTGTGATAACTATCCAAATTCATTTCTGCTTTGGAATGGCTTAGAGGAATGTCTTTTATTAAACTGAAGACGATAAAGTATTTATCAGTCAGATACTATGTCGATTATTGTTTACTATGCAGACATAGTCCCGTAACTCCTGGGAGAATCGTAGGGACACCGTAGTGACATACGGCGTTTCTTGGACGTCTTAAAACCTGGCAGAGCCCATCTCCTGTTCAGGTTTAAACACGGCAGATTTCTTCCAGAGAAGGATAGAAAGTGTGTGGATGTGTGTGTGTGTTTGAGAGAGAGAGAGAGAAAGAGAGAGAGAGAGAGAGAGAAAGAGAGAGAGAGAGAGAGATCCTAATACTGAACTTGAAATGATGAAAGGCAGGATTTGAAATCAGAGAGCCGAAACGAATACTACGAAGCATTTTGTCCGACGTTCTAACGACTCTGCCAATTTACTGCCTATTTGGTTTACTATAGACAAGTTAATATAACCATACTTAATGTAACCATATTTAATGTAATCATATTTAATACATGGTGCAGTAAAAATCTAACAGAAAAATATATGCGGTGATTAAAAGGCGATATCAAATGCCAAATATAATTAAAAAAACTAAGCTTATGGTGAAGGAAGAAAAGAAGAGAAAAGATCGCTGTATTTATTACTATGTAGTATCAATGTATTCATTTATTTACTCATATATTTATTTATTTATGTTTGGTTGCTCTAGTAAAGGAATATATTATTATTACTATTATTGTTTTGCTGTTGTTTCAAAGAAAGAAATAGAGTAAACAATTGTGTTATTTAATCTATCTGCAGATGTGGCAGACATATTTGTTTTGTTTTTAAATCCATCAGTGCAAATGACATAATAATAATTAATCTTGTGAAAGATGAAATATCAAAGACTTATTTTTTTTTTAATATAAAATAATATAAGGTCTATATATATAAAGTGGTGGGACACAGAAAGACAATATTTTCTACCAAATATAAACGTAATAAATTGAAGAATTTTTTTCATTTTTCCTTTTCATTTAAATAGGGGAGATAACTGCAGATAACTTCGTGTATATATGTATGTGTTCATGCATGTACGTGTGCATGTGTGTGCGCATATATGTGTCTGTGTTTGAGGAAGTGAGTGAGAGTGTGTGTATAACTGTGTTTCATTGTATACGTGTGCTTATGTGTGATCATGCATCTTTGTCTTTAGTGAAATGAGCGTCAGTGTGTGTATACATATATATATATATGTATGTATGCGCGTGTGATGATGCTACTTCGTGAAGTGCATGTAAGTCTATCTGTGTGTGTGTGTGTGAGTGTGTACGTACCTGTGTATGAGTTATTTAGAAGCAATTTCACTAACCTTTGCGATGTCCAAATTCCGGTAAGATCCGAGGGAAAGGATAAAGTCACACCTTCGTGACTAATGGATGCCAATACCGTCTCACAGACGGGTTTCATATCGAAGGATTCAACGCCATTGCAAAATGGTAAAATTGCAGTCAAAGAAACTGAATAATAAAAGAAAAAAAAAACAAGAAATTTAACGAATTATTTATAAGTATTGCTCCAGCATTGCCCCAGTCAAATGACTGAAACCATTAAAAAAAAAAAAGAAAAAAAAAGACAAACACTACGAAAGTGTAAATTAATACAAATATCTGACATGACATTTTAAATCTATTTTATTTAGTGTTAGGGTTAGTCAAGCTATAAAAATTTATGAGCCGTGGAGTATATATATATATATATATATGTTTGCAAACATATATATATATATATATATATATATATATATATATATATATATATATATATGTTTGCAAACATCTAATATACTATTACGTCATATAATGTAAAAGGGAAATTCAGAATTAGTTTTCATCAATGTTAACCAGAGCAGCACTACGTCCAGGACGTCAGAGTTTAGAGAGCACATGATAAATTATCTAAATATAGTTTTAAATTCTTTCAATTCGAGGTGACGAATTGACAGGCAGAGTTGTTAGAATGTTGAATAGAATACCTTGCGGTATTTATTCTGGCTCTCTGCATCAAAATCCCGCCGCCGAGGTCAACTTTGCTTCTCATCTTTCTGAGGTCGATAAGATAAGTACAAGTCCAATACTGGGGCCTCTAAGCGCTTTTTCACTCCCTCTCTATTCTCATCTTCATGCATGCATGTGTGTGTGTGTGTGTGTGTGTATGTGTGTGTAACTGTTTTTGCATATAAAATGTAAAACGGTGGATTTTGTGAAGGTGCGTGGCTATGATAAATAACAAATCTTCCAGGTATTTATAGATTCAATCCTAGCCGATGACATACAAACAATTTATAATAATAGAGACAATGAAACTATTAGATCCTCGAAAATCCAACTAGTAACATATATATCTATATATATATATAAATGAAGTAAT